>BROG01000359.1:232500-615000 GCA_030159075.1 Atrina japonica
GGGTCAAGCTGAAGTCTTACAGTGTACATGTACATACAGTGGAATATCGTAATATGTCGAAATCAGTTGAGTCGAAATTCCGGATATATCAAAATTGAAAGTCCAGTCCCGATTTTTGAAGGTATATAAATTGCATACCTGTCAACATTAGGAAATTTGTCTGGGGTAGAAAATGCGTACAACGGTCAAACTTTTTATGAATGCGTTGTCATTCTGATATATATGCGTGTACCAGTTGTGTCGAAATAAATGAAAGGGGAGGGTACGGGAGGGGGGGTGTCCCCCTTCCGAAATAACTAGAAAAAAATGTAATTTCAAACTTCAATATCTGCCATTTTATGCATCTAAAAGGGAATTATTGTCAATAATATTGATGATATATATATCACATTTCTTTTAATTTTCTAGTCGACTTTGAAATTTATAAGGATTAGATTTAGGCTTTATTTTGAAGTTTTAATACATGTAATATATATATGTACACACACAACTTGGGAGACTCAAAATGATGTTATGGTCATTGTGTTATATTAGAATGTTTAAAATTTAGTATTTCTTAACTTGTTATAACAAATTTTAAAATATACTAAATTCTGATATATTCTAATATAACAGTTGGATTTGGAATGCAGAAAATAAATAACTAGACTTACCTGGAAGAAATATAATTTCAGTTTGATTGCAAAATATTTGAAAGTATGATAATTCTTATAAAGTCAAAGGCTTGATTTATTTATTTATTTATTTTTTTGAGATTTGAACATTTATTACCAAAATATTTGCATACCCAAATATTTATCTGAAGGTTTTTTTTCTTCATATTGTACCTTTTTCATTAATTGATAGATAAAACAACAAATGATGACTGAATAGTTCACTCAAAAAAATGAGATTTGATAAAGAAAAATCAAATCTGGTTTTAAAAAGAAAAAAAAAAGATTATTGAGATTATATAAATGTGTTTACTGTCATTACTGACATTTTATTAAATTCAATTCAATGTGTTACAAGAAGATATTGTTATCTTTGTATAAAATATTATGTAAATGAAATAAAAGATCGTTTTTGTATTGAAATCATAACAAATATAAGATACATGTATAACACTATATAGTATGTGGAGTGCGGACGTCATAGAAGACACCATGATCTCGCTTCGATATTTCTCAGCTAAATTTTTAAAGTAAAATCATTGAGGATTGATACAGAAGCTGCATGAAATTAATATAACATCAATGATGTTAATCTTTGATAATTGTATACAGGACAGAACATATGGATAGTGATTATAGGTGTGGATGTTTAAGTCAGGTAATTATATGAGATATACAGGTAATCAATCTGTATATAAGGTACAGGTCATTGTGTAATTACCGTCGGCACACGTCCGATAATGACACCTCTGTATGGTCTAATAACATCAATTAATAAACAGGGTTATTAGTCCTTGTTCTTCATGACTATTTGGAAGATATAGGGGACTTATATAACCTAGAATAGATGTCTTAATACTTCAATGATATGCCAGAAATTTCAAGCTATTTTTTGTTGCCAATTGATAGACTGAAAATTACGATTTAGAACATTTAATCCTGACAAAAATGTCTACCGATCGCCGGAAAATGCACAAGAAGCGGTAGAAATATAGGGAAATCGGTTGAAAATTAGAAAAATCAGTAGAAATCGGTAGATTTTTTCTCGGCGGTAGACAAGTGGTAGATGAATAGAAAAATCAGTAGACTACCGATGAAATCGGTAGACTTGACAGGTATGCAATTAAAGATTTTGGTTATCTAGAATTCCTGATATCTTTAGGTAAAAGGGGTGGTCCCTTGAATTACGAGATTTCACTGTACTTTTAGGCCTTTTTCAGTCAATTTTGGGAAAATGCCATCGGCAACACAATTGGGAATTTTAAAGTGAATTTGTGTCATTTTGGGAAAAATTGTGTGCACACATGGAAATCTAGATGCATTTTTTAAATGCATTTCCCCATATATTTTTTTTTTTTTCATTATGGACATGAGCCCAACATCAATTTGGGAATTTTTACATCAAATTGGGAAAAAATACATGCATTTTGCATTGGGAATTGGGACGAATTTTGACCCCGTGGATACTATAGAAAAAGCCCTGACTTTAACATGAAGCAGACTTGGCGCTGTTGTAGTTTTACATACAATTTTCACCATTGACCATTATTAATGCTTTGAAGTTTCTGTGTGTGCTTTATTATAAAATTCCATTGTTTTGTTTTATAGTACTGATTACAGGGTTTTCCCTAAGATGTAATTTTTAGTGAGTCCCAGCGACCCAGGAGAACAAAATTCCTGAGTCCTTAGTTAAATTTGGGGGTTCACCAGTCAATGAAATTCAAGAAAATACATGAAAACAAAGGCACACATTTTCAGTCTCGGGTTGAAAAAAAAAAATTACTGAGTTTTTGTGCGTCCTTAGGGATTCACTAATATTCTTGCTTTGTGTCCTGAAAAGATTTTATGCATCAGAGATGCAGAAATCATGTGTATGGGAAAACCCTGCTGATAGGTTTTGCAAGAGATCTAAATTGCTAAATCTTGAAAACAGAACATTTAATCGTATGATCTTGAAAACAGAACATTTACTATACAATGAAAAGTGTTAGATATTTTTAGTTTAGCCTAGCTACTGTACGAGTTTTATATCATTTGCTTTAGAAATGACACTCCATGAATGTTTTGAACAAAATGTGGTTTTATATAAAATATATAGAGAAAAGTAAAAAAAATGTCCTGACATTTCAGTTTTGTCATTCTCCTGTAGGTGTTTACAAAATTTTGTGAAATTCATATCCCCCAGGTCCATGGACAGGGTTTTGTTGACAGGGCTGGGCTCTGTTGACAGGTGGGGGCTTTTTTGTTTATATTTACCACTGAAAACTTTTTTGATATAATAAAATCCAATTTTATTGGTATATATCTATCTGATAAGAATTTACTTCACAATATATTTTTTTTAAGTGTGGTTTTATATGAAATATATTAGTAAAGTGATCGAATGCTTTTGGCACGTGTAGAGCTGTAGATTTATATGTAGAAAATGTGTGAGAGGAGGCGACGAGATGGAACATATTTCGTAATTCTAACGATTTATTGAAAAGTTGAACAAATTATAGCTGGTGCGTTCTCAAAACATACGCGTGCGTTGTTTGCTATGAAACTCGACTTTCTCAGTTTTTGTACCAACTGGTCGGAGTACCGAGTGTCGCCATGTTTATACGGCACACTTTTAAGAACATTTTTCTCATAAATTAAGAAACTATGCAATACGCCAATAGCATATCTTTCGTAGAGGAAGGTTATTTCGTTGAAATGCCGAATTGTTCATTTCTGTGCATTTTGATTTGCTTGTCTGAAGACATCGCATAAATACTAGGCTACAGTCGCCATGTGTATTGAGTGGGCGGGCTCTGCTATAAATAGTGCCGAATTCTTGGTATTTGGGTCAAACAGTGTGGTGGTCATGTGACGTATTTCTGTACAATTTTGATTGGCAAAAGAATGAATAAACAGTAACATGTGATTTTCGGACATGTGCCCGATCCGACGACGTGGAAAGAGAACCCCTGTGATAGCAATACAGGAACGCGGCGTTTTGACAGTTTTCTCGTTGAGTTCGTGTGCGAGATCAAATAAGAGTTCGAGTTTTATTTGTGAATGGCAGTTGAATGGTTCACAGCTGGAACATTTAATCCCCTCTGAAAGTAAACAATTAACCGAACAACGCAATACCTCCATATCATTCCGCGATATGAGACCTCCCACACGACCGAATTGTGTTTATACAACCATAATACGTCCCTGATTCAACCTAGGGCATAACACGTAACGGTAAAAGTTGATAAATCTTTGAACAAAGTTCCAAATTAGTTTTTATTGTGATCCCGGTACTGCGGCAGGAAAAAAAATGTCCTCCCAAAATTTATTTCGTATATGACGTGAAGTTGTTCAATGTTTTTGTACAATTTCTTTTGGCGTAAGTGTTGGATTTTCATATTTTTTTCACCAATAAATTTTAAATTGATTACAGTTTCACTATTTGTTTTTTCATTAATATAATTTTTTTATTACTTAATTGATTTCTTTTAAGCCTGTTATAAATTTTTTAAAGTAAATTATCCATTACAATTATAGCAAATGGCATGAAATCTGACATTTGGAAAACAATTTTTTTGTTCAGAAAAGTGAACAAATAAAGTATATATATGTATAATTATCAAAAAGACTGTGTAAATGTGCTCCATTTAGTTGTGTAATTATTGAGAAAATCTGATAGTAGACAAATTTACAAAAAATTTTTTTTTTTTCATTTTTGCAAAACATAGCTATTTGAGATTTTTGGGGGGAAACTTCATAACAAGAAACAATGTAGAGAAATACCCCCCCCCTTTATAACAAATATTCTACAATGATTTTTTTTTTATTATAGAATGTTGTCTCATATCAATGATCTTCTTGTGATATTATTGTTGACTCATATCTGCCATATCACTTACTGGTATAAGCCTATAGCCATGATGATCCAGAATGGAAATCCAAAGTTAATTTCTTTTAATCTTTTATATATATATATATATATATAATATATATATATATATATATATATATATATATATATATATATATATATATATATATACACACATACACACACACACACATTGGAATCTCGTTATCTCGAAACTCATGGGATTGCCCCTATTACTTCGAGATATCTGGAATTCGAGATAACCAAAATTTTTAATTGATGTATTATTATATCTATAAAAATTGGGACTGACTTTCAACTTTGACATATCCGGAATTTCGACTCAACCAATTTCAACATAACGAGATTCCACTGTATATACAGAGACATGCAAAAAGTATTCATACACGATTATTTTTTTACTACATATTTCATTTAAAAAAACACATTTTTGCCAAAAATTATTGTGAAGCCATTTCTTATTGCATTTATTTTCAGTAGAATTTTCACCGTTGAAAAAATAATTAATTACAGTTTCATTGTTATGATTTTTAATTTTGTGAATCGGAAATTAAAAGATTTATTTATTAAAACAGAAAGTTTAAGTTTTTTTATGAAAACTCCCTATATGGGTAAGTAAAATTGTAATGTCTAATTTCTACTTTGTTTAAATTGTCAAATCTTTGAAATGATACAACAGAAAATCATAACCCCAAAAACCACTGAAACTTGGAAACATTTTCTTTTTAATGGTTAAAATATATCAAAATGTGATAAGAAATGTCTTCACAATATTTTTTTTTGAAACATTATGGTTTTATATGAAATATATACTAAAAATTAATAGTATATGAATGCTTTTTGCACTTCTGTGTAAGTATATATATGTAAACATAAACATGTATATACATGTATATGATATATATATATTTCGGACTGCTTTGGTGATTTAGTGGTACAACAATCAACTCCCAAGTGGAAGGACTCGGGTTCAATTCCTGGTAGTGACTGTTCCTTTGCCAGGCGTTAGGTCTTTCGGATGACACTTAAAACAGAGGTCCCATGTTACACTAGGCATGGCACATAAAATAACCCTCACAGCATTGGTGTCAGTCCATAGCACAGGTAAAAATTTGTGGCACTTCACCTAAAGCTTGTGACGTCTCCATACAAGTGAAAAATTCTTGTTGGGATGTGAAACAATGAAATTGTAGAAAAAAAAAATTTCTGGTGTTCATTGGCGTTGTCGGTGTCCATAAACAAAACTTTAACCTGGCCAATAACTTTTTAACCGCAAAGGGCAGGGCTCTGATATTTCACATTTAGATTCATTATGACAAGAGCTTTCATTTGGTACCTTGACATTTGACCTAGTGACCTTGGACTTTGACCTACTTTTCAAAAACTTTAACCTTGGCTATAGCTTTTAAACCATGAGGAATAGGGCTTTGCTTTGCATATAGATTTCAGAGCCTTCATTTGGTACCTTGACTTTTGACCTAGTGACCATGACCTTGGACTTTGACATACTTTTCAAACTTTTTAACATGAGCTGAAGGAATAAAAATTTTACCAGTCCTTTGACCTTAAAACCTCACTGCTGTGTGTCAAATATCTACTTTGAAAATTTACACCCATTTCAACGAGCTTTGCTGTCTTCTGACAACTCTTGTCTCCGTTTTAAGACAATAGGAATTCTAGACTTTTCAACTAAGCCCAGTCTTTGTTTGATATTGTAGGCTCTAAAACGAAAGGAAAAAGAATATGAGTTGGAAATGCAGAGGTTGGCACAGGAAAAAATTGGCCTTCAAGAGAAGATCGCCAGTCTGAAATCGGAGCTTGCTAAGATGAACATAGATGTCGATTTGAACAAGTGGGTGACTCTGCCGGACGAACAAGACACTAATTCTACCAACACAGCTACAGGTAGGTGATACCGATATACTACAGATACAACACATCTACCATAAATTGATGTTTTTTTTCAGTGCTTTCCAAATAGGGTGAAGCCTCGTTATAACAGCCACGTTTGTTCCTTGGAGACTATGTCGTTGTTATCAAACAAATTTGATTTTATAAAAAAATCACATTACAAATGTCACATTAACTAAAATGTCACTAAAAATAAAATTGATTTTGTTATAGGCATCAAACAGTTAGAATAAGCTTTATTTGAATCCTGCATAAAAATCATGATTATGGCACCGTTTATTAATTCTATTGAAAATAAATTTTTAAATACAAACACAAAAATAAAAATACAAAAATACAAAAAAAATTTCAATGTTATATCTTTTTGTCACTATATCACAGGATTTTAAAGTTAAAATGCTTGCTTGTTCTGAATTTTTAATGTAGATGTTGGAAGCTGTAAATTCTTTTATATACGGTATCCATGGTAAATAACATTATGTATTTTTGTTTTTTTGGTGTGTGAAATTTTCGAAAAAACGATGATCTTTATACAGTGGTATGACTGTATAAGCACATAGATAAGAACAATTCAAAGTGATTTACAAACAAAATCTTTGAAGGTTGTCGCAGGGGGTGAGGGTGGGGGGGAGGAGGAAACAAGGAGATTATTTAGTCAGAATATTTTACCAGTCATAACACTGCTGGACTTTATGACTTAGTTATCTCATCAACCCCTGTGGTCACATTTAGACTCACCCAAACCAATAGATAGTATGGTCTGCTGTCATAATTGAGGGGTGAACAAGTTCATATTGCATGTCAAATTATTATAACATTTTGATTCTAAATCATACAACTCTGAATTCTTACAGTGGACTTAGCCATTCTTTGAAATGGACATTTTCAAATTGAATTGGCCTCTGTGGCCAGGTGGTTTGAGCATCCTGCTATATTTCAAGACATCTCTTACCTATACAGTCAAACTTACATTAAAGGCTACCTCTGTATAAAGAGCACCTGCCCATAAAAGCCAATCAAACATAACTTTCTAAAAAATGTTTAGAATGAATGAACCCTTTTATAAAGGCCACTTGTCTATAACGGTTACTTTTGCTTGTTTCCTTGAGTGGCCTCTATAGACAAGTTTGACTGTGGTGGTCTCTCATGACAGGTGGTTTTTCATGAAGGAGGTCTCTCAATACAGGTGGTTTCTTTGAGAATGGTCCCCCAAGACAGGTGGTCTAGCACGAGAATGCCCCTCCCCCCCAAAAAAAAAAACAACAACAACAACAAAAAAGCAAAATAAAGGACACCACATTTAACTTTTGTTTATTTTTTGTGCATATACTGTATTCTTTTTGTAACATATTAACTTTTTTTGTCAGAACAAGGGAGTCCAATCTGTAGTGAGGATGAGGACGAGGATGAAGAAGAGGATGACCTCAAGACAAAACCGCTCATTAATCTTTACTCTGGTGAGTCAAATTCCAAACTAAATATGTCAGCCAAATAAAAAAAAAAAACAATCCGGAAAATCTATGGTATCAATAATTTGCTGATTCAAATAATCCCAGCTTGATCTGTATTTTCTGTTGTGAGAGTAGCCAGGGACTTGTCAATCAGACCTTCAAAGAATGGTGGTCAGTATATTTACTGTACAGTACCAGTGGTTAGCTGAGCTCAGTATATCTAAATGTACAGCACCAGTGGTTATCTGAGCTCAGTATATCTACATGTACAGCACCAGTGGTTATCTGAGCTCAGTATATCTACATGTACAGCACCGGTGGTTAGCTCAGCTCAGTATATCTACATGTACAGCACATTTAGTTGACTTAGCTCAGTATATCTATATGTACAACACTGATGGTTGACTTAACTCGGTATATCTCAGAAACAGTGGTTAGCTTAGCTCAGTATGTGTACATGTACAGCACCAGTGGTTATCTGAGCTCAGTATATCTAAATGTACATCACCAGTGGTTATCTGAGCTCAGTATATCTACATGTACAGCACCGGTAGTTGACTTAGCTCAGTATATCTATATGTACAACACTGGTGGTTGACTTAACTCGGTATATCTCAGCACCAGTGGTTAGCTTAGCTCAGTATGGGTACATGTATAGCACCAGTGGTTGACTTAGCTCAGTGTATCTACATGTACAGCACCAGTGGTTGTCTTGGCTCAGTATATGTACATGTACAACACCAATGGTTGTCTTAGCTCAGTATATGTACATGTACAGCACCAGTGGTTGGCTTAACTCAGTGTATGTACACGTACAGCACCAGTGGTTGGCTTAACTCAGTGTATGTACACGTACAGCACCAGTGGTTGGCTTAACTCAGTGTATGTACACGTACAGCACCAGTGGTTGGCTTAACTCGGTGTATCTACATGTACAGCACCAATGGTTGGCTTAGCTCAGTATATTTTACATGTACAGCACCAGTGGTTGGCTTAACTCAGTGTATGTACACGTACAGCACCGGTGGTTAGCTGAGCTCAGTACCGGTATGTTCATGTACAGCACCACTGGTTGGCTTAGCTCAGTATGTGATAAGTACAGCACCGGTGGTTGACTTTTTAGCTCAGTTGATAGAGCTCTGGTTTTTCATTATACTTGGCACGTTTCCAACTAGCCATATTGCTCCAGTACCGAGTCCACACAGACTCTTGTATTGATTGACCCAGTTGCACTGTTCTTGCAGTGAAAATGCGTACTTTATTTTGTAGTGATAGAAAAGAACCGAAAGATGCCACTACCAAGACTTCCTCCGCAGCCGCAGCAAATCATCAACCAAGATCCCATGGCAATGCTGAAGGTATCCACTCCATCAAGTCCAGTAACATCAAGAGCGGTTCCCCATGTGATATCTAAGCCACTTAATCTATGTTCTGCGGCAGCCACGCTTGGTAAAGGTGCCACCATTCCTAGTCAGGCTGGTGATAGTCGACCTGCCATTACGCAGCTATTGGCGAGAACGTTAGAAAAACGACAGAAACAGCAGCAGAATGCCATTGTCAGTTCAACAGTCCCAGGTATAGTTCCATACTTCTCGATTCCTCTTCAGTAGCGAGTTTCTGAAGCAGCCCCTATATCATTCTGTAAAATTTCAATCTTTGTAATTTTGTTTGCCCAGCGCCTGTTGATATCCCGATATTTTGACTGAAATGCTCTACCTGTATTCCTACGTTAACTCATTCGAGAATTATGTTTGTAAAAAATAATAATCATTCCCCTGTGTTTAACTATAGTTTTAATGGACAAAGAGGGACCTCCGTGGCTGAGTGGTTAGAGCATCGCGCTTTAAACCGTGAAGTCTCTCACCTGTAGTCGGTGCGGGTTTCAGTTCCACGGGAAACTAAGTTGATTTTTGTCAGAAAGTTTGACAGCTTACTTGCGGAAGGCTGGTGGTTGGTGGTCTCTTCCCAGGTACATTGTAAGTGGACTCTTTCCTCCACCACTAAAATCTGGTGGCTACCATATAACTGAAAAATTGTTGAGTGTGGTGTAAACCACCATTCATAATTTAAAAAAAAAAAATGGACAAAAAAAATAAAAAACAGCCAAAGATAATCAAACCTTTCTACGGAGTGTTATCAATGTTATTGTTGTATTTTTTATAAGGCCAAAAATATGAATATAAATGATTCCAGGTTTTTTTTTTATTTCAAAATTGGGTAGATAGGTTAGTAGTAATGTTGTTGTTGTTTTTTGTAGGTTTTTTTATAGAGGAGGTGGGTTAAATGGAGGGTTTAGGTAGAGGTTAATGAGAGGGAGGGTATGGGGTGGGTGGGAGGGGGGTGATAGGGAGGGTGGGTAGGTTTAGGTGGGAGAAGGAGGGGGGTGAGTGAGGTTTATAGGAGGTAGGGGAGGTGGGAGGGGAGTATGTCAGGGGGTAGTGGGGTTGGAGGGGGGGGGAGGGGGGAGAGTAGGGAAGGGGGAGTTTAGAGGGTGGGGAGTGGAGAGTGGGGGGTGGGAGGGGGTGAAGAGTAGGGAGGTAAGGGGGAAGTAGTGGGAGGTTAAAGGGGGAGAGGGGTATAGGAGGTAGGTAGTGGGGGGAAGGGGGAGGGGGGGTGTGGGGGAGTAGGTTTGTAAAAGGGTTAGGGTAGGTGGGGGGGGTAAGAAGAGTTAAGGGGGGGAGGAGAGTTGGTAGAAGGGGAGGGAGTAGTCAGGGGAGGGAGGAGGAGTGTTTTTTTTTTTTGGGGGGGGGGGGGGGGGGGCAGGTTCTCTCTTAGTATTTGTTTGTGTATGCTGGAGAAAAAAAACCAACTGTGTATAACTATTGTATGCTATTTCTGAGGACTGTGATATGATTTCTAAAATTTGGACAGGTATCGTCTCTCTGGGACATCGGCTACAGAACTAGTTGAAATGAAAGGTGGGGGTTGAGAGCATTGCTTTTCATAGGTTGAGATAGAGAACTAGAAACATATTTTATTTATTTGGTGGGATAGTAGATGGAATGAAATGAAGCAATCATGTGATTTTATCTTGTAAATGTTTGTGTGAATGGTACCGTACATAACTTTTACGCTGGAGAAAATCAGAAATGTTTTTAGATTTGGAATGGATGTGAAAGAATTTATCAGAATATTCTAAAATGCTTCATCAAAATGTAAAGTTAAGATTTATGACCTTTGACCTTTAGTTTTGTATTTATAAACAACGAATTTATCTTGCTTTTGTTTGTTTCTTACAGTAACCAGTGCAACTACCACAACAAGTAACATCAAGTCGGTGCCACTGCCGCTGAAGTCACCGGGGCCGCTCCGACAGTCTTTTACATTGCCCATTGGCACTCAGTTTGTTACACCAGCAGCTAATTTACAAGTTGCAGCGTATAACAAACTTGCGGCTCATGGAGACCTGTCATCCAACATGGCTGCGATACCCATGTCGACATTGGCTAAAACTCTGAACCAACCTATTCTCGTATCAACTAATTTACAAAATTTGCAAATGGCGGGAATTGCTCCAACTCACCCCAATGTCAACAGCAGTGTCACCTCAAATACGGCTGCTGCTGGTGGTGCTCAGGTTACCACCGTTTCCTTGGTAACAGCTGCATCGGGTACAGTCTCTATGACAAAAGTGTCAACACCACAAACTACACCTACATTGACCCAGTCATTGCCAGTGACTGCAATGGCCACTGTCCAAACAATGCGGCCAATACTCGGTGCATCAACCCAGCACGTGCTGGGTCCAATACCCTTTAACCTAATGCAGAGAACAGCGCCGATTTTGTCAGCAGTACCCAACACTACAGGACCATCATCAGGTGTTGCAACATCAGTAACCACCCAGAACACTGCTGCGGTGCAACAAATCATATCCTTGGCTCAAATGACACAAGGGACACAACTGGTATCCCCAATGGCGGTGTCACCTCTGAACACTGTTTTGTCTCAACAACAACTATTAAAACATATTCCTTTATTTCCGCAAGGGATTCTACAAGGAACGGCAACCCCAATGGGAGGAGTTGTCGGGCAGTCCTTTGTTAAACCTGTTGTTGTCGTGCCGAATGTTGTGACGTCGGGGCCATCTACGAGTATGTCAATAACCCCAGTCACCACTTCCTCCTGACAAAGAAGAGAGGCTTATATCGAAAGAAAATTAGAACTTCAAAAGTAACGATATTCTCGTTTGAAATCCAGTGATACTTGTGACTGTTTTTATAACTCGTTATTTTTTTTTAATTTATTTAGTCATTTTAAAGTGCTACGATGAAATTATTGTCTCTGCATGTCACCATTTTTTGTACTTTCATGGAAGTAAACGACGATAAATATCTGTAGTCTGCGTAACAAATTAAAATACAATGAATCGTATGACATAAAAAGGCCCTCTGCCGCACGACTTACATATTTCAAGGCATGCGTATCAAGTTTTGGAATGGATACAGTCTTAGTGAGTCAATCATTTGCAATACATGACGAGGGCCACAAATGAAAATCAATTTGTTCAATGTGCTCCGACAAAGCAACAAAGAAAAAAAAAATTTCCCCAGCAATTTTGTCATTCGGTTTTTTTAATGGTGAATTAAGTGGAATTTTGTTTCATTAGCTTTATAATAATACAGGGAAATCTTTAAAATTCTTACCAACCTACATAAAAAAAATGGGGCACATCAAGCGATTTTGTTTTTAATTACGACCAGAATTTATTTCTATCTAGTTTTATCTAGTAAAGTCTAGTTGATACACGAAATTTTGATTGATCAAGCATGATTCGATGTTGACCAGATACAACAGAAATATCGTAAAATGTTCACAGATAAACACAAATAAAACACATCCATGTTATTCGCATCTTAATCTTAAACGGAATCTTTTATCATTACGTCATAATGTCGTCATACCTATTTCCTTGACGACGTCTTAAATCATGATTTCCAGTATTGTAGTTACACTATTTCCGACAAGAAATAACCAGCTTTAGATTGCCACGAAACTTATAAATAAAACAAGTCATGAGGTAAACCACCAATCAACATCATTTAATCTAATCGGTGCCATAAACATCAGAAAAAATCGAAATATTTTTATCATCATAGACATTAACAAATAGTCAAACTTGTATTTGTAAAGATTGTATCTTTTTTTTTTTAAATCTATTTCATTGATATTCTTTCCCATGAATAATGTGGTCATACTTTTTATTGACTGTCTGTCTGTCTGTCTCTCTATCTATCTATCTATCTATCTGTCTATCTATATATATATATATACACACACATACATACATACACATATACATACATACATACATACATACATACACACACAGTCGAATTGCGTTATGTCAAAATTGGATGAATTGAAATTCCAGTTATCTCAAAGTTGAACGGCAAGTCCAGATTTTTATAGATAGATAAATACGTTAATTACAATATTGGTTATCTCGAATTCTGGATATCTCAAAATAATAGGGTGGTCCAGTAAATTTTGAGATAATGAGAGTCTACTGTAGATGTTTATATTTATATGGGCCTATATATATCCAGACTGAACTGGAGCTTTTTATATGCACAAATGTACGTGAATCTGCTATTAGTAAATATACCAAAAATCCTTTGTATTAAATATACCAATTAATGACAATGTTCGCCCAGTAGCTTATAAAGCATGTATAAATGTCGTCATAACTCTTAATGTGACCTTTAAATGAATGGTAAATGGTCGATTTTCTTTCTGTTGTACCAGTCTTTAGATAGACAGTACCTTGCAAAATTAAGGACATGCCCTAACAGAGTCTGCTCTTGTATATTATTGGTGGCATACATTTGTTCTTGAGAAATGCATGGAATCTTGTGTAAAAAATGGCATTTAATGGACAAAACATGTATTCAAATGGGAAGAGATTTTCATCGTCATTTTCTTGCATATAACTTGATCTTTTTGTACCGATCCTAATTTATGTCATTCCATGTGAACAGCTGTTTTTTGGAGAGTGCTGTATATAGTTTGGTGGTCCAGAATACTGAAGCCAAGTCAGTTTACCACAAAAAGTGGTAAATTACTGATCACTTTAAAATATATATCGCATTTCTGTCAAACTTTATCTCTTCATGTGAATAGAATCTATATATGTGTGTGTGTGTGTGTGTGTGTGTGTATATGTATATATATATATATATATATATATATATATATACACGATACAGGCAGAAACAAAAATGCTCAAATCAGAAATATTTAATTATTTCGTTTTATTTTTTGTTGAAACTCTACATTAAAAGACATATTTTACTATTTTCATTAAAATGTAAAATTACAGATATTGTATTTTATAGCAATTTTCTTTTAAAAAAAAAGTTATATGCCTTCATTTTGTTATGTAAATTTTCATGCAACTAGCATTCCCAGAAATTAGGAAAATAATACCTATACATTTATGATTATCAGTTATTTAAAACAGACATTAATGTTTTTTTGGTTTTTTTTTTTTTTTGAAAACTAGACTACTTTTCATTATTGACACAGAATACATGTACACATGGCTTACCCTGATCTCTAAAAAAACTGAACCAAAATATTATCACAACAGTTATTTTTTTGTACCCAATTGAAATTTTGATTATCTCCCTCAAAGAATATTGACGTGAAGTATGTTCGGTAATTATGCGTTACATTTAGGCAAGTGCACACTATATATATCGGTACATATGCCGTACATGTACATGTGGCACGATATTTGTAAGTCTAGAGGTTTACTTGATTGGGAGAATTCTTCTGTTACTGATCAAAAGTGCTTTGCATATTGTCGTAACTGGTTCGTCTGTGATCATGCTATATTTTTCTCTGGAATACAATACATACAAAACAGTGGAACCTTGCTATTACGGCCACCTAACTGGCTGATTCAAATTGGTGTGATTAGTGAGGTGGTCTCTTAAGTGAGGGTCTGAACTTATTTAATATTTATTCAGAAAGTTTCAAGAGACTGGATATATATGGCCTAAATGCTCTGCGGTCACCGAAGAGAGGTGGTCTCTAGGCAGGGTTGCTCTGTATTTAGGCATCGCAATTTTTGATTGGTTAACATTTTTAAAGCTGATAGAGAGAACTTGAGGGTCACACAAATGAACTTATTGATTATAAATTACCCAGAGTGCAATCCTGTCACTGTATTTCATACTAAAGTACTGTCAAAGCCATTGGGTACAAAAATGCATCAGTGAGTAGGTTTAACTACCATTTCAACAAGCGTTTTGTAGACTTAGATTCACAGTGGACAATTATTAATGCTTCCCAGTTTATGTAGCTTCTATATATTTAACAAATTCTGTGATAGTTAAATGCCGCATTTGACTTGAATCATAGGTTAAATGATTGGTCAGTTCCTAAAACTGGAGAAATGGAAGTTCTCCAACCAGTGACTGTTTTTAAGTCATAGTTTTATCTAATGCAATTTACTAACTGTAAATCATTGATATTTTTTTTTCATTTATTTTTAAAATGATACAAGCTTTATCCTGGTAAGTGAGAATTTTATTGCAAAAACAGTCCGAGTTAGGTATTGTCCGATGCACATAACTTGGCGGGGGCGGAGTAACCTTTTGATTATCATATTCATTCTTCAATTATGACGAGCTTCACGAAAATATTTTATTCCTCACTGAATACTCCGTGACAAGGAAAAATGATTACCCTTGCCAATGTAATTTTAATGTTGTTATGCTTTGTTATCTAAAATTGAAACTGGTCCAGATTAAGAAAGGGTTATGAGACTCGGGGGCCCACCAGGTTATATGGATTTTACTGTAAATATGATATTAAACAGTCAAAAGTTTCAGGGTACCTGTTTCTTGTATAGAGAAGTAATTTCGGGGATTTTTTTTTACATGTCCCAATATTGTAAAAATTACCCTTTGGTGTACCTCGTGCATATTAAATATGCTTCTGTCAAAAGTGAAAGCGTCCGTCACATGTGCTGTATTAACCAATGATATTTTATAGAAAAGAAGTAATTTACTAGTTATAAACTGGAAAAATGATCGCATTGGAATGACCTTTTACCAAATGCATCATGAGTGTGTAAACATATTGTCTGATTCACATAATTTGGAGGGAGCAAAGTAACCTTTTAATTTTTGAAAAAAAAAAGAGCAAAGGTCAGCCGAATGGAAAAATATAGGGTGAATTGAAATAGTTTCTATATCTTTGCCTTAGTACTGGATTTTCCTGATAGATTGAAAAAAAAAAGAAAATTTCAGATCATCAGAAAAATGCTGAATGATAGGTGCACAATCGTTTTGTCTCTAATGACATAGTACAAACAGAAAAGGGAGATAATCCATGTGGTATCAAAGGTTTAATCATATTTATTTGTTTGTTTAATTTTGGTTTTACATCTCATCAAGAATTTTTCACTCACATGAAAATGTCATCATCTTATGGCAAATTACCACAAATTTTGATCCATGCTATGGACTGATTGCAATGTAGCAAGGGTTCCTCAATGTGCTACACTCTCAGTTTTAAGACTCATCTGAAAGACCTGTGACTTCTCCTTCATTTGCCAAGGTTGTAGCAAATGAACGACCACTTCCAGTTTTTGAAAGTCTTGGGGAATGAACTGGACTGTGGATAATAATAAAAAAAAACAGACCGGGAATCAAACTTGGGTGATTTACTTTGACCAAATATAGTTACTGTGAACAGTAATTAAATCAGAGGTTAAACTTCATAAAAGCAATCTTAGTGCTATTAATAGAAATGATAACAATATTGAAGGGAAGGTAACTTTCCTTTGCCCTCCATTATGTATTAACTGATTAAATCGGAGGTTAAACTTGATAAAAGCAATCTTGGAGCTATTAAAAGAAATGATAACAATATCGAAGGGGAGGTAACTTTTCTTTGCCCTCCATTATTTATTGACACGTGAAACTTGTTTTGCCAGTTTAAATCCAACTTTGGACATTTATTTGGCAATATGATATACAAACTTGTCGTTATAGACAGGTGCCCATTATAAAATTTATTCATTATAAAAAAGTTGTCAAAATTTATGTTTGAATGGTCTCTATAGACAGGTGCCCTTTATACAGAGGTGGCCTTTAATGCAGATTTGACTATATCTACACTGTAATTCCTTGATGGAAATACATGTCTGTGATGGATGTTACTATTTTGGGGGGAAATGCAAATAATACATGTAGTCTTTAGAAGTAAAAGTCTTTTTTAGGAGTAAGACATTATCAGAATCTGACTTGGTTATTTGTAGTGTGGATATAGTTAGATCTCCACAATATAATTGTGTAATGTATATCAAATTAAAACATTTCACTGTAAGTTTCGTTTTTTTATTTTACAAAATCCGACACTTTTTTTGTCTTGCCTGGGAAGCAGAAGCAAGACATGGAGAACACCGATTCTGTCCGGCAGCGGATTCGTCAACATTTCGTTTCCAGAGCAAATCTCCTAAACTATTGGGTGGATTATAACCATACTTCACACAAATGATCCTCATGTACAGTAGATGTGGTTACAGGGTTGGTCTGAACTACAGTCCCATCAACTGCTGGGATTCTTATTTACTGTTATTAATACTGATTATTTGTCACTTCATATGCGACATATAGTTCCTTGTAGATGTACATGTATATGTCGACAACTAATACAAGATGACTGGCAAGACAAGATGACCGGCATGTCAAAATAATGAATCCTGATATTCACTTTGTGTATTACAGTGGAACCTGTTTTGAAAGACCACTCCTTTATGCCACTGTAATATTTGACTCTTGAGACAGGTGGTCTTTCAGAACAGGTTTTAGCAAAAGGACTTACTACATCTGATTTTCAGAATCTGGTCTCACAAAACAGGTGGTCTTCTGTGACAATGGTCTCATCAGACAAATTCTACTGTATTTCTGTTGACAGGCATGTTAACATGTTGATGTCATGTTCAAGAGCTTATTAGATTGTCATGTTAACATATAAAGATATATTTTGCATTAATTCACTGCATGGAAACGGAATTTTGTTTGGTTTTACTGTTGATCCATGTCAGGCAGGTATAGGAAGTGACACAAATTTGTACCTCAGCTATGGACTTGGGCCAATGCACTGCGGGGTGCAAATTTGGACCTGAGCTTTTGGACTTATACCAATGCACTGAGGGGCAAAAATTTGGACCAAAGTTATGAACTTGTGTCAATGCATTGAGGGGTGCAAATTTGGATCTGAGCTTTGGACTTCGGCCAATTTGACCAAAGTTATGAACTTGTGTCAATGAATTGAGGGGTGCAAATTTGGATCTGAGCTTTGGACTTCGGCCAATGCACTGTGGGTTCTTTATATGTCAAAACCACTGTAACACTGGACTTTGGTTTTTAACCCTGTTACCCCTATGTATCTAAATGGTATGCTCTTTTCTATTGTCTTAGACCAGTCTATTATGGTCTGTAGTGGTGAAAAAGGAAAGTCTCATCTGAAAGACCCAAAATGGTTGCTACTTGATTCAGCTTTTTGCTTGTGTGGCAACTACCGTACTCACCAAGCCATTGCAAGTGGTCGACAAGAAATGGAAAAATTCAACTTCCATGTAGGTGGCAGAAATATGCCGCAAAACCACAAGAGCAAAACATCATATCTAAGTTGTTTATAACATTTATTATTAAAAAGATGAATATCTTTACACATATACATATCTCTGTACAAAAACATTCAATCAGAAACAAACGTTTTACAGCACTACTAAAAATAGCTCTCTACACCCAGGTGTACAACAGGTAACCGATACATGCTTGGTGTAGTTAATTCTTCTGTCTTAAACCTCGGTAATACAAAAATGGCATTATGTACATATCAATTTCACGAATGAAATAAAGTTACATCATTTAGGAGACAATTCACATGAATGTAAATTACATCTATCTGAAATGGTAAGAGGTCGGACCTCGCTAATGATGAATATGTCTGTTGCACGTAGTACACCAATATAACAATATGTTCATTTAAAGATCTGTACATGGAAATAAACATCTACGATTTTGGTCGATCATAAAATTTTGAATTCATAGATGTAAAACAATTTAAAAAAAAAAAAAGGTTTTTGGTTAAGAAAATACATGCATCATACCTGCAGGTTTCATTTAATTTTTTAGACATATTATTTCATGCAAATCTTTTCATGTTTATCCCAACATTTCAATTTCATGTGAAATTTCATAAAATGGACAAGCCAAATAATAACTTATTTGACAAACAATACATGCTCTGTAATATTTAAAATGCAACTAGCCCGGTTTCTCCTTGTTTAAGATGAATTAGAAAGCAACATCAAACAAGAACAAAGAGTTATTTTTTCCTATTTTTAACACTAGATTCTGTTTTCCCCCCAGTAATTAAGAGTTTCTACAGAATCTATTTCATTCAACTTTAATGCTGTCTTGATGACAAATTCAGGTCATTGCACAAACTGGATACACATTCCTTATGAATAACTACGTGACACGATGAAACGATGACGACGGGCAGTGTACAGTTGTGAATTATCTCCCTTGAATCAAAATGGCTACTCTACGATATAAAGCTTTATAATACACAAATGTTCAATGATGATGATGATGATTAGCTGCCAAATAGAAATTTTGTGTCGTAAGCCACGCACATGAAATGTACACACACTACTTTATGACATATTCTAACCCTTGTGAGTGATGTGGTCAGTCTGCCGCTGTCACGACCGTCTTTACTCCGACAAGTTCACCTACCGACATGATTTTGCTGTGTACCAGAATTATCAATGACAGAATTTACTCTTACAGTTAAAAAGTCTGAACACAAAATATCCCATTAAAAATATCAACGGTGACAAGTTTTAGTTATCTATTTCCGGAATTTAGACGTGACACTTAAATAAAAATGATTTATCCAATGTATCGACCATCTATAAAATCATAAATCTCTATTTTTGGTCGCAGCCAACTGACGTGCGATTTCCTTTATAAAGAGCAATGATAAGATCTCCAAGAAATCAATATGGCTGTTATAAAGAGGGAATGCTTTCAAACAAAGTATCATACCATCTAAATCACATGACACGCAGCTTAAACCTGCGAACTCCATCGAACTGCAACTTTGTGAATGCATTGTTGACCTTGTAAGCATGGAATTCACTTAATTTAATCCAAATGAGTATGTTACAGTTCTAATACAGTCAACCTCTACAGAATAAATACTGCTTCCATTCTAAATTCACCCTCATTGTAATGGCAAAAATAGCAAAAAATTAAACAGAAGTGAAAATTTCGCGGTAAACAGTATTTACAGTAGGTGTGTATTTTTCACCCAGTCGTAATTTTATTCTGAGAGAGTAAATTTTCCTCTTGAATATTAAAAATGTTAAGCTTCCATCACAAAAAAAAGTAATCAATGATGCTGGGAAATATCTCATGAAATAATCTATTAAATTTGATTAATATATGCCGATTTAAGATAAACAGAACCCTATGCCACACAAAACAGCACACGTTTTTCTCACAGATGGATTTCATTTTACATAGAACCACTCCAACAAGGCTATTGTGATTTACAGTGTTTTTAATGTACAGTGGAACCTTGCATATAAAGACCACTCTAGGAGACGAACATAAAGACCACCTTTCTTAGGAGACAAATTCATATTTGAGACCGTAATTATTTCAGTCTCTTGAGAATTTCTTGATAATTATCTAAAACGTTCAGACCTTCACTTAAGAGACCACCTTGCTGATCTGGCCAGTTTGAATCAATAGCAATTTCCCACTGTACTAGTATGTTCAACTCATTAATTTGTTACTAAAAAAAAAAAAAAAATTATGCATAAATATTGTATACCTGGAATTTTTTGCCCCTGGTTACCATATTTTCGCCCTTTCATGACAGAAAACATATTCACCCTATCTTATATTGCCCATAAATTACCATAGTTTCATGGATGTCATATGTGTCTGTGCTTCAATTACTTCACTTGAAAATTTCAATTTCATTCTAAATTGGCCCTCTCATCTAAGGGCGAAAATTCAATGGGGAGCTAAAAATGTTCAGGTATACAGAAAGAATTGGACCGTACTACCCCAAAATTTGTAAAAACATTTAACATGGAATTACAAAATTACGAACAGCACAAAATTTCAACTTATATGAAAAAAGTCAATGACCAAAACCTTTTTAATAACTGGACCCTCTTTTTACATATTTTTATGAATTTTTAAAGGAAAAATGTTGTATTCTATCTATAGTATATAAACATTTTTTTTTTTAATAAAGTGATCTTCACTCTCTTACTGACTGATCTAGTACTATGGACTTATCTGAACATTCTATTTCTCTGATATTGCACATTGACCCTTCAGCCCCCTATTTACTGGAATGCACTTTTCCATTGTTTTAAACCAGTCTTTTATGGTTTGTAGGGTTGAGAGGGTTACACATTTGTACCACATAGCTATTAATAGTGTTGAAAATATACCACTCTACATACTGTTTACCTGAATATTTGGGACTGGGGTTTCTAATGATATTATCAATTATAAATTAGTCAAAATTCTAGATTTTTAATGAAAAAAAAATAAATAAAAGGGCAAAACTACTTTAGAAAAACATGTTGCAATATTTTTAATGGGTTGGTTGTGGCACATTGAACTAATTAAGTTTCACTTTTGGCCTGACATTGACTGAACTAACATGGGTAAATCAAATTTAAATATTTCCTTCATGTTGATATCAGCTCCTCCGAATTCTTCCATATCACAAAAACAAACGTTATAATAGGAACAGAAGTTCCCATACTGAATCATGTCGCATGGTACATCGTGCTCCATACTAATATTCCACTCTACAGACATTAGCTTTCTTGCGACTGTGTCACATGGTACACGAACAGGGACTGTACTGAACATCTTAATTCAGCGCTGTACACCAGAACAGGCTCACATTGAGGAGAACACATCACAGACAGTGCTTTAATTGAGCGTGCCTCGACAGTTTGGTGCTCCACATAAACAAGGTATCTTCTCGTCTTCAATGGGAAATTTATAATCGTACGTGATTTCTTCGTTCACGTCAATGTCTCTTTTAGAATATATCACAATTTTCTTATGGGATTCGACTGTAATAATCTTTGCATAACAGTTGGGCTGTAAAATAAAAAGAATAATCAAATACATCGTCCAGTCATCGAGCGACTTTTAAAAATTAACTATATTTTTTACAGTTTTACAACAATAAACTCATTCACTCCTAAAGACATATTTAGACTTGTCTAAGTCATTGATTTACAGAAGAGTCCATTGTTTTTCAGGGGTTGAAGAGTTAACAAACAAGTTCTTACAATTTCTATTAGTGCCCCTCTGATGTTGGAACGAGGGGAGGTGGGGCGGGGGGTGTCATTATGTGAGGAAACTGAAGTATCCAATGAAAATCCCATGTGTCTGAGCTGACAACCGTCAACCCATCTCACATATTCCCCTGTCCAGTTTTTAGATTAAACAAGGTGTGCATTTGTGAGAGGCGAGTGCCCTAACCACTGCGCTACCCAGATACCTGTGTGACCTCTAGATTATACCTTGCATATGACAAATGAAAAACTCTTTACCTGTGTCAAATACTCCTACTGTAAACTTGGTTGAAAAAAAAAAACAAAAAAAAACGTGGTTCTAAAGGAACCTATTAGTATTACTGAGTGTAATGTATTTTATATTTGGTTATAGCTTGAATTTTGTTGATAAATGAAAACAAACGAAATTAAAACCATAACAGAATTTTCTGAAACTACTGTATATATAAATATTCATATACGACATTCTATATACAACAATTCAAAAAAGAATATCTTTATGATGCAAGATTCTGTCTTTATTTGGGAATTCTCTCCTGCCAGAGTTACAAAACTTGTACTGGTACATCTTAGCCTCAAGAATCTATCAGTAAGGAGCAACCCTTAGAGAAATGTCATTTGGTAGTGCATAATATTTATAATTTATGATCATCAATTTTCAAGTAACTAAATAAGAATTAGGACTATCTTCAGACTATCTTCATCAAGTCCATAGTCACAGACCCCACCATATTAAATCATAAATTGTTTATCAGCAACTTTACTTTTGTGAAAACAGTCAGTCATTATGTTTAACACACACATCTGTTTTTCACAATTTTTCAACATTTTTTTTACACCCATAGATATTTTAAGATACTTACGTTACAACAATGGTTGATAAACCTCGCCAGATTGCCACACTTGGTTGCATCTATGATAGTTTCTGTATCAACTCTAAATAAATAACTACTTCCACATCCCTCCGACTCGTACTTCTTTTCTCGTAAGTCTGCCACGGACTGACGTATACTTTCACCAACGTATTCTATCACCATCTCATCGGCTGCTATAGGTTCTAATGCAAATAGACCCCAGTCGTGAATACCACTGCGAGCGAATTTCAGTTGCTTTTTGCGTAGCTGTAAAAGAAAGACACACAACTTGATTTTGTTTGTTCGTTTGTATGGTGTTTTATGCCACATTCAACAATTTTTCAGATATATATTATGGCAGCCAGTTTTCGACAGTGGAGGAGAGAGCTTGGTTACAATGTTTCCAAGGAGAGACCACTGGCCTTCTGCAAGTAAACTGGCAAACTTGCTCACAAAACCAGCTTAGGTTCCAGTGGAGCTCCAACCTGTACTGACTACAGGTGAGAAGCTTAATGATATTAAGCATGATGCTATAACCACTTGGCCATAGCTCTGTCTTTTTTACCGGTAAACACATACAAATTCACCAAAAGCCTTTTATTATATACATCGTGTTTTTCACATCAAATCTGAGAAAAGATGGGAAATCTGAAGCAGAGTTCAACACAGGATGAAAATCTTGTGTGGCGGAGATGTTCGGGGTGGCGACCGCACACGGTGTCTCAAAAACTGATTTACGGCGTAATAAAGACATAAAGTCATTGCTGAACAAAAACAAGAATATCAGTAAAACTGGTGGATGCAGCTTAGTGACCTTGACCTTTCAGAAATTATCTTGAATGACTTTTGTCCAAAAAGCCCCTGTCAAAATTAATATTTGTGTGAAATATGATAAAATCCTGATTAACGGTTTAATAGGTATGAGCAGACAGACACAACAGCGACTATATGCTCCCCCCCCCAATTTTTTCGGGAGCATAATAATAGACATTTGTCATCAATAACTAAGCAAATACATTGTTTATTCAAATCAAAGGCCCCGAAGGGCCCCAAGGAGTTACAAAGTTACAAAGCCTGTTAGTCTATGTGTACAATAAGAGAAAAGTGTGTATGTACGCTTGCATTTCTATGAAAGCAAGACAAAGGTGTTCATTTCCATAAAGGCAAGAAACATCAGTTCATTGTGGATATGCCTAGAAAATCTAACAATCTAGTACATTTAGGCGGACTCTCATCTGTAGCTGATAATCTACTTATTTTTAAGAGTACAGGAGTGATAACACACAGATCACGTCAACACTCAGTAGTTTCTTGACTTTTTTCTTGATTTGCATGTTCGATCTATGACTCTTTCGCTTTCACTCAATCTTGTAATAATAAAAAAACATTGAAACTGGGATTGTTCTGGAATTGCAGAAGTTGCAGATCATTAGACAATTAGTTGTGGAACTTACCCTGAGTTGATTGAATTTAAAGAGATCGGCAAACTCCAGATCAGCAAAGGACACCTGCAGTCTTCTATTCTCATGGCGAGCTTCTCTGGAAGAATGTTTCTTTTCCTGAAAGAACAAAAACTTATGAATTATCATCTACAACCTAATGGAATCATTTTTTCTCTCCATCAAAGCAAGTTAGCACGAGTTGTCCAGTGGATTCTGATTGTACAGTAAACACGATACTGCCATGATTACTCTAACTTGAACAGTCCTGCAAATTTGTAAATACAGTGGACCATGTCTTGAAATACCACTCTCATCAAAGACAACCTGTCTTCTGAAACCACTCTAATAAATAACCACTCTTATATAAAAGACCTGTCCTCTGAGACCACTCTCATGATAGAACACCTGTCTTCTGAGACCACATTCTGAAAACCACTTGGTTAAATGATCTTTTAAATAAAATCTTTTTTTGAGAGACCACATTTTAGTGGCAGATGGGGTGGTCTCTCAAGACAGGCTCAACTGTACTTCTTGCACTAATTTGTGTTGTTCAGTGAATTCTGACAACTTTGTAACTACATTAAGACACCTAATGAATTCTAGTTGATTTGTTATTATACTGTCTGTAAACCACTACTGTGGGCAGTACAGTAAATTTTGATGGCTTTGTTAACTCATTCACCCCTATAAAAGACACATTTGGACTGGCCCAGTTCACTGATTTATAGAAGAGTTCATTGTTTCTCAGGGGATGATGAGTTAATATACCACTGCCTGTAAAGTACTATTTTATACTACGGTATCTAGTAAATACATCACGGCCTGCATGTAGTTGATTCTAAACACTATGTACACACTATGTACTTTAGATATAATTACACAGAAGTAAATTTCACCATTTCCTATCTAAAACCTTTCATATGTTTATCTGTGCGTAAACTAATACCAAGTTATAAATGGAATGGTGCTATTTATGGATGAAAGAAAAAATGTCATAAGAGACAAAATGATTTATCTGTGTTTACCATTTCCTATATTGCAATGTTAATTTCTAATGGCTATCGTTATTCACTGACACTTTGATAAAACATATGATAATGGTATTTCAATTTTTTATTCATTTTTACATTCCAAATGCCATTCATCAATTTCACTCCACTAACAGAGCCTATGGTGGTAGTTATTTTTTTTTTAATTTCTCAACCCCTGAAAAACAATGGACTCTTCTATAAATCAATGACTTAGACCAGTCCAAATGTGTCTTTAGGGTTCAATGAGTAAATAAAATCTAAATAGGAAGGAGAAAAACAAGCTAAATATTCCCAAACGGACCAATGGTCTTCTAAATGTAAACATGCAAGCTTCATCACATCTTAAGATTAGGTTCCAGCAACGCTTAAATCCGTACATACCAGAAGTGAGAGACATTGTGTGTTAAGACGCAATGCTCTAACCACTTGGCCACGGGGAAACCGTCACTGTAAAATAAGTACTTACTATCATTCTGTTGTCCGTTGACTGGAGATCAATTTCTTGTTGTGTAGCATTGTTCCTGATCAATTTATCTTTCGTTGTAAGCTTGTAGTAGCCTTCTGTTCTTCCGCAACCTGATACACGGAAATATAAAAAATCAAAAAATAGTAAATTAAATGTGCTCTTTCTCAGTATGTTTTATACAGTAAAACCTGCCATAACAGACACCTTAACTCAGCAGACACCCTCTGATAACGGACAGTTAGTCTAGGTCCCGATTTACATTGTTATATAAGACTACTAGCGTCTCTTTTAAATAAGAACACCTCCCTTACCCAGACAACGGACAGATTTGTGAGCCCCAATATGCATAACTTTTTTATTTTTAACCTTGAATTAGCGGACAGTCTTCATATGATTGACTTCCACTGCCACAGGCAGTTTCTCACTAAGCTGTATGTCCCAACTTCTGTTCTGAGAAACACTCTTACAGTGTTTTATTTTTGTTTTTGCTTGATATTTATTTCCTTGCATTGCATCGGAACACTTGATTACAAGAATGGTTGTGTTGATTACGCGCATGAATGTTTTAGTAATAAATGGTCATCCTTCATTCAGTGGGCACCTCTCTATAATGGACAATTTGATTAGTCCCACAACTGTCTGCTAATCACAGGTTTTACTGTATGTGTAGTGTTTTATATAAACTTTTCCCTAAATTTCTCGAGAAGCTCTATATAAGCGTTCTTGACGTTCTGAGTAAATACACATCTACTTCCTCAGAGCTTGCAGAGATACATAAAGAGGTACTACAATAAATCCTGCTTTAACGACCACCTGTGTATAAAGACCTCCTGGACCCAGTTGTTCATCTATTGGTTAAATTTTAACCCTCGGTTAAATATCATAACCAAGGATTAAAATTTAACCTTTGGTTAAATTCTGTTGCTCAATAATTGGTTAAATTTATCTTTGGTTAAACCATTGGATAAAAACAGAAAGTATAGCAAAACTTTATAGCTCTGTTACTTATTTTAACCAATTAAAGGGTTATCATATAAAAATGGCTGAAAGATTGGCACCATTATAAAAATTACTTATAGGTTTTATAACCCTCAGTTACCATATTTAACCGTTGGTTAAATTTAACCAAAAGATGAACAACTGGGTCCTGGTCATAAAGTGCTTTGCTGTCCCCAATAGTACCATTTGTGTACATATCAACCTTTATATAGACCACCTCCTTATAAAGACTGGTTTTGTTATGTCCCAAAGGCGGTATTTATACACAAGTTTCTCTGTATACACAATTAATGATTGGATTTCATTCTGCCAAGTATTTTTCACTTGAATGGAGATATCACCTACTATGAATCCACAAATTTTGACCTGTGCATTGGACTAATATCAATGAAGTGATCTTTTTTTTGTGGCATGCCAGCTGTGATACCAGTTTTGTCTGTTTTGATTGTTGTTTAACATCACGTCAGAATTTTTCACTTATATTGAGATGTCACCGGCTTTAGGTAAAGTGCTTCAAATTTTGACCTGTGCTATGGACTGACGCCAATGCAGTGAGGATTCTTTTATGTGCCACGCCTTCCACGACGCAGGACATCGGTTTTCAGTCGCATCCCAAAAACCATTTGACTTTCACTTCGTGTGCCGAGCACTTGGCGAAGAAACAGTCACTACCATTTTTAAAGTCTATAGTATGACCCAGTCCTGGAATTGAACCTGGGACCTGCTTGTGACTCGAACGCTCTACCACTAGACAACCCCAAGCAGTCCTGTGATATAAGATGTAGGTTTATAGTCATACGATATGGACATTGCCAACAGGGATATTCCTACCTCCAAAATTCAGGGTCCACGGTCCATGAAATTGGGAAATTATACCTTTTTACTAAAAAAGTACAACTTAATTTGAGACATTTGTTTGAAAATACATTATGTTTTATTTTGAAATTCCAAATTGGGAATTTTTGCATATTTTTGGGAAAATAGAAACCATTTTTGCATTGGGAAGGGTCCTGTAACTGGACCCAAAACAGGCTTTGGAAAATCCCTGGCCAAAGAACAGTTAATACTTTTTAAAAAGTTTTAGGTAAGACCCAATACCAGACATTGATTTATTTGTTTGGTCAACAATTTTTCATTTATATGGTGGCGACCAGTTTTTAATGGTGGAGGTGAGAACCTGGTTACAATGTACCAGGGGAGACACCACTGGCCTTCCGCAAGTAAACTGCCAAACTTTCTCACAACATAATTTTTCGGTGAATTCCAGTGGGGCTCAAACCTACGCCTACTGGAATTGAGAGACTTCATGGTGATGCAAAACCACTCGGTCACAGAGGCCCCCAACAGAAATTGAAAGTTTTTGAAGTCTTTAAACTTGTGAGTCAAGTACTTTACCAAAAAGTCTAGCATGAATTTCTCGGAGGCATAAAATGAAAAGTTTGCATACCTGTGCTGTGAACTTTGGGGAAATCCACATCCGTTTTTTTCCTCTTTTTTGGAGGAACTGGATCAGGTATGTTTGTGTGAGGGTGGTCAACCCATAAAATGTCATTTAACCAGTAACACATGGGATCATCCGACTGCAACAGACGCTCATACGTCGTCTTCAGGTATTTAATGTCCTCCTCGTCAATTCCATTACTATACATATCAAAGAACACTCGCCTCTCCTCGTCAAACATCCTCTGCGGAAATTTTTGGACAGGCTTTGGGGGCGGAAGCAGATTAATGAGTTCTCTGCTTCCCTTGGATTTGGTCATAATGTCATTGATATTAACAGAGGTGGACTCCTTAAGAGGTTGTTTTCGTTTACGCTCTTTCTTTGGCGGTTCTTTTTGTTTTTTATTTTCTATGTTGGCTACGGGTAAAATTGCTTCTTTCGGTACATCAGGCTTTTTTTCTGGTTTTTTCTCGTCAACAAGGTCCTTTAATGTCTTTGTCTGAGGAGGTAGACAGTAGTTGTGATCGATGAACACTTCTATTGGAGTCGTTCGCTCGTCTTCTTCAGCTGACATAGTTCCATCTGAGTCGCGATCTTCTTTAAATGTCTCTAATTTTGGAAGCACTGGGGGACTAGCAAAATAATCATGTTCAGCTAAAAACCTTGGTTTTTCCTGCTCCGGCTCGGGCTCAGGTTTGATAACTTCATCTTTAGACGGTTGCTGTTCACGCTCTGGGACTTTCTGCTTTGTGGGTGATAGAAGCGGTGGCTTCTGAACGAGTTCGCGTAAACTTAGAATTTCAGATGCTTGTAATAAAGTTTCGAATCCTGACTGAGCCGGGGCTTCACCAAGATTCTCAATCAAGTTCTGGGGCCGGGAAGGAGAAGGCTCTAATTGTTTGTCTTCCTTCTCCTCCTGTATTTTTAATTTTCCTGATTCTTCCGCCTGTTCTCCTTTGGATGGAGATAATCTTTCTTCTATTTCACTTTTCTCTTCAGCAACATCCTCTTTATCACTGAAAAAAAAAAGACACAAAAAAATAGTAAAACATCTTGTCTTTATCACCGTATACCTTGAAATTTTTTGCTCCCGTTGAATTTTCACTATTTTTGCCCTTAGATGAGAGGGCGAATTTAGAATGAAAGTGAAACTTTCAAGCTAAATAATTTATGTATGGACTTACATGCCATCTATGGCACTATGGTGTTTCAGGATGAATTTTAGACGGGGTGAATGTGTTTGCTGTTGTGGAAAGGTGAAAATAACCAGAAAATTTTCAAGTTTACACTACTCACTCATTTTATCATTATGCTGTTTTTTCTCATTACTTTCAAGCATTCAAACTAGTTAAATATCCACCATCTACTGTGTACAGGGTTATTTTTACACCGTGTTATTTTCGCCCTAATGCACTTGCAAACTGTTTCACCCCATTTTAAATCCGCCCAGCCTTTTATTATTAATTACCTCTTTGAATTCCCCCAGTTTTGAATTTGCCCACTGACGATGAGGGCGAAAGGGGCGAAAATAAAATGGGGGCGAAAATTTCCCTGTATACAGTATGAGCTAATCAGAAACTCAGTTATAAATTCACAATATCTTAGATTAATTTGGGGATGTAAAATATGTTAGTGTGAGGTGACCCTTGTAATCTAAGATTACTCCATTTTTTAAAATGTTGTATTAAGACACCTATATATTTCTATTTGGTCTCATCTATGAAGGTAGGGACAAGATTCAATTACCTTAAATTTGGATATTTTGACCATTGTTTAATTTTCGCCAATTTGGCCACCCTATTAAAATGACCAAGAAAATTAAACGGTTGAAATATGTACACAATGCTTCTATCGGTACTTTTTAAAATATTTTAGTGTTTCATAGATTAACAAACAAGGCGATTTTAAATAACACTGTGTCGACGTTAATCTTAATTAAGTACTATGTAATACATCAATTCTAATTATTCTACAGGTACCTTTTAATATTTTGATATTCCAAACACTTTCAAATATTCAACACGACAAGACCGGAGATCTGATTGTAGGTCAAATTTAAACAATAATATAATCACAGATGGCCAAAATTTAACGGGCCAAAAAAAAAAAAAAACCTTCATTTTATGCCCAAATTGGCCAAATGTTAGCAACGCCAAAACATCCCAATTTACGGTATGTTTCAGTTATGCCTGTGTATAACTCTTATTTGTTATTGTACATGCTGTAAGAGTAGAGATAAAAATTGAAATAATTTTTTTTGGGAGGGGGGGGGTTAAACACAGCTAATACTCCTTTAACCAATCTTCTTAACAAAATGTCAATGATGAAAAGATAGCACAAAAAATTCTGTTGATGTAAAAATTGCAGTTTCTGTCAATGTTGTACCTTTCAACTTTCTTCTCTTTTTCCTCTTCGACCTCATCTGCATCAGGTTTCTTAGATTCTTTTGATAATATTTCTTTTTCTTCCTCCCTACAATGATTTTTTTTTTTTGGTACCGTATCATTACATAATCAATTTTCATTTATTTATATTTTAATTTACAAGAGTAAAAAATAAAAACACATGTTACACATCCTGCCTATGTACTCTATGGTAGTTTTACTCCAAAATGGGCCGCTGTGGCTTAGTGGTTAGAGCATCACGCTTTAGACCATTAAGTCTATCACCCCCTTGTCAGCGCAAGTTCAGGTCCCACTGGAACTTAAGCTGATTACGTGAGAAAATTTGCCAGTTTTCTTGTAGAAAAACTGGTGGTCTGTTCACACAAGTACATTGTAACAGAATTAAAAAATGGCCGCCACATTAAAACTGAAAAATTGTCGAGTGTGGAGTAAAACACCATTTAAACAAACAAAAAACATGGGGCATCAATCAAATGGATATATTAGAGGTATTTCAGCTCTGGCTGACTATACAGTCTAACCTGTTTTATGAAAGACCATTCAAGACAAGAAGTCACATATGGCAGGTAGCCTCTCAACTCATTAACCCCTAAAAAAACAATGGACTCAAATCAATGACTTAGTTCAAGATCAGTTCAAATCTGTCTTTAGGGGGTTAATAGGTTAATTCAGTTGATCAAATATCTGACCTCACATTTTTGGGAAATTAGAAATAAAGTTACCTTTTATTTGGCATACTTATCTATTGAATAAACAAAGCATGTATTATCAATATTTCTGACGTTATCTCATCAACCCCTGTTTGTCACATTTAGACTCGCCCAAATCAATAAATAGTACGGACTAATGTCAGAATTTGGGAGTGAACAAGTTAATATTGCATGTAAAAATATTACAAAATTTGGATTCTAAATCATGCACCCCTTGATTCTGGCAGTGGACTTTTCCATTCTTTGAAATGGACAGGTCCAAATGTGACTTAAGGGAATGATGAATTAACACTATCTGTTTTGCTGTGTCATCATTTTGATGTCAACAGGAAATCGATCTTGCAAAGGATAAGGTTACACTGTTAAACAAAGTTGCTACATTACAGTTGTTTGGAAGTTAAAATTAGGGACAATTGCAGTGTAAGACAGATAGTCACTTTAATCCAGTCAGTTATGTAGGAAAATACTTTGTAAAGACTTTTTAACTCATCAACCCCTGAAGTCACATTTGGACTTGCCCTTTTCAAAGAATGGTTATGTCCACTGTCAGAATTTAGGGGTGTGTGATTTAGAATTAAAATTTCATAGTTCAAGTTTTACATGCAATACAAACTTGTTCACTCCTGAATTATGACAGTAGACCATACTATTTATTGATTCGGGCGAGTCTAAATGTGACTGCAGGAGTAAATGAGTTAAAGAGGCATAAGACACTTACAGTGAGTTCCTCGGGCATGCTAATTTCATTGAAATTTGAGGTAAGAAACTGAATTTGATGGCATATTGCAAACAGATATACAGGCGGACCAAAAAAAATATATGCTGCCCCCAAATCTTGTACCTCGGGGGGGCATAAAAATTGCACTCACTTCTCCAACTCTATTTTTTTCTCTGCTTTGTCAGTGGATTCTTCCTCTTCACTGCTTTCCTCCTCTGAGTCTTCTTCATCTTCTTCCTCATCTTCCTCGTCAGACTCTTCTTCATCTGATTCCTCTTCACTGCTTTCTGCCTCTTCTTCATCTTCTTCTTCCTCTTCTAAAAAAAGGGGAAAAAAAAAACAATTGAAAAAGACTATACATCCGATGGCTTAGTTATTCATGAAGATTTTCACAATTCTAACAAATACCATTTAGAGGTTTAACGATTTGATTTGATTATGAACAATATTTTACGCCACACTCAACAATTTTTCAGTTATATGCTTAGAATGTACCCATGGAGAGATCAAAAGACTTCGACAAACTTCAGCAAGGGATAAACTGAGCAATTTAAAGCTTTCTAACCACTCAATGGAGACCCCTTCAGGATCTCTAGGTTCCTCTCTTCTGACATGGGTATACACAGTCATTCGAAACCACTTAATACTGCAATCACATTCTTAATGTAATAAATCATGTATGGAATATAGGGGTCGATAAGTTTTATCACATATTGAATGACACACAATTACACGAAAGTTAAAGTGACCTTTAGTTCAAATAGTTATAAAAACTATTCACAATTTTTAATCTGGCAAGTGGTGTGCATTGATGATACACTGCTGAGTATAAACACTCAGTGTGCAGCTATTGTAGTAACTGGTAATCTGAGTAAGCCTATAGACAAATTGCTGTCTCATTAATTAATTTCGAGTGCCACAATGCGGGAGTAAAAGGGTTAACAAACTTTTATCTTCCTTAACCACTGCAAAACCTTGAAAAGCAATCTTAAAATAGAGGGGTCAGTTTTATTGCAAAACAAGTTACAGTGACCAGTTCAAATAAATAAAAATTCACAATCAAATACACATCTGATGTGAATAGCTTGTATTGGCGGGATAAGCACAAGATGAAAAGTTAGGTCATTTTGGCAAGCAAGTTTTGAAGAATAGCTTGTATTAAAATCACAAGATGATTGGCCAAGCAAGTTTTAGGTGTGTGCAGTAGAAGAGAGAAAACCTGACCTTCTTAACTGGACAAGGACTCTGTAGAGACAGCATAAACTCTATTAAAGGGAGATAATAATCAGGAATGTGATTCCATAAGAGTGAAAAAGGGAGGAAATGGCTCATTCATTTATAGGGGTTTAATGGGGAAAATAAATATTTAATGTTGCTGCACAGTTTTGAAAAAAGGAGGAATTTCTCCAATTCATGAACTGGAGGAAAATTCTAATCCCTGAATAATAAAAATCTCAGGTATCAAAACAGCAGGGAATTAATCCTTTGGACTTCAAACTTGAGGTGAATGTTCACTCTGGAAGCACAAGAGGGATTGTTATGAAAATTAATGGTGCTGATAAGTTCAATGCACTTTGTAAGAAATAGAGGAATCTTTATCTGTACCTGTGGATGTTAAATTCTCACCCCAACAAAATCTGATATAGTAAATCATTTAAAGGCATGCATATGAAAAAGGCATAAAAATTTGCATAAAGCAATGTCATTTGAAAGACAAAACTTAAGAAAAATTCCAATACATGTTTTCTTCCTGCCCTCCAGAAACAGGGGCCTTTACCTATCAAAGTGGCAATTTTGTAGTATTTTCTATAAATTTGGAAAAAATCTAACAGCATTAGAAATTTCTCTGAAGAAAATTTCTCTGATATTTCAGTGATTATTTTATCAAAATTTATAAAGCTGGCTTTGTATATTATTAATCTTCATGTTCTTTATTTTTTGAGTTTATTACAGAATGTACTCCTCTTCTCACCAAGATTGGACAACTTTTGTCACATTTTACCATGGGAATGGGGCCTTATACTGGACGTGCACTGACCCAAGAAAAAACTCTGCAATATAAACAGTTTTTGATCTGTGATGTTTTGCAACTTTTTCAATATTTTGTTCAGTTCTCCATTTCTGTCAATCTGAGTAAGAAGCACCTGGGGCAGGTAATTATCTTTGTGAAGTACTGTACTTACCGTCCGATTCCTCTTCATCATCACTTTCACTCTCACTGACTACGGGGTTCTTGATACGTGAAAGTCGCTTTGATTTTGTCTCCGATTCTGCAAAATATCATATTTTAAAAATTTATGACACAAGTAACTCATTTTCCAAAGTCAAACGTTCATATCATAAAAAACAGTACTACTTACATTTTAAAGTCTAGATGATCTGTTATTTGTAAAAACTTTTAACAAACTTTATTTTTTTTTACTTGCAAAAGTCACCGGCTTCAAATTCAATATGAAATGATTCTGAATTTAAAATATTCATACTATTACTACATGTATTTACACAATGTCATTTAAATTTATGATATTGAACAAAATAAACCAAGATGGCTGGAGACACAGTGGCACACTTTTGTAAGATCCTGTTTAAATCGACAATTACCTATCTTTAGGATTTATGAAATGAGCGATACTGAATACATTTCACAACAAAAGAAACAAATAATCAATATCCACTATGAAATTCAATACATGTATCACTACTCTCATTTCTCCTATGCTTGTATGAACTGCAGAATCACAAAATTTCATGAGGTTAAAATTTTATTATAAAATATAAAATAAATGTGTAAACATTAAATTTGGTTGCAATAAAATAACTGTTTATACAGGAACCTATAAATAATACTAGGCATAATTAATGTAAAATTTAGTCATGGTTTTAATTTCGTTGATAAATGAAAAAAAATAAAATGAAATTAAAACCACAATGAAATTTACTGATTCTACAGTATGTTTCTTTAACTGTTCTTTTTGTATCCAACTCAGAATGATTCCCTTACATGGAAATATCACCAGCTAAAGACGAAGTGCCGCAAATTATCACCTATGCTAAAGTTGTATTCCTAATGCACTCAGGATTCTTTAATGTGGCATGTCTATTGTGACATACAACTTTAATATAAAGTTCCATGACTTTCTGTTTTCATGTTTTTATGCTGTGCATTTGGAAACCACACATTCATTAACTTTTATAAACTCTTAAAAATGTCCCAGTTCCAAGAATTGAACTTGGGACCTTCTGATCGTGAGTTGAGCGCTCTACCACTGGACCATTCCAGGCAGCCACATATATACAGTGGAATCTTATTCTCTCAAAATTCATGGGACCACTCTTATTACTTCCAGATATTCGTAATTGGAGATAACCGAAATTTTAATGACCATTTTTTTTTTCTCTATCCATAAAAATCTGGACCACTGTTCGACTTTGACATAACTCTAATTTGACTCATCCGACATAATGAGATCCCTATATGTATATAGCATACTCTAGAACAACTATGTGACCTTTATTCAGTGGTTTCTTATTTGTTGTCAGCGTATTTCTAAAAACAACAGCGTTACAGTTTTGATACAGTATCTGTGGATTTCCTATTCATTTCAATTCTCTTATATTTATCTTTTGCATAAATGACTTGGTCAATAGTGATAAAAACTAACCAAATTCACCCCCCCAAAAAACTATGTTTACAAATACAAAACTTAAGCTTTACCAGAAACTTCATCTTCATTTTCTTCTGCCCTTGCCTCCAAATGTTTGCCCTCCTCATCGTCAGGTGCCGGAGGTGATGGTGGTCGGTACTTTTTCTGTAATAAAACAATGGTAACCCAATTCTTTGTACATTGGAACCTGTCTAGAGAGACCACTCATCTGCACTGAAAAGTGGTCTTTTTATAGAGATGAAGAAACATATACAAATAGAATTCAAGCATTCACTCAGACGAAAAAATCAAGCATTTATTATTGAATTTAAGCACTTTTTAAGGGTATTATTATTCTTTTTAAGCACTTTTCAAGGACCAACTCTATATTGTCTGTGTGAACCATATGCATGTTATACGGGTTCTACTCTTTACTTTTAACATGTATATTTTCCAAGAGCTTTTCAAGGCAAAAAACCCCTGTAGAAAATAAATAATAATAAAAAAGATATACCTTGAATGAAGGTAATCGTGGCATGCCACCACGAATACCCAAAAAACCTCCTCCCATGCCACCAAATCCACCTAGATTTATCTCCCCTTCTCTACTCCAAGGATGCTGTGGTTCAAAGAGAGATGCAATAGTTGATGATAATTCGCTCTTTCCCATAACGGCTGCGGGTTTGGACACGACAGTTGGTTTTGATGATGATTTGTCTGGTAATAACCTAGAGAACTAAGAGAGAGATATCAAATTATTACAATGTTTTAGCTTGGCATACACCTATTCAACCGTCTGTATTTTTTTATTTGTTTGTTTGGTGTTCTATATGCCAAGCAACAATTTTTCAGTTGTATGGTGGTGGCCAGTTTTTAATGGTGGAGGAGAAAACCCGGATACAATGTACCCGAGTAAAGACCATCGCCCTTCCGCAAGTAAACTGGCAAACTCTCTCTCTCATAAAATCATCCTAGGTTCCAAAAGGATTTGGAAACCGACATTGACTAGAGGTGAGAAACTTCATGGCTCAAAATATGATGTTGGGTTGGGTTTAGAGCTACATATTAGTAGAGTGGATTCTGTCTTGAGAAAGCACCCCATCAGCCACTGAAATGTGGTCTCTGAAAGTAGGTGGTCTCTTAAAAGATGTTTTATTTAAAGGATGATTTAACAACGTGGTTTTCAGAATATGGTCTCAAAACATAAGACAGGTTGTCTTTCATGAGATTGGCCTTTCAAGACAGGTTCCACTGTATGTAAACATGAACATTTGAAAGTTATTTCAGTAAAATGCAAATAAAACAAAATATGGCATATGCTTCAGGGATCGATACCAACTTTATTTTGCCACAAGATAATTTTAGCTTGTGAATCTAAAATATATAAGCAAAAATGAAAATCCACAAGCTAAATTAAAACTAGGAAAATCAACATCATTTTGTATTTCAGAGTAGCCATACATGTAAGGCATCATGTTTTCTTGAAGTAATTTTGTACTCAATCCTTTTCTACAATTTCCACAGGGCCCAATATATCAGCCCCATTCCCAATACACAATACATCTGGCAGAAAAAGGCCTGGAACTATACGTAAAATAGGAAGGAACAACACAAATTATTGTTTATCATGTTTCAACCATGAGACCAAATCATGGGGCAATGTACAATGTAGATATTGACTGATCAATCGCGCATAGCAAATTTGAAAGAAATATGATACATGAAATTATTTTATGAAAATAAGATCTTTAAAGATGTACCCAGTTTTGACTCTTTTTAGAAACCCTATAAGTCTTAGCACTTTTTCTCATAAACTTGAAGCCCCTTCCAAAGACCCTTGCCAAATTTGGTTGAAATCTGTCCAGTGTTTCTTGAGAAGTAATTTAAATGGTAGGATGAGGGACAGCAGATGACAGACATTGGGCAATATATGTACATGTAGCAACAGCTCACCTTGCACTCTGGAACAGGTGAGCTAAACCCATATTTGTCCCTCAGCCTTTGGCCTTAACTTTTTAAAAACATTTTTGAAAAAAAAATTATTTTTGATTATGCATTTAATTCATCTAGATATTGCTATTTCAATTACTACATGTAGATTTCTCCCTTACCTACCCCCACCAATATTAGATAGAGGTAAAAAAAACCAAAAAACAAACAAACAAAACAAAACAAAACCAACAGCAGTTATTTTATACTTACTCTCTGTTTTTCTTTTTCTGACTCGTCATCCCACCACGAATCAAAAGATTTAAAAGCTGAATTCTCAACCATCTTTTTACACATGTCTTTTTGCATGACAGCTTTGAGATCTTTCACAAAACCTTCTAAAACCGATATAAATTTTTTTTCCACTAATTCGTTCTCCACCTGGGCCTGCTCGTTCAGGTGGGCCTGATTCACCATGTCATTGTTAAACTGGTTATACATATTTTGATTGTACACGTTCATATCACTAACGTTCCCCATGAAGTTAAAAGCACTGAAATTTGGATTGTAAATATTTCCCATTCCTGGGGGCTGCCACGGATTCATACCAGCGGTTTGCTGGTTATTCATAAAGTTAGCACTATTTGGTTGATTCATCATTGCTGTTGGATTAGGAACACTACTATTTGGTAACAGTGGCGGATTCACCTCTATATTTTGGTCATCGGTATTTCCCGAAGATATACTCATTTCATCGTCGTCACGTTTAGTGTCCGTCTTGATACTATTCGGTCCGTGGGAAATGTTTTGTGCAGAAGATATACCCTGACTAACTGAGTCATCAACAAACACACTAGAATTCAACACATTACCATTAAGCTGAGAATTCATCTTCTGTGAGTTTTCATCCCTAAAATCTAGATTATGAGTTAATTTTCGGTCTATTCTATCACTGAAACCGTCTCCGGACAGAGTGGAATAATCTGGAGTGTATTTGAAAGGAGTCCGATCATTTTGTGACTCGTGATCACTTTCCTGTACATTTGGGTGTAAACGATTATGCCTATCTGCTGTGTCCCCTCCCTGATATCGGCTGGGAGGGGGAGTACTTTCTTTTCGTCGTGAATCACTTGTTGTTGATTCCGAGGATGGACTACCAAAACTATCGGTAATTCCTCCAACATTTTGAAGAAGACTTTGAATACGGGACTCAAGGGACTGGACCCTGGGCTCTTCTTCCGCATCTGGCTTTGGCTCCGGCGGCATCGGAGGTGTTTTAGGCCTTGGAGGAGGAAGCTCCTGTTCAACTGGTTCGATTCTATTGGAATACTGATCTTTGTGCTTATTTCCTCGATCTCGACCAAAATCTCTGTCTCTGTCGTAGCCCCTATCACTATCATTTCTATTTCTGTCTTTATCTCTTCTGTTTCCATAGCGATCCCTGTTCGAATAATAATTCCTATCACGGTCATTCCTATAATCACCTCTGTTATCTCTACGATCTCGGTCATAGTTCCTATCATTTCTGTCCTTTCTCCAATCACGACTTCCTCTACCACTATCATAGTCTCGATCTCTATTTTTGTCTCGGTCACGATTTCTGTAATTATTTCGGTCAGACTGATAACGGGAATCATGATCTCTTTGGTAACTATGATTTGACAAAGTTGGCGGAGGTTTTGATAGCATATTGTTACTCGGATGAATTGGTGGCGGTGGCTGTTGATAACTATAACCACCGTCACTGCCCACGCCTCCATTACCGTACCCACTGTTACTGTGGCTGTTGAACATGTCATTGCCCTGATTGTTGAACCCACTGTTTTGCATATTACCTTGGTTCACATTAAACTGATTCTGCATTCCGAAGAAATTTCCACCGCTTACGTTTGGAGTCATGTTTGGAGTCATAGCTTGAGGCATGTTGGGAGTGAGTCCGGAGTTGATAATATCATAAACCATTTTATTTGGATCATGATTCTGGCCGAAGCTGCCTTGTGAATAGTTGGACATTGGTGTTCCAGAAATTGATGTCCCGGAGTTATAACCAATATCGGACTGATTTTGGAAATGGACGTCTGAATTTGTATACTGGAAATTATCTGGTGGAGGGGCTTTCATCTGATATTCCACCTCCGGATCATAAGCTTCTTGCTCAAAACTAGTGTTAAGGAAACTGGACTGCTGTGGCCCGGCTGACTGGGGTCCAGTGGACAAACAACGGTTTTTCCTGGGGTCGCTAATGGGTGGAATAGCCGGAACTACAGGTTTGGGTTGCTCACATAACAAATCCTCTATTATTCGTTGTCTGTCTTTGCCTGAAAAGAAGACAACAATCAATACCTTGCTTTCTTGTTCAACAATTCTAATATAATCAATAAAACCTATTTTCTCATAAGTATATTTTTAATCTTTTCAACCCTACAGGCCACAATTGACTGGTCACAAACAATAGAAAGAGCATACCAGTCAGATACTCAGGGGTGAAAGGGTTAAATCATAAGGGGTTATATCCCTTTGAAAGGAGCATCTTAAATTCGAAGGCAATTTTTAAACAATACAATATATATTTCTTCAGAAATATAGACAATTTTTATGACTGAAGAAAAAAAAACCCAAAAAAACCCCAAAAACAATGGATAGAATTTTATAAAATTCTGTGAAAGATATACCAAATTTTCCTCGACTGGTGTCCCCTGAACCGACCTGATAGCTCTGAATAGCATAAGCAATCAATTTCACATTCCACATGTCAATAGCATAAACAGAGATTTGCCAGTTGCAATGTCAACTGGAAATATATAAATAAACTACTTACCCCCTGCATCTACATATACATTCATGATGTTTCCCATCTTTGATGTTTGATTCAATTTGTCTGCACATGTTTTTGCTGACTTGGAAGATATAAATATAACCTACAAAGTAAAAGATATAATTATTACCTACAACGGCAAAGATATAAATACATGTATTACCTACACAGGTTTCATGAAAATTTTCAATGGTGGAAAATGCAAACATTTCCTTGGAAGCAAAATATCATGTGCTGTATAAAGCCAATATTTTTATCCCCCCCCCCCCAGCCTGAAAGGTCCGTCAGGGACATACAGTATTTGGATCGTCTGTCTGTCTGTAGATAATTCTGTCCCGCTTACACATAAAGTTGGGATAGGGGGCATTTGTGTTTCACAAACACATCTTATTTTTCTATTTATTGCACTTGCCTTTTGGACTGTGCACAACAATCTCCAATTGGATAATATTTTTTAAACCAAAAGGAGAAATTAATAACCAAATGCAATTGATAAAAATTTTTCTCTACATGGACAAATATTGCTAAACAATTCACTCGACACTCCAATGTCATAACTCCGGCAGGATAAGTGGTTTTCTGCTATTTCTGAACGCTGCTTATCTACGCAGAATATTTTGCCAAGTCACCAACTGTTTTAAAGTTGTTTCAGGCATGATCTCAACTGGGATTGAACCCAGAGCCTCTTGTTTATAAAAGTTCTTCCCTATCTTTAAATAACGGATGTCATTTGATCCCATGACAGGGCTCAACACTAAGGCACATCCGACCGACCCTGACTAGTAAAAGATTGGTCCGGTCTAGTTAATTTGTGTCAAAGTAGCCTGACTGGTCGGGTTAAAAATATCACTTCAAATTGACTGAAGATCTATTATCAAAAAAAATGTTGTGCAAAACCATTTTGTTCTTTTTGTAATTTATTTACCGATAGTGGGACATTTATTTACATTACTGGTGATTGTGATAATAGATATGTTGCTGATATTACGCGCCGTATAGACTTACTTTCATTTCGTAAATTTTGTCGCCATATAATGTAATATGCCCTCTGGTGAGAGATTGGTATATAAAATAACTGGAATAACAGTAATATTACCAGGATGACGCATAAAGCCACTGGAATGACACATCAGATTATGTTTTCGCCATTTTTAGATTATTTATACACAGCTAAGAAGAATAAACTATTTCAATGTGAGAAGGGAAACAGTGTTCTAGGAATTTTGTTACAAATTGTACGATGTTACGTTGGGTTCAATATCAAACTAGTACTGATATGGCTTAAATATGAAAAGCTAGATCGGTAAATACGAGGACAATACCGACAAAATATTTTTTCATTTAATGTAATACCTATATTATTAACATTTAAAAGTAAATTATTCCACAAAATTATCATTACAATGGAAAGGAGCTTCAATCCATTTACATGTCCCATCATTCCGGTAATTGACGTTATTTCGGTAATTCGATGGACCCGCAAAAATTCAGATTGAAAGTGAAACTGAAAGCATCAGTCATAAAATCACAAGTGCGTGCAGCTTCACTAGCCTAGGTTAGGCATATTTTAATTTAACCGGGCATATAGAATGGTACATTTCTTTTTTGATAGTTTTGTTTGAATTGAGTCACGATATCTCTAATAAAGCAGATCACTTTTGATATCTGTTTACACTGAGTGACTGACAATGGCTTCTTCATAGTAGTGGAGGCATAACTAGAGATGAGGGTGTATCAAAGAAATTAAAGGGCAGAAAAGAAATCAGAATTTATTTTACAATAATAAGGCCTAAAAGAAAATTTCAAACATATATACATACTTGTTTCTTGACTTCTATGAATAAATTGTCAAAGCACTCAAGCTAACTGTCTATTCAGATTTAATTTTGTTCTTGTTAAAATTATAAATCAGTGGAACAATCAGCATGAATACAGTGTACAAATTGAGGATAATCAACTTGCACCACTCAGAAATGACATGTATGTTTTATACTGTAACAAAATATACTTGTATTCCAGTCCTACTTATTAGAGTTAGTAGGCTTGAGTACTCTAGAGATCATGAAATAATTCATTAATTTGTTTCTGTACTTATTTGTTCTTTTATGTTATTTAAAAAATCAGTTAAAGCAGTAAATAGCATTTAATGGTGCAGCAATAGCTAAAAATGAGACATAGATATGCACAAGTCCTCTGCCCGTCACCAAGTTTGTCGGACAATTTATGAAATTAATATGTGAGCTATATTTTACCACTTATCAAAAATTAAAATATAGTGTTTTCATTACACCCTTAAAATCTCTAGATGTAGCGTACCCTAATTAAGTAGGATATGAAACTCTGGAAAAGAGATATCGATAGATATGATGTAACCAAGGTCAGGTCTAGTGATGTTGAGGTCAGGTCTAGTAAAATTATTTGGTACTGGTCCGACTGGTCTAGTTCTTTTTAAAGTTAATGTTGAGCCCTGCATGAGCAAAAACACAAACTGCGACAGTGTCAAATCTACAGGATCTTGGAAGTTTGTTACATACTGAACAGCAAAGCCATGTGATTTTTACATTTGAAATTGTTCTCACCTGTGTTTTTTTTTTAGGATGTCATCTCCGATATTATTGTCAAGATGACCACGTGCATGACATCTTTCATTTGATAACTTGGTCAAATTCATATACTAGACTACTAGTATCTAATTCATATCGAACCTTAGTTAAATTATGAGGAATTTTTGTCCATTCGCTACATCTCCAAACCAAGTCAAGAATAAAAATTGTTTTTTTGGGGGGATTCACTTGTGTTAGAGATTACGAGTGTATTAATAAATTACCTTCCCAATTCCCATATGCTTCTTATTTTTAGGATTATAGTAAATCTTCACTTCCTCCAACTGTCCAAATACCTTCACCATGTTCTCCAAGAAGTCCTTGTTTATGTTGTCATTCAAATTAGTAAACGTGACCTCGTTAGGAGGGGGCGCTCCCACATAAAAATGGTCATACTGCAAAAGAAAATCCAAAATTATTATTCAAAAACTATTAAGAGCTGCATGGTATTCTAACAAGGGGAACAGCCTTTAGAGGATTGTAAATTCTGCTGAAAAACCAATGTTCCAATGCTACACGATCATAAACAATGTTATGACATTTATCGTGTGGGGATTCAGTAAGATAAAAAAAAGGAACCACCTTGTCTGCCACTGAAATGTGGTGTTTCAGGGTAGGTGGTCTCAAACAAAAAAGAGGAATATGTGGAAAATGATCCAAAAGAACATACTTCTGAATGCTGTTTTATCATGATATTGATCTCTCAAGACAGGTTACAATATTTAGAAAATCAAAACATAATGGAATCTCGTTATCTCGAAATTCAAGGGAGTATCCTTATTACTTCATGATATCCAGAATTCGAGATAACCAAACTTTTTTATCCATAAAATTAGGGACCAGCCGTTTAACTTTGACATATCCACAATTTCAACTCATCCGATTATAATGTATTTCCACTGTACACGTATGTCAAACTTGTCAAATAAGGCCACTCAAGGGGACAGGCAAAAGTAGCCGCTATAGACAGGTGGCCTTTACAAAGAGGCTTTTTCATTATAAACAATTAACACAGTTTATATTTTTAATGGCCTTTACAGGCTAGTGTCCTTTATACAGAGGTAGCCTTAATGCAGGTTTGACTGTATATGCTACTCTCCTGGATATTGCTCTCAAAAATAAAATTATGGCACAAAACTTCTCATTTCACAACAAGTCTTATATAGAAAAGGGGGTGTGTGTATAATATATACACATAACACTGTTCCAGGCCCCTCCAGCTAGATTTTACATTTGCATAAAAGCTGTTGACTGTTGCTATCTAAACTCTCACTAGAATCTACTTCCTGATTCTGCATCCTGCCTCATACAGTCAATGTCCAATATTTTTCAAGCACTTTCAGAGTGTTTTTCAAGCACTTTCAATTGACATGTTTAAGCTATCAAAACCTTGCAAGCTAAAGGAAATATTGTCAGCAAGGTTCTTTCATGCTTCAATGGCAGTCCTCAAATACTGGTTAGGAGTTCCAGCAGTACAGCATCACAAAAATGCTTTAGTCAAATGGAATTTATTAGGTGATAAAGAAACATGCAAGAAGTAGAATTCAAGAAGTATAAAAAAAAGCATTTATAATTAAATTCCACCATTTTTCAAAGGTATTTTTGTTTTTAAACACTTTTTAAGGACAAACTCTATATTCAAGAACTTTTCAACTACTGTAGAATAATTAATTTTCATTTAGTATTTGATTTTGCTTTTTTCTGTGGGCAATCAAAAACAACGAAAATGAATCCTAAAATCTATTAATTGAATAAAGGACAATAGGATATCTCAGTATCAATGAAAATAAAATAAATGTCAACAAATTTGTTTTTGAAAGAAAGGCCACCAAAAATTTAAACCCACAGAAATGATTGTAGGAAGCAATAAGCACAAATGCATAGTATTTTAATATTAATACTTTCTTTATAATTGCTCTATGTCAAAATTTTCTGTTTCATTTTTAAGAAAATGTGTCCTATGTAAGTCCATTTACTTATTTAACTGCAAATTATATTTCTATTACCTTAAAACGTGGAACAGGTAAGTCCGATGGTAAGCGTTGAGCCCATAGCCTTTGTAACCTTGACCTTGGATCTCTTACATGCACCAGACGATTATCCTATAAATAGAAAAAAATCTTATTCCAAAACCACAAACAATCTTTGAAAAACAAACAAAATACTGTGAATTTTGTGGTGTTCATTGTACGTAAATTGTTTCAGTTTTTTTTAATACAAAAATGATGCTTGCCACATCATATAAATTTTGAATGACCAATAATTTTCCCATATTTTCAAAGGCAAAGAAAATGTATACAAATAAGTTTCACAATGATCTTGTATATGCTAAGAATGTTAATCGGTGGTCAAGAACCTGACCACTTAACGCCAAGTCAATGTGACCTCATACCTTAGGCTTGTATGCCTTTCTCTTACTCTTAGATAATCATAATAGTTATACTGATCCAGGATATCTTATGTGAAATTACAGATCCGAAATCCGATTTTATTTCTTTTCAGATCCCATAAACCATATTTCTGACTGTCAATGATTCTCTACAGGTATTATGCGATAGTGATAGTACTTTCTAAGAATCATTATACATTAGGTCTATCATGAAAAAATATCCCTCTAGGCTTACAGATAATGACCACTACATGACCGACGTAATACACTAAATGCAGGAAATTGTTCTTTAAATTCTCGTGATCCAGATAAAATCTTCTTCCTGGATCTGCTGCCATCCTTACCCTGGGGTCAATTCCTTCAAATCTGTAAACCTTTGTTGACCCCCCTCTGATCATAGGATCAACAAGCAACTTGTAATTCCTCCTTTTTTTATCATTCTGCTCCATATTGGATCTTGAAAGCCCATTGAAATCTGAAATTATAATAGAATAATATGTAAATGGTTGCTAAATGAGATATATATGTAATATCTATCTCTAAACACGAATCTATGTGTATTCCAGAAAATAGTTCAAAATGTAAACAGTTGAAGCTCACTAGAATGACCAAAATTTCTGTCCACTTCCATGAATATCAGTAAATGACAGAGGGTTGCCTTCGGTTTGCTCGATTGAATAATACATCAGGGAATGTCATAAACTAAAATTCGAGATGAAATTTTGTCTACAAATGGCTTAAATTATCATTTGAGTTTAGACGCCTTCACAACAAGATTATAAAGGCATCAAATTTTTCCCTGCAATCCCAGGATGCACTACTTCAAAAAGCAGAGCCAGTATTTTTATGCGAGGGGTCTATAGTTTCGTACTAATTCTGTTTGCAAAAATGGTGAAATAGGATAAGTTTGTATTTTATTTGTTTCAATCAGATTGTTTTCTAACGAAATTTGTGTGTACAATGATTCTATTAAGAAATTCATGCCAAAATATACCAACAAATTCTAGGTGATTCCCGTGATTGTTAAATGGCATTTGATTGGCTATCTAAATAGTATTTCCCCCCTTTTTAACCAATGAAACGGATTATTAAGTGTCTTCAGTAGAAAACACCATCACACGTGTTTTAACAACTAGACGATTGACAAGATGGCTGAGAATAAAGATAAAAAGAAAGTAAAGAAATTTCTAAAGCTATTGGCAGATTCCCTTGATGGTATGAAATAAAGCTATACTCTATGAATATGTCCACTTGGTTATTCAGAAGTCAATATATTGAAAGTGAAAATGCCTTCAGTCGAAAATCGCATGGTGGTCATTATTTTGACTTTTTGTGCATGGACTGATCGATGAAGTTCCTCAACAAGTCGGAACCGCTGTTGACATCATCGAAAGTTAGCGGGAAGCGAATATCCTGGATTATAAACCTTTGGTGCACGTGAACTTTGCCTCTTACTATTCCACATGTCACAATACAGTGCTGTCCACAGTCACTTAGGCCTAGTAGTAATATACACTTTACAGGCGAGGAAAAGTGAATATATATAATGTCCAGACTAGGACTCGAACCCAGGCTTCTTGCAACCTGTGTGGCTTATCTATCAAAAAAGAGCTACCTGGTCCAACATACATGTACCCAGCCCCATTACAGTCCTCTTCAATTCTTTTTGATATTTCATCCCTAGGGCCAGTGATTTTCCGCGATCGCGGAATCGCACGCGATCGCGGAATCGGCAATCTGAAACGGAATTTGCGTTTTTGAAAAGTCTTTAGAAATTCCAACATGAGATAGAATTTATTAAATTTTGAACAATTGTGCTATTTCTGTGTGTTATAAACTTCAAATCTTTGTTTATTTAAAATATTTCGTCACATAATTTTACATCAATTACTATTTTATCCCGTAGATCTGTTAAGCCTACATTTACACATTGAAAGATAAGGGCAATCATTTCCATTATCGTAATATCAGTACTGACTGACATCTGCCAATCTGCCAATCAAAAATGGCTTTAATTTGATATCTTTAATCAGTCTTCTAAATACAAAAATAGCTTTAATTTGAAAAAATCATTGTTTTAAAATGAGGTTTCATAAATGTTTATTTTTCAATTTTGAATATATAAATGTGAGACCAAAAATTCTCAAATTATAAATTTATAGTCAAAATTTTCACAATGTACAAGACGTCTAATCCTTTTGAAGTTTTTTTACTCTATTACAAATACCGCTCGATTGACAGCCGGTTTTTTTTGAAGAAATTACCACACACAAACATCAGTGGTTCACACCTTGACATTTTTGACAGCGATTGCTACGATGGTTGAAGATACATGTATGTAAAAAGAGGAGAACGTTTCTCCCTTTAAAAACTAAATACATCAGTCACGGGTTGAAAGTTTCCAACTGAATCTTTAGTATGACAGATGGAGGATTTTCTTTGTTTAATTTTGCAAAGTCTGTCAGCATATTATAGATGTACGCTAGTGTTTGATACAATAATGTGCGGCGATTAAAAGACAAAAAATTCTCTAAAATATATGTACATGTAGACATGTTTCTACTTTTCTGTAAGTTTATTTAAAGTGAAAAAAAAAAAACATTCCTGTAAATTAAAACATCACAGACTTCCTAGTTCTAAGTTAGGTGCACCTATAAATTCAAGCAAAAAATACGTAATTAGAAATTACCTGTACAATTTCCAACACAACATTGGCTTGTTACCTACATTATATGAGTATAGAGCCTACAGTCACTTACAAATTATTTTCCATCAAATACTTTAAAATCATAAAAGTTTGTTGATTCATACAAGTGTTGCATATACATGTATACCATTAAGTGTTTTATTCTGTATTTAATTCCCTATTTAAATCTATCATTAAATTGGGTGTGGCAGAATATTTCTTGAAAGTACTGAATATGAGTCTGTATTGTTAAGGAACATAAGCATTTTTCTTTTGGCATCTGAAGTATGTTTTCTTCTTTTTTCTCTCTCTAGTTCTTTTTCTTATGAAAACAGAAAAAAAAAAAAAACGGAACAATCACCAAAGGTAGCCCCTTTTTAGAAAACAGAATTGAATCAAAATCTGAAACGGAAAATCACTGGAAAACCCTACCTCCGTTACAAAATTGTTAGTACCCATAATAAAATTTCATGAATGGAGTTTTGGTGATTTTTAAATCACACGACCACACCTCTGAGTATTGTAATATGTTGTGTTACTGAATATGATGAGGATTTATACCTCACTTATTTTTAATTGAATTTGACCATGGATTCAGGACAGGACTGAGCTGTGACTGGTCAATGGGAGATGCTTACTCCCCCATGAAACTTGATCCCATCACATGTTTTTTTGAATTGGGAATGAGGAGGAATATCATTACGCCTAGGAGGTGGTGAATTGTCTGGGATAGAAAAGGGCCTGATCTATGACAAAAATATTTTTGTGGTGGTGAAGTGATGGGGCATTAGACTCCCAACAGAATGTTCTATTCACAAAATTGATACAGTAGAACCTGTCTTGATAGACCACTGTCATAAAAAAAAAACACCTGTCTCATAAGACCACATTGTGAAAAAATTACCGGTTTTTGTCTTTTGTTTAAAGAAAAAATAGCGTGCAACCTCTTTTGAAGAGAGTAACAAAATGTAATGAAAAGAGACATCACAATTGTGGTGGTTCAGATGGATGTGTTTTCTCAATGAATGATCTGGGATGATCCACTTAGTACATATAACTTTAAAGAAAAAGAGTGAGGGATTGTTTATTTACCAAGTGCTTGGCATATATATGAATTAAAAGTCACAGGTGTTCCCTTGGTATAACGGGTATAGCACTTAAAAAGAACCCTAACTACATTGGCCTTAGTCCATAGCACAGGTCAGAATTTGTGGCACTTTTGAATGTCACCTAAAGTTGTTGACCTCTCCATGTAAGTGAAAACAATTCTTTGCAAAACAACGATTAAAAAAATTCAAGTTAGCCTATATCATATGTTAGATTATTGCGAGCTTACATTTGTAAAATTTTGTTTGCATATACAGGGTTTTATTTAATTCCCTATTTCTTAAAATTCTGGATCCGGGATCTGAAAATATTTTTCATCTGAAGTATGTTTTTAGTTCTTTTTCTTAAAAACAGAAAAAAAACGGAATTCAAAAACTGAAAACAGAAATTTGAAACTAAGGCCCTACAGAAAAAAAAATTCATTTGAGATATTTGTTTAAAAATACTTTTTTTAACTGGATTCACAGGACTCTTTATTTTGAAGATTTACTCCCCCAAAACTTGATCCCATCACATGGAATTATCGGCATATCTTCTATGACAGAAAATACAAGCCATGTTCTATTCACATTGGGTAGAACCTGGGTCCACTGTAAAAAAAAAACCAGATAAGACCACAAAAATAGGCAAAATCCCTGTGGGTTCCTATTGTTTAGATGTATTTTTATTTACTTATATATATGAATTAAAAGTCCAAAAGTATATAAAAGTAAAACATTCAACTAGCATTTTTGTGGCAGTGAAGAAAGATGTTGATCTCCAAGTTATCTTTGGTAACAACAGCCTATATCATTTTAGATCAAAGCACGGGGATACCTTACCTGAGGGAAAATATTCAACATTTTAACTAAGACAGAAAAAATCAATTCATTTGAGATTCTGAAAACTGCACTCGTCTATTGCATAGGTATGTATCGTTTACATTTGCAATCTTTATTCAGACCAAAAACCAAAATAAATTTGTTTGACCCACATAAAAAGTCCAACCTCATTTTTCTGAAAACTGCACTGTTTTGCATAGCGTACTTATTAATCTTTCTTCTTTGGAAATAAAAAGTCAATAATTTTGTCTGAAAATCAATAATTTTATAAAATTAGGAGAAATCATAAAAAATTATATACGTCTAGTTGTAATAAGATTACATATATATTTACAAAAATTATGATTTTCATTTCCTTAGGGTCAGGTATTTGTTGATCCTTTCATCCCCAAGTATCTTGATGGTGTTCTTTTATCTGTTATATTGGGCCAGTCTATTTTGGTTTGTGGGTGGTAAGGGTTATTACCCTTTTGACAACACATAGTGTTTTTCCACAGTCAAGACACATGCATATATATTTTACTTTTGTTTATCATATGCCATAATGAAATAGATGTGTAAATAGATACAACACAGGTTGTTTACTTCTGTCAAAGTCAAGGTCAATGTCTTGTCATTTTCCCTTTACCTTGTTTGCAAAACTTAACCCTAAAAGAATGCTGTAAAGCCTTTTCTGATTGGAGGAAATATCTTCAGAAACAAAATAAAAAGACCAATTACAAGGCTAGTAATTTTGATGATAGCATAACGATTCAAGTGAATTAACCCAGGGTATTCAACTGCACTGAGGCTGGTTCTACCATAGCGGAGATGTCAAGCAAAAAATTCTTGGCGGGATGTAAAATAATTATAAAATAAAATAATGAAAAAAACAGAAAAAGAAAAAAAAACAGAAGTGAAACATACAATCATATATATATTGGCAATTCCTTAGCAACGAAATGTAAATTTTCCCTGTCCAGATTCAACCCATAATTATCTGCATGCAGAGATGATACCACTCTGATCGTGCTGCCACAGTGGACAAGTGGCATTTCCTGTTAAAGGTGGATAACTTGCGTATATATATCCCTCCATTGTTACATTTGTAATGTATCTTGTATTATATACAAGTTCTTATTTTAAAATAATTTTCAGTTATGTCGTCAAGAGAAGAAGTCAATGTGATTCTCTAGAAAAGAAAAAGATCACTTCATCGTCACCACCAGGTGATGTACAGAAGTTGGAATTACGTAGTGTCACCACCGCCAAAGGCAAGGCCAAAAAAGCAGATAAATCGAGTAAGTTACTTTTGATTGCAGATTTGCAGACATGCTCTGATGACAAGATTCATTTTGTGATATTCTAGTTCCATCTTGTGGAAAGAAAATTGTAACATTCTCTGCAAAGCCAGCAAGACACACAGACGTAACTTTGAACCAAAAATTTTTTAAAGATAAATAATTATTTACAAATTTAATTGATTAATTGAACATAACTTCACTTGTCTGAATCAGTATGGATAATAGAAAGAAGTCTATAAGGCCAATGTTAAAAAATTGTTTGTTTGATATTGCCTGTCCATGCCTTCAAGGTATGGGTAGGTAGGTAGGTAGGTAGGCAAATTATTGTTTTTTTTTTTCAAGAAAGGAAAATGAAACAAAGCAAGAAAGGTATGCTTTAATAACTCCCTCATTCTCTGTGTACATTTTTAATACAGTGTAAATTCTAGCATACACAGTAAATGTGAAGAAAGATTGATAACATGTATCCATGTATAATTATATCATTAGCTCACCTGGTCCAGGAAGGAGCTTCAAGTTTGTGATTCAAGCGTGTAAACAATATTTTAAAGAAACAAGTAAATAAAGATTGGTTGATGGAACTAGACCCGAAAAAAAAATCTGGATACAAAAAATGTGAAAAAAATAATTTGGGGCGGCAGGATTTTTGGTGGGTAGGCAGGCAACATCAAACAATTAAAATTTTATTTTAGGCCCAATTTGTCTTTTTCTGTACTGGGGCATATAAAACACCCAAATTATCTTGGTCATGTTAGACACATACATCTTGCTTGCAGTTGAAATTTTTGAAAAAGTGTAGTGAATACTGTAAATCTTGTTTTATTCGAGAGAATTTTATTTACGCATGATTTTGCGATCACGTAATGAAGTATGATAATACAATAGTTTAACAGAATGGGCATTCTTAATCGCGAAAATATCCTCATGCGAATAAATTTAGAACTTGTATATCGTGAAAATAAAGTCCTGCAAAAAATTCTGGAGTTACAGTAATACAAAGTACATTCATTTAGTGAATAGAAGTGTATGTTCTCAAAATGATAAATCACATTTTGTGAATGACCACCTTTAACGAATTACAACACCTACGGACAACAGGTGTAATTATGATTAATATTCAATTGGTTTGCTTGTTTTCTAAGCAGAAAAATGTAGGGTGTAAGGGTAGTGGAGTGGTCAGAGCAATCTCTTCTCACCAGGGCCCGAAGTCACCAAATTTACTCAATACTCAAGCTCAACTTTTATTTCATTATTTGGATTATAAAATCATTTGTAAAATGTTTGGGTTTGAATTTTTAGGAAGCATATTATTATTTCTTATCATTCACATATAAATTTTTGCGTTTTACTCATGATTTTCCTGTAAAAATGAATAAATAAGTTGAGTACGGTTCTCAAAATTTGAGTACGTACTCAAACAATATTTTAATATTTCTGAAGTTTTTTTTTAATGAGCAATGATTTTGATCATTATTTATAATTATATGCCATCAATATATACACATGTCAAGTTACAGGATAAATTGTGTGTGTTTTTAACTTAAAATCATGAAAAGTTAGTTGAGCTTGAGTACTGAGTAAATTTGGTGACTTGGGGCCCTGTACGGCTTGGGTTTGATCCTGTGATTGGACAAGGGAGCACAATATATGTGAGGTGTCCTAACATGGGTTTCTCCAGGTACACCTGTTTTCCTACCGCAGTAAGCAGGGGGCCTCTGTGGCTTAGTGATTAGAGCATCATGCTTTAAGTCATGTCTCTCACTTCCTGTCAGTGCAGGTTCGAGTTCAACTGGAACATAAGCTGATTTTTGTAAGAAAGTTTGCCAGTTTACTCGCAGAAGGCCGGTGGTCTTTTCTTGGTTCATTGTTACCGGGTTCTCTCATCCACCATTAAAAACTGGGTGCCACCAAATAACTGAGAAACTGTTGAATGTGACATAAAACACCATTCAAATTTTAAGTCTGGAAACTGAAAATAAACATATTTATAAAATTTTATTATATTATGACATGTTTCTTAATCATTGTAAAATAGTTAACATTTCTATCTATATTGGAAAATTTTCAATTTAAAAATATTTCATTTACAGAGAAAAATAAAAAAGGTTCTAAAAAGAAAGAAACTATTGGCATTTCACAGGTAAGCTCTTAGCATAAATCCTATCAAATGTTAGTTGATGTAAACTTCTAACATTCTTACTCTGTTTTAAAATATGTGAATAAAACAAGGTATTATGAAGACATTTCAAAACTAATGTTAATGAAATTAAAACTGACTGAAAGAGAAATATTCATAAATTCTTTTTTCGTTTTCAATTATTCTATTATTAACGGTTTCATGAAAAGACATTAAGTCATGATGGCATAAATTTTCCTACAAGTGAATAGAAGTTGTCACAAATATATACAAAATGTATATTCTTAGTCATAATTTTATTTGTAGAATAAAGAGCCCAGAAACTTTGCAGAAATATATTTACAAGAATTAGTAGTAAGCAGTGGGGCCGGTGGTATCCGGCTGTGAATTTCCGCTGCTGTGAAGTTTGCTGATTCGAACAGATTTCTTCTGGTACGAGCTATAAACCCCACTTTGATATATTAAATTATGATTTGAAAGAGTCGTCCCGACTCTCTATTCACCTATGACCTCACATTACCAGAACTCACGTGGGTGCCATTGAAAGCTTCTATGATATATTGATAATTATTCCGACATGGGGGAAACACTCATTAGGAACACCATATAACTCTTTTTTTTGACATCAGTTTTCAATGATGAAAAAAAAATATGATTTAGAAAGACGATATGCCTTTAATTACTGCATTAGCATACAGGCTTTTTTTTTCAAGGCTGGTTCGGGTTTTTGAAAGGGACCCAACCCCAGTGCCAAATTTTGACTGAAAATCATCCTACATTTTTCAATGATGAAAAAAAAATATACAAATTTTATCCAGTTTTTTTTTCTAGGCTGTTTAAGTTACTACAAATGCCTGAAAACATACAGATAAAACAATCAACAAACTGCACATCAATTTGCTCATTTCTTGCTGTGATAAAGATTTTACCATTTCTGATATTGACAGTGTGATAAATAAATTCAAAAATATGAGATATGGGGAAATAAAATTGTTATTAATCCATTTATCTGTGGACATAGTGTTAAAATTTTCAATTCATATTTTTTCCCTAAGCAACACCAAGATTGTGCTACAGTAAAACCTGCTTTAGCGACCACCTGTGTATAAAGACCACCTGGTCACACAAAGACCATTTTTTTTGCCGTCCCCAATAGTACCATTTGTGTACAAATCAACCTCTATATAAAGACCATCTCCCTATAAAGACTGGTTTTGTTATGTCCCTAGGGGGTCTTTATATACAAGTTTCACTGTATTTTCCCCAAGTGTAAGGATCACAGGTACACAACTGTAACAAAATACAGTGGAAGCTGTCTTGAGAGACCACTCTCATGAGAGACCACTGATAAGATCACTTGGTTCAATAATCCTTTAGAAAAACCTCTTTTGAGAGACCACCTGTTTTGTAAGGCCACATTTCAGTGGCACATGGGGTGGTTTTTCCAGACAGGTTCCAGTGTGCCAATATCGCACTGTTTTACCCACATGTAAGGAACACAAGTACACAACTATATTATTGGTTTTTTTTTTAACAGTGCAGTAGAGAAAAAACAAGAAGACATCGGTTTGGATGAACCAGTGAAGTATGACTTTATCTATAGACCCTTTTGAATATTTTTTGTTGTTGAAAGTCATTTCATAAACTTTACAGTTTATATGTACAAATGTATGACTTGGATTTTCTTTTTGAAATGATATAATCCCCAAAATATGATTATTGATGCGTTCAAAACAGACATGATTAAGGGAGACAAAGTTCATTTTCTAGACCAGTCGCTAATTTTTGCTTTTACAAATGATGATAGCAAATACTTTGCGTTGCATAGCAACCAGCTTAGATTAGATTAATGTTCTAGGTGACTGTAAAATACATTTTGAGAATTAAGTAAAGAGATATGGTTGTTCATGAATAACTCATTCTTACTCAGAGCCGGAGAACTAGCAGAGGAAATCAAAACAAATCTATCAATATGCCATCTGCAGTATCAGCAAATTAGAAAGGTAAAAAATGTCAGTTTAATGTACTTTCCTCTGTCCATCTCTTCTCTGTAACTCTCTCTCTCTTACTCTCATTATTTTTCTCTCACTCTTTCTCTCACTTACTCTCATTATTTTTCTCTTGCTTTCTCTCTTTCTCTCACTCTCTCTCACTTACTCTCATTATTTTTCTCTCACTTTCTCCCACTTACTCTCATTATTTTTCTTTCTCTCACTCTTTCTCTCACTTACTCTCATTATTTTTCTCTCACTCACTTTCTCTCACTCTCTGTCTTACTTTATCTCAGTTTCTCTCTTACTGTACCTCATTCTGTTTCTCTATATTCATCTTTCTGTCTCACTGTCACTCAAGCATCTATTTGCATATATATCTTTCTCCATCAGTCCGTCTTTTGTCTTTTTTCACACACATGCACAAACACACTCAAACACAGACATGCATGCATTCACATGTATACACACACGCATGCACACAAACACACACATTTATCATATAAACACCAAGTTCATAGCTTATGCCTAATCTTTCTCTTCAGGTTTCATCTAGGAAGCGGCCATCTTACAAGGATCTTGTTGCTTCCCTTCTGTCAATATATGTAGACATGATGGTGTTGTCGGCACGGTAACATTTCATTTTTCTGCATCTTTTTTGATTGAATTTGTTTTGTGGAAACTATTAATTAAACAGATTTTGTCTATAATGCAGATTTATTACATACTGAGTCTGTGCATCAAAGTTCTCAAAGCTGATGACAAACTGTCAGACATTTGTCCGGTGCATATATTCAAATTCCCAGACATGAAATAACTGACTGATTGTAATGTATACTGAAATATCAGTCAGTCAGTTAGAACCTTGAATATTATGCTTAAAGGTTCTGTATAGATGTACATTTTTGCCCAGTTATTTTCTCCCTGTAGCAAAAAAAAAAAAAAAAAGAAATAGTAATCACCCCTAAATGCCCTAAATTATCAATCACATGGATTTCATGTACAGTAAATCCTGCTATAGCGGTCACCTCTATATAAGGATTACCTGTTTATAAGGGCCAATTTTTTCAAGTCCTTTGACTGCATACTTCAACTAAATTGAATCTGTGTATAAGGGTCACCTGCACATAAAGGTCAATATTTTCTGGCCCCTTGGGTGCCCCCCTATATACAGGTTTCACTGTACATGTATGTCAGTGTTTGACCTTACAATATAGGTTGAAATTTTCACCTTCACTGTGCACCACTCATCTAATTGCGAAAATGTTGATAATCAGATGGGAGCGAAAATTTCCAGCTTAACAGTTCTTTGTATAACAGAAGCCTTTATTCAGTTACTACATACATTTTATTGGGGAAACTCTGACAACATTTTAATCTTACATTGAAAAAAATGATCTTGCACACATGTCTGTAACAGTCTGTAATTTAGTCATATCAAGTGAATAATTTTACTGTGGTTATACCATAGCCAAATTCTAAAAAAAATTATACATTTCACAAAATTACTAGATTTTGAAAATTTGCTTATTTGTGAGTTACGACAATTTTTAGCTTTAGTAAAACAATCTCCAAATGTTTGGATTTGGTCATGCTTTTAGCATGTGTGCTAGGACAATAACATCTTGTTTATATCTTTTCCCATTTTTACTTTTTTTAGAAATGAGAAGAAGAAAAAACATATTGGACAATCTGTGTGTAGTTTCGTGTGTTATGTTGCAGAGCAGAGCCACCTACTGGACATTTTGTTGCAACTCACAGTTATTCAACCCGAAGACAAGAAAATTGTTCTCCCTTTGGTTAGGTAAGCCACTGGAGTGAGACCTTTTGGGAACTGTTGCCTTCCATGGCTGTGTAATGTATGTTGTGCATAATTGTCTTCTCAAAAACTGCTAAGCCAATTCTAACCAAACTTGGTATACAACATGTTATGGTTAAGAGAAACGGAAATTATAAATTTCATTACCCAAGGTTCATTTTGGCTTTAAAATGGTGGATTCAGGTTGCCAATATGATTCTTTTGTCCTCTTGTAATATGAAAAATTTGGAACTCTTCCATTTAGGAGATTCATACTTGAATTCTTCCCTTGGCACATGGGTGAAAAAAAGGTGTCAACTCTTACACTTTTGGTGCAATCCTTACAAATTTAGCACAGAAAATACACCTTACGATTTTGCTTAATTATTTTACCAATTCCTATGTAATTCTGTTGATTTTGGAAAAAGACTGATGCCAGTGCAATTATGTGCCAAATCTGCAGTGATGCAGGGCCTCAGTTTTAAGTCTTATCGGAAAGACCCGTGACTTTCATTTCTTATACTGAGTGCTTAATGAAGGAATTTGAGTCTTAGGTATGACCCAGAACTTTGCACTGGAAATGGAACCAGAGACCTTCCGAGTGCAAGTCAAAAGCTCCATCGCTAGACCACTGCAAGCAGTTTCTGAATTAAGAATTTTGCTGATATTATTTGGTCCCAAATCTGAGAGAACTGACTGAATAAAATACCCAATGATCTGAATGAAACATTTTGTCTAACGCTTGATGGTTTACTTTGCAGGCGATGTTTAAAACTTGTGTCACCAGAGGGCAGCGAAAGTACCTACCTGAAGTATATGTTGACTGTGTGCAGTATGCATAAGATCTTCTCAGAAGTGATGGCAGGTGTAGTAACTGTAAGTTATTCTTTCATTGTTACCATGGTTACAGTCGACATATATATCAGTGTTGTAAAGGTCCTATTCACTCAGTGACAGACATGTGGACCAGTTTAGTTATATCCCTGTGTGATACAATGTAATTGCGAGCCTTCATGACCGAGTGGTCAGAGCTTCGCACTTTAAATTATACAGTCTCTCACCTCTAGTCAGCACAGGGTCTAGTCCTGCTGGAACCCAAGCAGATTTTGTGAGAAAGTTTGACAGTTTACTTGCAGAAGGCCGATGATTTCTTCCTGGGTACATTGTAACCAGGTTCTCTCCTCCACCATTAAAAACTGGCCGCCACCATGTAACTGAAAAATTGTTGTTTGTGACGTAAAACAAGTTTCAAATAGACAAATGCACTGTAATTGATTCACTCTCCTAGGGGTTGCACAAATTCTGAAAATCCCTTTTACTTGATTTTTGTCTGGAAACACCTTTGAAAATGACATCGGATCTTGAAAACCCTTTGTAAAATGAATACGTGTCCCCAAAAGTATATTGGTAGTTTTTATTACAACATCTTTGATTATACATGTAGTTACTCCTCAAGTTGCACAAAACCAGATAAAAACCTTGTATTTGATCTTTGTTGTGAAAACCCTTGACAATTTCTTTGGGCCCTGAAAATTCCTTATAAATGAATTTGAGTCCATGAAAAGAATGTGAGATTTTGGTCTTGTTTATTTCTAATCATATTTAGTCACTCCTCCAGGAGTTACACAAGTCTAGAAAAAGCCTTGTATTTGATTTTGGTTTGGGAAATCTTTGGAAAGAACTTTGGGCATTGAAAAATACTTAAAAATAGATAAAGATTCTTGATAGATATTTAGTCCCCTAACAGTGAAAAATGGGGGGAAGGGTGGGGGCTAGTTTTTGTCTATATCTCTCAATACTTCTGGTTAAGATTTTGGTAAAAGTTCTTTAATTGCTCACCATTCACTGAATTATGGTTTCACAGGTGAGGGACATATATTGATTCATCGGAATGTTTGTTGATATAAAGATATTCCTGTTGTTTTTTGAAACATTTTCTGATATCACAGACAGCCCGCACAGTGCCAGCGCCAGATTCCTTTATGAAATGGTTGAAAGATACAAGCCCAAGTGTAGCAGACATGATGCCCTGTGATAGCAAGTTTGTCAAATACCAGATCACAAAGTTCTTGTTAGAAGAGTTAACAGATGACATGATCTCGAGTATGTTAGATGTAAGTGTGTACTTAACCATCTCGAGTATATCACTTGATAAGTTTAAATATCTAAAGTATGTTAGATGTAAGTGTGTACCTAACCATCTTGTGTTATTACTTGATAAGTTTAAATATCTCGAGTATGTTAAATCTATACCATAAATTGGATATTTTGGCATTGCTAAAATTTGGCCATTTTGGGCATAAATATCTCGAGTATGTAAATTTTGGACATTTACATTTATATCATGTTTAAATTTGGCCTAACATCAGATATCGGTCTTGTCATGTCGAACATTCCAGGTGTTTGAAATATCAAAACGTTAAAATGTCCTGGTAGAATTATTACAGTTGATGCATCACATAGTACTTAATTAGAATTAACGTCCACACAGTGTTATTTTAAAAACGGCTTGTTTGTTAATCTATAAAACACTAAGACATTTTTAAAAAGTACCTGTAGAAACATTGTGTACATGTTTTGAACGGTTTAATTTTGGCCATTTTAATAGTGTGACCAAATTGGCCAAAACTAAACAATGGCCAAAATATCCCAGTTTATGGTAGTTTATAGTTATACATCCTGAGTAAGTTAGATGTTAAGTTTGTACATCTCAAGTATGATAAATGTTAAGTTTATACATCTCAAGTATGATAAATGTTAAGTTTATACATCTCAAGTATGATAAATGTTAAGTTTATACATCTCAAGTATGATGAATGTTAAGTTTATACATCTCAAGTATGATGACTGTTAAGTTTATACATCTCAGGTATGATAAATGTTAAGTTTATACATCTCAAGTATGATAAATGTTAAGTTTGTACATCTCAAGTATGATAAATGTTAAGTTTATACATCTCAAGTATGATAACTGTTAAGTTTATACATCTCAAGTATGATAAATGTTAAGTTTATACATCTCAAGTATGATAAATGTTAAGTTTATACATCTCAAGTATGATAAATGTTAAGTTTACAGTCCCAAAGTCCTACCTGTCGATTCAAGTTTAACCATTCAGTGGTGTTTATTTAAATGGTTTTTAATCTAATTCACCATTTAAAGATATCATTATGAAAAACATTAAATTTTTAGAGCATTTCTACTTTTAGATTTTTACTTTGGATGATGAAGATGAGACAGAGAGTGAAGATGAAGGCAAAGAGAAAGAGGGCGCAAAGAGGGAAAGGAGCCCAGATGTGACATTGAAAAATTTGGACCAAAGTGCTTTGTTCTACCTTGACAGGTCAGGTGGACAGAAACCTGAAGCTGAAGAGGAAACCAGTCTAACAGAAGAGGTGTCCAGTCTAACAAATACTGAGATGTCCACACTGTCAATTAACAAACGTGCATCGCTACTTGATGAGGGAGAAGAAAATGAAGAAAAGGAGATATTTATAGAGATAGTGTCTGATTCTTGTGACTCGGAGACGGAAGCTAATCAAATTCTGCTTCCAGAGGTCACCGCCCATTTGCAAACTGAGGATTGGGAAATGATGTCCCCTGTCATAGGGATTGAAGCCAAGGCAATGTCACGGAAGTCACAATCTCAGAAACAGAGAAAAAATGATTCAGAGTTGGAAAATGATGTGTTACAGTTAGGAGATGAAACTGAACTTGGAACACCAAAAAGGTCAAGGAGATCTACTAGAATAAACCAAGATACTGATATAAAATCGTCAGGAGAACCTCTGGAAAATTTGAGTAGAAAAAGACAAAATACAGAACCAATATGTATAAATGATGAATATGACGATAAAAGTGTGGAGTTACCTCCCCTCGGAAAATGTGTAGACTGTTCTGTAGTGTCGAGTAGTGATGATAAGTCTTGTAAAGAAGATACCAATGTAATGTCTGCGAGAAAGAGAGGCAGAAAATCATTGGAATCACACAGTCTGTCGGCAAAACTTGAGGATGACACCGATCGTGATGATTTTAAAAATACTGATCCGTCATCGACAGTGAGAACCAGAAAAAGAATGTCATGTGTGGCAGATGATTCTGATAAGTCGGCAGCAGTAAACACGAGAAGTAGAATGGAAAGACGTTCTGACATCCTGATGAACAAGAAGACTCGATCAAACTCGGATATGAAACAAGATACGAGCAGTAGCGATAGTAACAATGTAGATCAATTATCTATCTCTGAATTATCGACAAGTTCAAACTCAAATGGCAGTAGTTGTGGTAAAGTAGATCATACGTTAGGTAATACACGTAGAAAGAGAACTGTGTCAGAATTATCCAATAGCTCCATTTCGTCTCGCACTAGACACCGGATGAGTGGTGTATCCAAATCGTCTGTTATTGATCTAACTGTACCTGAGGACACTCCTAAAATTTTATCTATGCGTTCCAGCAGAACGGGGCAGTCCGCCCCGGATAATTCTGTTAATTCTGTCATACCAGAAAAGACAGTTGACGAATCGGATATAGAAATTCTAGAGCTAAATACAGATGATGAAAATGGAAGTACGGAAGTAGCAAAGTCACGGCGTAAATCGACGAGTAAGATGAGGGGAAAGATTAATAGGAAATCGAGTATGATACAATCATTGCCACCAGATGAGGCAGTATCAGAGGTAGATGACGAGGTGGTGTTGAAGAAAAAAAAGGTATGGTTCCACCTATTTAAGCAGTGAATGATTTACTTTGTAAAGGAAAGACAAAAGGGCAATTAATTCTGTCTTTTTTAATATAGAACCATTGAAATTGTTAATTCACAATTTAATAAAGTTCTGCAAAATTCTTTAAAAAAAATAGCTGATGCAATTCTTAAAAACAACATCTTTATTTCCATTCATTCCATTGTCAAGTTGAACATTAATAATCAAAGAGTTACGCTCCCCAGGGGGGGGGGATTGGTCTGTCTGTTTGTAGTATTTTGATTTCTGTCAAGTAATTTGAGTTTCATTCCTCAGATTTTTACCACATTTGGTATTTTTGCTTTATAATAATGTGATCTGCATTGAGTTCAATTTTGTCCAACGTTCTGGCAATGTTTGCCAAAGTTATGGGACTTTGAATCTTCATGTATGTCTTGGTTCTTAGGGAGCCTAGTGTTTCCCAAACACATCTTTTTTCTATCTCCTGTAAACCTATCAGTTATAGAGTGGTTGCATAAAACAGGTTTTGGTTAAATCTGAGTCAAACCAGGGATTTTCCTACCTCCAAATGTCTGGGTCCAGAGCCTGGTATGATAAAGCTTATGAATTACTTAAGTCTACAAATTTGAATTTTTTTTTTACTAATCCTGAAATCCGATTAGCAGAGCTAGCCAAATTGAGAATATTCTCAGACTTGAGTAAATTCTTAATGGTGCCAGCCCCTGGATTGGAAAAGTTGGGAAAATAAACAACATTTTGACTAAAACAGAAATAACTTAATTTGAGACATATGTTTGCAAATACATCAGTTTTTATTTTGAAATACCAAAATGGGTATTTTTGTATGTTTTTTTTTTGGGGGGGGGGGTTACAAACCATGTAACCAGACCCAAAACGGCCTTGGAAAATAAGGCAGACTTTAAAGATTTTTAGCTCATTCACCTAGTAGGGGACCTTCCGAATTATGGCCACTGTAAATTTTACTATAAATAGAACCATAGGGGTAAACATTTGTTTAGGACTTTTATTTGAAAAGAAAAAAGTTCAGGAATTTTTTATCTCCAAATGATCTGCACCATATCTAGATCAGTGGTTTATCTATGGACTTCTTATGTATGCCGACTCCTTTTAGGAAATTTACCCCTCTCTACAGACTTTAATTGGTTCTGTTGTGGAAATCTTTTTAATCAGATTTTATAAACATTACAGTAAAACCTTGTTATACTGCCTACATTTGTTCAGCCCAAATATGGCATTAACTCATCAACCCCTGAAAGACAATGGACTCCTCTATAAATCAATGACTTGGGTCAGCCCAAATGTGGCTTTAGGGGTGAATGAGTTTTAAAAAGGGGTTTGAGAGCCGGCCTGGCTCAGTCGGTAGCGCGCTTGACTCTGGATCGTGAGGTCGTGAGTTCAAGTCCCACCGGCAGCAGGTTGATTTCCTGTCTTTTGGATGAGACAGTAAAAACTGGAGGTCCCTGTCACCGTAGGTGTCGGCATGTTAAAGAACCCTCACTGCTCAATGGCCGTAAGTGCTGAGCATAGGCCAAAATTTGAAGCCCTTCACCGGCATTTGGTGACGTCTCCATATGAGTGAAATATTCTTGAGTGGGACGTTAAACAACAATCAAACAAACAAAAAAGGGTTTGAAGACAGGTTATAAAAAATTGTGGTGTAATGCAAGATGGCAAACGGCATTATAAATAGGTTTTTACTGTATATTCTAACTTAATGAAACAATACAGTATGACTCTTGTAATTGTTTCAGAATGATACACAGACCAAGAGAGTTTCACAAAGGTAGGTCCTGTTGATCCCTCATTTTTTAGCTCACCTGGTCAAATTGCTATATATACACATTTGCATTATTAGCCATTACAGTGGAACCTTACAATTAAGACCACCTAAGTGACCGACTAAAAGTGGTCTGATTAGTGAGGTGGTCTCTTAAGTGAGGTTCTATACTTTTATATATACATATATTTATTAAGAGACTGGAAATTCCTGGTCTTAATTGTGAGGTGATCTCCTAAGTGAGGTGGTCTTTAGGCGAGGTTCCACTGTATATAAATGATCCCCAGTAGGACTACAGGTCTACCAAGGTAAATTGGCACATGTTTACAGGGGTGACGAACTACTTGTCGTCACAAAAGTATTACAGATTCAGTAATGCACGGAGTCCATGCAAGGCAATATGTTTTACCTGTACAACCTATTTTTGGAAAGTAGACCATATCATTTTTTGACTCTACCCGGATGTGCCACCTTACTGTGGTACACCTATACATAGATCGGAATTGTATTGTGATGACCTGGTATACAAATGGTAGACACTGTCTTGATGGCAGAAATCCGACAGGAGGTCCGTCATAGTGGCATAAGACACTTTTCAAAATTCAAAATCAAATCATTGCTGGAATAAAATGCAGTCCAAAGGTAAAATTTAATGAAAACCTGGTTATGAAACCGTACATGTTTCTCTAAAATTGTATGAGATTATATTTTTATAATCGTGTTTCATGTGTTCTATGTCTTCGAATTCTTAGTTGCGTCTGAAGACTGGTGTCCAGTAAGTTATATATATTTTTATGTTCCCGGAGATCGGAGATTCAGGGCTTTTTGTTTTTGGTCAATCAGTTTGTCCATTTGTCGTTTTGGGATTTCTGTTTCTGTCATTTAACGTGTGTTTTCTCCTTAAATTTTAACCAAATTGACTTTGTAGTTTTGTAGCAAGGAGATCTTGAAGACTCCATGGACTTCAACTATGACCAACATTTGCTATTATTTGCCAGAGTTATGGGACTTTCTAATCCAAACATTTATGAATAACTTAATTTTTACGACTTAGTGTTTCTGAAACACATCTTATATATAAAAAATATTTACATGTACAATGTATTTTTTTTTTAAATGTAGGCTTAGACAGCAAAAGAAAAATGATGTCTTATAGAAAATTTAGTGAGGGATACAGAATAATGGACTTGATGTTGGGCACTGTCAAGGGAACAGCTCAAAACCAGTCTTTGGTTCTGAAAATGAGGCTGAAAAGGAATCTCCAGTACGATGTCAATGGCAGTGGGTCTTTGAGGATCATCTGATATTACCTTTGAAATCTGAAGATTCAGCATATTTTTTTTTTAGGTTACGCAATACAGATCTTTGTATTCATACATTGATATTTTATCGTAAAATTAAAATTTATTTAAGAGTCGTAACAGTTTTATGTGTTCAGCTTAAAGCATTTATAAACTGTGGTTTGTCAATTCTTAACACCTAACTGCTAAAGGCACTATCTGCAATTTGAATTTCAAGATGAAGGTCACGGTTAATAGTGAAGGTCATTATGAACTAACGGTCATTTGAACATGTTGAAGTTAAAATGTGATATTCCTTTAGAACAGTTTTCTCACGACAGAAGTGGCCAAATGGTTAGAGCATTGTACTTCAAACCATGAAGTCTTTTACTTCTGGGCAGCGCAGGTTTGTGACACTCAAAAAGCTAAGTTGATTTTTCTGAGAAAGTTTGCCAGTTTACATTCGTAGAGCCAGAGGTCTATTCCCAGGTACATTGTACATTGTATTCAGGTTCTTTTCTCCATCAGTAAAAACTGGCCACCTTCATATATCTGAGGTGTATATATGTGTGTGTGCAAGATGACATACCTGTGATAAATATGTACAAGGTGTCATACCTGTGATATACATGTACAAGACAACATACCTGTAATATACATATACATTTTATGTACAAGACATTTTATATATGTAATTTACCTGTCCAAAGTGACATACCTTTAATATACATGTACAAGGGGACAAGTTTGCCAGTTTTCTTGCGGAAGGTCGGTGGTCTTTACCCGGATAACCGGGGTTTCTCCTCCACCAATAAAAACTGGACGCCATCATATGACTGAAAGATTGTTGAGTATGGCGTAAAACAAAAAAAATCAAATCAAATCAACAAGGGGACATACCTGTACAAGGTGACAAACCTGTAATATACAAATACAAGGTGACAAACCTGTAATATACATGTACATGGTGACATACCTGCAATATACAATAAAACCTGCAATAACATACACCTTAATTCAGCGGACATCCTCTGATAACGGACAGTTTGTCTAGGTCCCGATTTACATTGTTGTACACGTGTAAGACTACTAGAGTGCTTTCAATAAACGGACACCTCTCTTACTCGGACAAAGTTGTTGGCCCCATATAGCATAATTTCTGTATTTTTAACCTTGAATTAGTGGACAGTCTTCCTATGATCAACTTCCATTGCCACAGGTAATTTCTCACTAAGCTGTATGTCCCAACTTCCATCTTGAGAAACACTCTTACAATCTTTTATTTTGTGTTTTTGCTTGATATTTATTTCCTTGCATTGTATTGTATCGGTTATTTACAAAAACAAATTGCATTAATTATACCCATGAATGTTTTAGCTGTGAATGGTCATCCTTCATTCAGCAGACACCTGTCTATAAAAAACAATTTGATTAGTCCGCTAAACACAGGTTTTACTGTACATGTACAAGGTGACATACCTGTATTATACATGTACAAGGTGACATACCTGTAATATACATGTACAAGGTGATATTTCCTGTATTATACATGTACAAGGTGACATACCTGTAATATACATGTACAAGGTATATTTCCTGTATTATACATGTACAAGGTATATTTCCTGTATTATACATGTTCAAAGTGCCATACCTGTATTATACATGTACAAGGTATTATACATGTTCAAAGTGCCATACCTGTATTATACATGTACAAGGTATATTTCCTGTATTATACATGTACAAGGTGACATACCTGTATTATACATGTACAAGGTGACATACCTGTAATATACATGTACAGTGAAACTGTATATAAAGACCCATTAAGGACACAACAAAACCAGTCTTTATAGGGAGGTGGTCTTTATATAGAGGTTGATTTGTACACAAATGGTACTACTGGGGACAGCAAAAAGCTTTGTGACGGGGGGTGGGGGTGGTCTTTATACACAGGTGGTCGCTAAAGCAGGTTTTACTCTACAAGGTGTAAGGTAAGGTGACACTCTGGCCTCAGGACTATGTTGATATAACATTCCACAACAATGTTAATTCTTTATCAGAAATAAACAAACAACAAATTGATCTCTGTTTACATCATTTTTACTGAGTAATAAAAAGGAATGGTGCGACATCACACCTGCTGCATGTTATGATGAAGCATTTAGAAGAGAAGAAACTTATCACAGTTTTCTAGTCATTAAATTTTGACATACACATAAGTAACATAAAACAATGTTCAAACGTCTACGCCAAATGCCAATAAAAATACAAATATCACTCATGCAATCAACAAAAATGTCTTACAAAAATAGGAAACACGACGAGGGGATTTATTTCTAGTAGTACAGTCAAATCTTTACAGTCTGACCCACCTCTAATATAATGGTATCACCCTAAAATTTATTACCTGCCATATGACCGTCTTTATAGAATGGTATCATCTTATAATGACCTGCTATCTGACCACCTGTGTATAATGGCATCATCCTTTAATGACCTGCCATCTAAACACCACTATATAATGGTACAGTCCTATAATGACCTGCCATTTATACATCACCGTATAATGGTATAGTCCTATAATGACCTGCCATCTAGAAACCTCTATATAATGGCATCATCCTTTAATGACCTGCCATTTATACATCACCGTATAATGGAATAGTCCTATAATTACCTGACATCTAGACACCTCTATATAATGGCATCATCCTATAATGACCTGTCATCTAGATACCACCATATAATGGTATAGTCCTATAATGACCTGCCATCTAGAAACCTCTATATAATGGCATCATCCTATAATGACCTGTCATCTAGATACCACCATATAATGGTATAGTCCTATAATTACCTGACATCTAGAAACCTCTATATAATGGCATCATCCTATAATGACCTGTCATCTAGATACCACCATATAATGGTATAGTCCTATAATGACCTGACATCTAGACACCTATATAATGGCATCATCCTATAATGACCTGTCATCTAGATACCACCATATAATGGTATAGTCCTATAATTACCTGACATCTAGAAACCTCTATATAATGGCATCATCCTATAATGACCTGTCATCTAGATACCACCATATAATGGTATAGTCCTATAATTACCTGACATCTAGACACCTCTATATAATGGCATCATCCTATAATGACCTCCAATCTAGACACATAATGGGATAGTCCTATAATGTCTCGCCATCAAGACGCCTCTATATAATGGTACAGTCCTATAATGACCTGTCATCTAGACACCACCATATGATGGTATCATCCCAGAATGACCTGCCATCTAGACATCACTATATAATGGTATATCCCATAATGACCTGTTAGAGTCAACAAACTTTTATCTGACAGCTCCAAGGCATCACTTAAGTACTTCAGAAAGAATCCATTTTTTCAAGATATTTGAGATTTTCTTGCCACATGAAAAAGATAAAAATGTCTGCCCCCACCCCAATTTAAAAAACACCAAATATTGGTAACTAACATATAATTACACATATAATGTAAATCCGGAATCCGCTATACACAAGTTCTAAATTTATTCATGAGACGATATTTTCCCCGATTTCGACCGCCCATTTTGTCATAAAATCATGCTTCATTAAGCAATGATTTTATTTTTGCGAGCGAGAGCTCTCGCAAAATTACGTGTAAATAAAATTCTCGCAAATAAAACCAGATTTACAGTAATTTGGATTTTAAAAAATGTTTACCCCTTACATATCTATATATATATATTCTTAGTAATTGTTAAATAGTTATTCCTGCAGCTATTATGTCCCAGTGGTTAAACCATTTTACTTGAAATAACAACGTTGGGTTGAACATCCGGGTTACATTGTAAACAGCTGTTAAACTGACTGCCACCAAATAACAGAAAAAATATTGAATGTGGTTTATGAGATGTGTGTCCTTTACATTGATATGAAGTCGTTATGCAGGTGCCACACGAGCAGGTTTGATCGATAACGATAATCCAACGTGCAAAAAGTCAACATTAAGGCAAGGTTGTCCGATTGTCTATCGTTCTACATGTCGGGGAAAAAAAAAAAATGCTGATCCTGTCTATACCTTGGTCTGAAATGGACAGTCTTATAATCATTGTAACATCACGTAATACATACAAGAACAACCTATACAGTTCTTGCATTTACAATCCTCAACAATTTAGAGAGAAAATTAAACACACAGTCATAACAATATTGCAGTGTCTGTCTTCAACAATATTACAATCGTCCCAACTTTGTTTATAAATATAATCATATCTAGATTTTTTTTTTTGTTACAAAAATTCCCGGTAGCGTAACATAAAACTGCACTAAAAAAAAAAAAATAATAAAAATTGCCCCTCAGAGCAAAGTCGTTCATGACGATTAGGCCATAACTTTGGCAAATACAACTAAATATCGGCCCAAATCCATTTAAATTTAGATCTTATACATATAAAGCAACTTACCAAATTTGGTTACAATTTGAAGAGAGAAGTTTGAATTTTTTTCATGGAAACCAAAATGTTGCAAACAGATGGGCAAAAAACCAATATTTAATACAACCCCATCCCTACTCTTCCCATGGATCTTAAAAATAATACCATAGTTAACTCATCAACCAATGAAAAACAATGGACTCGTCTGTAAATCAATGACTTAGACTAGTCGAAGTGTGTCTTTAGTGGCAAATGGGTTAAACAAACACACATACATCAACAAAATGTCTCGTATAATATCATAAACATCACTGCGCAAATAATGTGTGGATTATCACATCAATTATAAATATACAAAAATTATTATGTAGCGCATCACAGGAAAAAAATCAAAATATACATAGATAAATATCATACAATCAACAAATAATCATATTTCTGTAAAATCAACATGTGCTAAATATGTTTTTAGTTTTCTCATTAATCTTCCAACGGACAAAATATCAACATCAATTGCTAAAACTATCATCAATGGATACAATACAGGAACGATTATATTAAGTACAAATGTACTTAGCATGTACATCAGAAAGTTCTTTACGGTATATATTACATCATTTTGCCCTATCAAAATGTTCTATTTATAAACACTGGGGAATTCCATGCAGAGGACAAGGTTTGAGATCTCACTTACTGAATTGAGCATGACCTTGAAATATATTGTGAGCAGGTTACCTGACTCAGATAATATTTTTCTACATTGTCACCTAGGCAAGGTAACCAGTCTTAGTATGGACTTGAAATCCATTTTGATAAATGTGTTGTTCACTTTACCATCATTAATTATCACAGCTGAAATTTGAATGTATTGATTACATATAGATTTGTACATATAAATCCAGAGTCCCAAAGACCTAAATGATCACCTCAATTAGCCCAAGCACTCTAGTCTGAGGTCTTATGGGGGTCAGCCCCCTTTTGGTTTACAATACTGAAGCCCTAGCTTCTTGGGATACTGCCTACAAAAGTTTGGTTGAAATTTGTCATTTATGCACAATGACAACCCATACCAATGGACAAAGAGTTAACGCTACAGGTTACCTCGAGCTTTTGGCTCTTTTGACCTAAAAACTTTAAAAACTTTTAAAAATTAAACTGCAGCTTATTCATATTTAAGTTTCCATTAAAGGTGCTCTTTCCCGGATTGTCACATGTCAGGCTGATTATTATTTCATAAATACATGATTCGTTGGAATATTACAACATCAACTTAAAATCATAAAATCAAAAGGCTGTAAACCGTAAAACTGACATTTTTCTGCAAATGGTTTTATGTAGTTTATAAAAGGATTATACAATCGTCTTCATTTTTAAGACAAAGCGACTCTTTCTAACCTCTGTGCATCTTATTAGAGGTTTCGTCTTAATTGGGGATGCAATTTTGAAGAAAATTCAATAAATGATACTTTTCAGCAAAATAAAAACGTTTTATTATAATAATGATAAAATAAAATTTCATGAAATTTTAGTAAAAGAACACTTTCACCAAAGGATATCTATAACAGGGTGATAGTAGATATATTACACAAAACACAGCCTGAGACACAGAATGAAGAAAAATACAGTTTTTGATAAGGTGGAAATCTTACAGTGACAAAGCACCTGTCATCAGAGACCACATTTTCATTGCCAATCTCTCAAGACAGTTTCCAATTTAGTATTTGGAGAGTTTTTGAATCAATAAATATTAAAAACGTTAGTTTTTTTATTAGTATGTGCATTATTTGGTGAAATTAAAAAATTAGCAAAAATGATTATCTAGACTTAGATGTGTGAATATCATGAACAAAATTTTGTGTTGTATAATGTTTTTTGTAATGAAAAAAATTTATTTTGATTTTGGGGGGGGGGGGGGGGGGGGGGGGTGGGTGGGGGGGATGATGAAAAAATTGAATGTGTCAAGTTTATTAATGGAAATAAATTCACCAACCGTAAATACAGTTTCCAACATTCTATTATCATTATCTTGTTTTAAATATCAGCCAATTTTCAAAACATAATTTCCCCCCCCCACATCCATCTTGTAAAAAGGTCATTAAAATATTCTGATGCCAATGTTGTTACCATCATAGAGAACTGTACAGGGTAAAATGAGAACCTAAAACAAAAATACTTTGTTTACACCCTTAATCCTTAATGGACCAGTCTAAAACAATAAAAAAAGAGCATACCATTTGGATACTTGGGGGTGAAAAGGTTTAATTATCCTACTACACAGGTAAAGAGTCTTCGACAATGTATTAGTACATCAAACAATATTATTTCTTATACTTTTAGCAAAATATTGTGTTAACCTAGACCCCAAGGTTTATATAAATACAACTCAAACTCTACCAATCAGAATTAGTGTTATGATAATAATAACAGTGTATTTGATTGGTAGAGAATGGGGTCAGCATGAACAATGTTTTTATAACCTTTGGCCCAAGATAAACAAAACACAAGTACTGGCAGATGATAATACAATAAATTACCAATTTGCACAACAAAATAATAATTAAGATACAATAATTTGCATTTTTCTTTAAAGGTGCTCTTTCACTGATTGTCGTGTATGTGAGTCGAAATTGTATTTTCGCATAAATTAATGATTTTTTGGTAATTACTGGATGAGCTGATCATCACTACAGTCTAACCTGCATTAATGGCCACCTCTGTATAAAGGGCACCTGCCTATAAAGGCCATTAAAACACAACTTTAGTTAACTTTTTTTAATAATGAATAAACCTCTTTATAAAGGTCACCTGTCTATAAGAGCCACTTTTGCCTGTTCCCTTGAGTGGCCTTTATAGACAAGTTAGGCAATACATAAACTTAGAACAATCTAAATAACCAAAAATCCATCAATTGACATTTTACTGCACAAGTTTTGTATGCTTTACATAACAAAGTAAACACAATTTTCATGATAGAAAATAAGTAATATTTAGAATTTTATAAGAATTGTGTGAAAGAGCACCTTTATTTTACAAAGACCAACAGAAAACAAAAACAAAATCAATTCATACCAGACTAAAAATGTAATCTTTTGTTCACTTTGTATCAAACTTGAATTAAACGATAAAATACAATATCTTACGATGGTATTCTGTTTCAGAGACAGGATTTAACTCAGTTTAGTCTTGATCTACTAGACTACTAGAGAGTTTGAATATGTAAAAAATATCTTCACAGAATTTCTTGACAGAGAAACCTTTGAAAAATTGAATATATAAAGAATTTCTTAACAGAGAAACCTTTGAAAAATTGAATATATAAAGAATTTCTTAACAGGGAAATGTTTGAAAATTGAATACGAAAAGAATTTCTTAACAGAGAAACTTGAAAATTGAATATGTAAAAAAATTCTTAGCATGAGAAATTTGAATATGCAAAGAGAACTCCTCAATAGAAAAACCTTTGGAAAAATTGAATATGTAAAGAATTTCTTAGCATGAGAAATTTGAATATGCAAATTAACTCTTGATAAAATTTGATAAGTAAAGACCTTTTTAACAGAAAACCTATGAAATATTTGAATATGCAAAGAATTTCTCCACAAATTAATCCTTGAAGAATTTGAATGTGTAAAAATTATCTTAAAAACATAATCAGAAAAACCTTTGAATAGTTTAAATTTGTAAAGAATTTCTGAACTGTTTTAAGCTTCAGTGAATTTGAAGGTGTACATTGAACAATTTTCAATAATATGAAAAGAATTTCTTTACTAATTAATCTGTAACTTCTAGAATACTTGATATACATGTAATAAGATTAGCACATATACCCCTGAACAACAATGGACTACTTAAAAATCAATAACACAGACTAGACTAAATGTGTTTTTAGGGGTGAATTGGTTAAGATATATGAAATATAAAGTATCTTATGAATATTTAAAATTTGTTTCTCATGAATATGTAAAAAAAAATTTTCTCATGAATATTTAAAAGTTTCATGAATATGTAAAACAGGGTGTCTTCCATGAATATGCATTGAAATATTTCTATGTGTTAGCTTCCATTATACTCTGTCTGTACATTCAAGGTAATAAACAACACTGTACAAAATCATTGTTTACAGAACTATAGATAATTATCTCTGACTAAGATAATCAAGTGTGTGAAAAATGCTATCTCGGGCAGCAATGGGAGATAACTCATTCACATGTTAACTCATCAACCCCTGAAAAACAATGGACTCTTCTGTAAATCAATGACTCAAACCAGTCCAAATTTGTCTTTAGGGGTGAATGAGTTAAAGATATTTGACAACAAAAGCTGAGAAATTTGAAAGCGTATATAGTACATACAAACTAACAATGAAATACACGAGTGTTGACACAGTTATGACTAGAAATTTGAACAATGTCCATAAGGCACTACCTGAATTTACATAAAAAAAAATGCCATGTCTAACAACTGATTAACTGCGGAATCAGACAATACACAGGTTACAAGATGTCATCTTGGAAACTAAAACTGGCAGATACTAGCAAAAAAAACAACAATATTATTACTTGAAAACATTTTGACAGAATAATTTCTGTGTAGAATTTAACCAAACTGAGACTTTAAACGAAAATTGTTACAATGACTTTCTTCTCCCTTTACCCATTTACCCCTGAAAATAATGGATTCCAATGAAAAAATGAATTACACAGACCAGTCCAAATGTGTCTTAAGGGGTTTTATGAGTTAAGTTATTCTTGGGGGAAAAAATCCTGTTAAATGTTCTTATGCCATGAAGCAAGCACTGACCAAAGACAATGGACAGACAGCAGTGAAATAATCCTAGACTTACAAATACTGTATACCTGAAAATCTTTGCTCTCATTTAATTTTTGCCCTTTTTCGTCCCTAGACGAGAGGACGAAATTTCAAATGGGAGCAAATCATCCCATCTGATAATCTGAAGCATGTACATACACGTCATCGATGAAACAATTAATGGATATTTGGGGCAAATCTAAAACGAGGCAAATATGTTTTCTGTTGACAGAGAGCGAAAATAAACAGGAGCAAAAATAACCGGGAATACAGTGATACAAATAATATTAATGCATAATTAATTAATTTTAGGATATCATTCAACAGAAATTTTTTTATTGTTTAGAAATTAATTTATATATCACTCTTCTTTTTTCAATTTAAATTTCACAAATTCAGTTTTTCTTTCATGTAAATGTACAAAATTATTTGCACAGAGAACACTGTAAATGATCTAACATGGCTGGTTTGGGTCAGTTCCAAAAAACAAATTTTTTGTTTTTGTATTAGGGATCTCCTGAAAATGTTTGGACACTGCAGGGTACACCAAGGGATGAAAATCATTGGTGGCAGAAATAATTTTGATGACCACACCATATTGCTGTGTGCATCATATATAGGTGTCTCTCTGACAAAGCTTTATGACTCTGGGCTGTCTAAGATCACCAGAAATAGCCAGGGCCAAACGAACAACCAGGCCACAGTAGGGGTAGTTAAAAGAAGAGGTAATTAAAACAATTAACACAATTTTAATGAGACCAATTAAATATATCACAGATACCACTTGTTCTACATACTATTTATGTTTATGTGTGTCTGTATATATATATATATATATATATATATATATATATATATATATATATATATATATACATATATATATATATATATATAGTTTCTTTTGTCACATAATTTATTCTCTAACAGTGAAGGAATTCTTGACACTATTGGACACCAGTATCAGATGATTGCTACAATGACAAAAATCGATGGTGATCAAAAACCCAATGGCGAATTCATTTTAGAGTCATTACACTACTTCAGTCACCAAAATGTGGGGAAACCCGAACATATCTATGTTTAGTGCATTGATTGGTTTTTAATTGATAAATCTACCAGAATCAAGATTATATACATTAAGATGCCTGTCTTTGACTTTGATTACATAATGTAGATATGTGTCCTTGACCTTGATTACATTATGTAGATACGTGTCCTTGACCTTGATTACATTATGTAGATGTGTGTCCTGGACCTTGATTACATAATGTAGATGTGTGTCCTTGACCTTGTTTACATAATGTAGATGTGTGTCCTTGACACTGATTAAATAATGTAGATGTGTTATGCCTGAGTGACTACCCTTGACAATTACTCTTTCAAATGAAGTGCTCTAGAGCTCAAATGTTGTCAATTTACTGCATTTCAAAAAGTTTTGCCCCAAAGGAACACAAGATCATTTAGATAAGTATCTAGAGATGAAAGGTTACCAATACCGGACAGAAAAAAAAACAACAGTCGACACAACTAAACAAACCTCCCGCACCAAAGAGTAAAAAACAGGAAAGAGATTCCTTACTCCTATTTTGATCCAGTCATGATATTTACTGTATTAGCAGCAAATTTCCCCCCTTGATTATTTTTACAATTTTACAACAGAATACATATTCACCCTAACTTAAATTCGCCTTAAATCACCAGAGTATCAAAGATAAATGTACATGCTTCAATCAGACCACAAAAAATAACACGGGAGCGATCGAAATCACGTAACTTCCTTTTCGTTTACGATGAATTCAATTTTTAAGTCTTCATTATTGCTATCGTACCCTGCAGGTTAGGGTCATTCTTTTTAGTGTAACCTATAAATGAGTTGGTTACAACAATTCTGTTATTTTGTGGCCTGTTCAATTATTTAGCTTGACATATTCGGCTTCATTTTAAATTCGCCCTCTTATCTTAGGACGATGGTGAAAATTAAACAAAAGTGAAAATTTGCAGGTATACAGTATTGGTATGTTGTACCACTGTAAAACCAGAAATTTTTAGTTTAATTTTAGTGATTTTCTAACAAAGACACAAAAGTGCTAAATCATTATGTGTGCGCTAAAATTGACAGAATGATACAAATAGTGACGTTGAAATACTTTGTATTTGGTAACTGAACATCAAAAGCGCTAAATTTTCACTGCGTGAAAATATCTGTAGCTATCTCAATGCTTAATACTGACTGTGCCAAATTAGATCGTTTTACGTTATGTATGATTTTTATGCGTCAAGATCAGCCATGTCGATACACTGTCAAGAATAAAAGGGTGAAATCTTGTTATCTCGAAATTCATGGGACCGCCACATTTATGTCGAGATATCGGGAATTCGAGATAACCAAAATTTTAAATAACATATTTATTCTATCCATTAAAATCAGGACCTTTTCAACTTCGACATATCCAGAATTTCGACTCATTCGATTTCGGCATATCGAGATTCCACTGAATCAATAATCCTTCTACATGTTCTAAAGCAGATTCTATGTTTGATTGGGAACAATGAAATTTATTGGTGGGATGACGATTTTTTGTAAATAATAACGACGAAATGTTTTTATAAATATTACATCTGATATTTGTATCACACGAATATGTTTGATCTAGGATGACAAAAAACTAGACTTTGAAAAACATTGTATAATACAAATTACGATATGCTATACAACATGAATAATCGTGTGTTATACCATATAACACACATTACAATATTATATTGTATACCATATTTTACAATATTGTATCATATAACATATTACAATATCATATCATATAACAAATTACAATGTTATAGTGTATAACACATATTACAATGTTATACTGTGTAACACATTTCACAATGTTATATCATATAACACAAATTTCAATATGCTAAATCATATAACACAAAATATCATGTTATGTCGTATAACATAAATAATAATGCATTATACCATCTAACAAATTACAATATTTTATAACACAAATTACAATGTTGTATGACACAAACTGAAATGTTTTTTTCATATAACAGACATCACAATATGTTATATATAAAATGAATTACAATACGTTATATCGTATTACATCAAATTATGACTAATACTTTATCATGTGCTTACCATTTTGGGGGCTAGGTCTATTGTCATGTTTGATTTTTGATCAACTTCTAAAAACACACATACACACACAAAAAATGGTTCCAACCTTATGAGGACCACCAAAAATTAGTTTTGTATTTAAATATTTCAGTTTCACTGGATTGTACAAGCCTTCTTAAAATCAGATTCAAATTCATCGTCAATTTCTTGTAGGTCTGGTTCCTTGCCCTCTAGGTTGGGCATAAACTGACTGTAGTCAATTTCTTTTCTTTCATAGAACAGTATGTAAGCAGAATTTGTGTCTATTTGGTCTATATTAACCTCCTGAAACATAAGAATACAAAAAGTTAGTATAATCATTTTTATGCCCCACCTGCCAATCGATATTTTTGCATGCAACTATTTGGACCTTCTATTGAAACTATTTTGTCTATCTACTGAAACTATTTGATCCATCTATTGCAACTACTTGGTCCATTTATTGCAACTTTTTGGTCTATTTCTTGCAACTTTTTGGCCCATCTATTGAAACTATTTGGCCAATCTTTTGAAACTATTTAATCTATCTGTTGAAAATTTTTGGTCCATCTATTGTGCAACTATTTGGTCCATCTGTTGAAAATTTTTGATCCATCTATTGCAACTTTTTGGTCCATTTGTTTTTCTGTATGCATTTTTTTTTCGGTTTCCATCAAATGACCTGAATTTGTTTCCTCAAAATTAAATCAAATTTGGCATTTTGCTTTATATCAATAAAGACATAACAAAACACGCCTACAAGATGACATTTACATGTGACCACACATGAGATTTCATTACGTCTTCCATGGGACATATCAGAAAAATGATCAGAGATCTTTTTTTAATTAGATTGCCTGCCTGTGAAACCATTATCAAGTAAATGGTCCAAATTTATAAAACTTTAACCAAAACATTTGTGGACCCTGCCTTAAAAGCCCAACCTTTCTGCTACTGAAATGTGGTCTCTCAAGACAAGTGATCCCTCTCAAAAGAGGTTTTATTTACAGAGATATTTAACTGAATGGTTTTGAAAATGTGGTCTCAAGACAGGTGGTCCCTCTCAAGAGGTTTTATTTATAGAGATATTTAACTGAATGGTTTTGAAAATGTGGTCTCAAAAGACAGGTGGTCCTCCAAGACAGTGGTCTCTCAAGACAGGTTCCGTTGTAACTCCAAACAACAAATATAAGCATAAAAATAAACATACCTTACAGCTACTGTCATTGTAACAGTACCATTTCTGATTGGGATTTTTGGCATAACAAACGTAATGTCCGCCTCCGAGTATCCCTGTGTGACACTGAAACACATTAAATATCAACGTAACCAATAGTAACAAAAAAGTACAGGTACCCAAATATCTGCTGAACTCTTTTGTCTCTGCCTGGGTACTTGCCCAAAAACAGCAAGTTTTATTGCTACTCATTCGGTTATCAAAACATGCCCTTTATTTAATCTCCTTGGTAAGGATCTCAATATAATTGTTTTTGAAAATACCTGGAATACGCCAGTTTTTTTTTTATCTATTCACCAATAATTACTTTGGCCTTTCGAGATTTTGAGAGTGAAATACAAGGGAATTTACAAATCGGGACCTCGAATTGACTTCGAGTTTTCAAGACCTTCGAGGTTTTGGCGTTTGAAAGTTAATTGATTTGTATTTTTTGAAGGAAAAATTTAAAATAGGGATGCGTGTACAATTGGTGTCGTCCTGATTGTCCCACTTTTGGTATATACAAGTAAAAAAGGTAAAAAAAAAATGTGGGACAATCAGGACAATTAAGACAAATTTTGTGGGACAATCAAAACGTGGGACAATCTGGACATGTTTGGATTGTAAAACAACATTTGCTGCCTGTAGAAACAAATTATGTATAATTAAGTGTGCAATGCTTTGATAAGAATATTTCAGAAAATTAAAATCAGGAAAACATAAATTTCCTTTTTGGTGCACAAAAAGCATAAATCACAATTATCATAATAATTCAAATTTACAGTATAAAGCACACATTTAAAAGCACTAATTATAAGTCAACACAAAGAGTTTATTGTAACTTAAAGATAAAATATTTAACACAAAAACTCAAAATTCACATTTATAAACATGACAGAGAGGGTTGGTTCTATTTACAAATACAAAATTGTGCTCGAAAAACTTGATAAAAGTATGGCACAAGAATCAAGAAATTTTCAAATTTGAAAGTTTAAGAATGAGCTTGTGTGTATAGGTAATTGTTACAATAATTAAGAGTACTGGTATTATCTATTTACAAAAATTTAATATATATCAAATGACAGATATATTATCAAAATAAACATAGGCCTAATTAGGAGATGGGTCCAATCAATGATTGCAAAAAAAAAAAAAAAACCAAAAACGAAAAAAGCAAAATAAAATAGCTAAATAAATATGCTTACAAATGCAAAACAAAATATATACAAATAAATAAACAAAATTTTAAATAATACAATACAATTTGTTGATTCATCCTTCAATGGCCTCCAGCCCACAGTGCATTTAACAACTTTTAAATCATGTTTTGAATTAATTTCAATAAATGGTTACTACCATTATTTTCATTTCAATGAGTTAAAGTAAAAGGTTAATTTTCATAAAAAATGAATCAGACCACTCACAATCTTTTTAATTTGTTACAGTAGGATATTTATAGAATATCACAAAATTCTTTGTTTTTTTATCGAAACTGACTTTTCATTCCTCCTAATTTCATTTTGTAAATCAGTTTTAGTTGGTACAAAAATTGTCAATCAGAGCAATAATAAAACAAGTATTATTCTTAGAAAAAAAACAAATTTTACCTGAATTTAAATAAATTTGATTTTAAATTTAAATTTAATTTTTAATTTAATTTTAAATATATTTCTTGTTTATTACTCTGTATATTGATCCCTCATATTTATTACCTATTTACTTAAACAAACAGGCAAACCATTTGTTTTATTTTGTTTTGATTGTCCCACTTTTTCACATTCAGTTGTTGTTTTAACAATCAACGTTACCTCTGATGATTGTGGGACAAACTGGACAAGGTATGTGGGACAATCAGGATAATTGAATTTCAAAAAGTGGGACAATCAGGACTAAACCGTAAAATCAACAACTTTGAGGCTTTCAATGTTGAGCCATCGAGACTTGTAAATATATATACATGAACAGTACTGTGATATAAATAAGTTCTCATAATTTATTTTCACTATAAATTCTCAGTAAATTCATGTTTTTTCAATAACTCTTTGAGAATTTGACTTTTATCCAAATTTAACAAAACTTGATTCACAAAAATTTGAGGCTTTGGTACTAATGTAATTTGGTAGAAATTCATTGCAATCTACTTATTGTTTTTCAGGAGAAATATGTTATTCTTTGTAAGAGTTACATAATTTTTCTGTTTATTACAAAGATAATGAGTGGATCTGTGATATAATACATACACACCATAATAAAACCACTGATACTAATGTAATTTATTGATGTCAACAAACAGAAATATTATCAAAATTAGGCCCAGACTCCCAGGGTTAAATGTGCCATTTTTTATTTATTTTGGATGCCTATCAAAGTCAGAGGACAAAATCAAACAAATGCAGAATCACTATGGAAATATAGTGAAATGCATTTTGTCTGTCTGTCTGTCCGTCTCTCTCTCTCTCTATATATATATATATATAAAACTTACCGACATTGCATATAGGTTATATGTAACAGAATTTTCCTGAGGATTGCAGACATTATTATTACATGGTTGACAAAGTATTGTATCTGGAATTTCAGTCCCTGTGTTTTCTGAAACTGAATCTGAAAAATAAATTAAAAAATGTCCCAATATCAAAACCACTGGCAACGGTTCAGGAAGTATTCATGATCACCATCTTTCAAATCTTGACATGGAGAGACAGATCACCTGTGTATCAAGACCCCTGGTCACAAAGACCGTTTTTTTTTCTTTCCACAATTGTACCATACAAATCAACCCCTATATAAAGACCATCTCCCTATAAAGACAGGTTTTGTTGTCTCTAAGGGGGTTTTTACATCCAAGTTTCACTGTAGATCTGTCTCTCCATGTCAATTCAGGAGTGTATGATTTAGAATCAAAATTTTATAATAATTTTACATGCAAAATAAACTTGTTCACCCCTACATCATGACAGTAGACCATTCTATTCATTGATCTGGGAGAGTCTAAATGTGACCACAGGGGTTAATGAGTTAGGGTAAAAATATAATTACAGTGCAAGACAAGCCCTCAAACCAACAGAGCCACGACTAACAGACAAAACACAAGAGACCGAAAACATACCAGATCTGGAATTAGAAGTATCACATGGTGCAGCTGGTATTCTCCCATTTGGCACGACTGATTTGTTTTGAATACTATTGGTATCTGACTGGCAACTACAAGGCTTTGATTTCTCACTCTCCGAGCTGGCCCTAGTTGCTAGGTAATTCGATGGATCGAAATCGTCTGTTGGAAATTTGACAATCTTATGCGATTTCACCCATCTACCATTCAGGAATTGAAATCTTTTCAGATTGACAATCTGCAAAAAAAAAAAAAAAAAACTAAATGAAAATGTTGCATCACAGATCATCTGATTGTTTCATGTACAAAGTCTGAACAGGTGTCACAGGGCAAAAAAACACAGCAATGGGTCAAGAGTGTATCACTGAATCATACATAGGTACAGGTGAGTGAAAGTTAGAAAGTTTTTGTTATGTCTCTAAGGTGAGAGGTTATTCATAACTAAAATGAGTTGAATTCTAATGTATACATATTGATAAAGAGAATAGGAGAGAGAAAGAGAGAGAGAGAGAGAGAGAGAGAGAGAGAGAGAGAGAGAGAGAGAGAGAGAGAGAGAGAGAGAGAGAGAGAGAGAGAGAGAGTCAATATACTCATACACATTATCATATAAAGGCAGTCTGAAATTTTTTTTTATCAAAATTTACCAGTATTGGTGGTAACCTCCATATATCTAATTTTTTAGAAGCTAAGCAGTGCTTTTTGCACTTTGAGCAATAATACAATTCATCCTCTCCCAAATCCTCCTCTTTAGTAAAAGCATGAAGACATGTGTCAAGATCTATTGGTTCTGTCTGTTTGCGCTGACTTTCTTCGACACTCTCGTGATTGGTGTAAAGCTGAAAAACAAAATAAGAATCATATTATCGGAAGCATGAATCACACCTTAAAAATCTCTAAAATATGAAACAGACTTTGAAAGATATAACATTATCTGTAAGATATGAATCACACTTTTTAAAATGCCATTGCCTGCTGTGCCATTGACCTTGGTTTTAAGTCTCATCCAAAAGCATTGTGACTTTTATTTTATTTTATTTATGCCTAGCACTTTGCACTTTGCATTTTGAGTTACCGGGTACTACCTATTTACAAGGTCTAAGATATGACCCAATACCAGGAATCAAACCCAGGACCATATAAACGAAACCAACTGAGCCACTGCCATAAATTTTTATGGCTTCATATAAGGCACTTGAAGAATCTTAAATGCTATACCTCTTTTTCAATCTAAACTTCAAAATAATATTTTCCATATCCATGGAAGCGGTTATTATTTTTTTTCTTGAAGGATAAGAAAATCTGGTGAATATTTGCATAAAGGCATAAAAACTCAACAGTATACACCTCCTTTTTAGGGTTAAGTTGTTTTTTTTTTGTCTTTTTTCCTTTGATGACCTTTTAGGCCACACTCAACAATTTTTCAGTTAAATAGTGGCGACCAGTTTTTTTATAGTGGAAGAGAGAATGTGGTTACAATGTTCCTGCAAGTTATTGGCAAACTTTCTCAAAAAATCAGCTAAGTTTACAGCTGGTCTATGGGTGTGAGACTTCAAGGTTTTAAGTCCGATTCTCTAACCTCTAAGCCATGGAGCCACACCCCCATCCCCAAACTTGCTAGACAGAATGAGAGTTAAATCAACTTACCCTTTCCAGTGATGTCTGATATCGCAAATGTAAAGCCGTTGGTTCCCAGTCTATCGCTAAAAATGAGCTTCCAAAATTAAAATTTTCTGCGCTACAATCCACCTTACATCCTCGACAAAACCTAAAAAAAGGATTTATTATGAAAGAGAAATGTGAGAAAATCATATGAGAGAGACATAGGTTGAGTTGGGTAGACAGAGAGTTAGAGAGGGAGGGAGAGATACATTGAGAGAGATCTACTGAGATTAATACAATCTAACATCACATTGTAGGATGGATAGCAAAATTTCAATCCTCTTGCGCAAAAATTTGTTTGTCCATGGCTTTAAGAGCATACATAATTACTTGAAGATATTCAGTCATGGACAAACAAAATTTTGTGCACATGCATTAAAATTGTGCCATCCCTCTGTCAAAGTGGTGTTTGACCGTTTTTCTCTCACAATGAAACAGAATAAAAGAGCGACTACATCCATCTTAGTTTACAAACAGACGACAAAAATATGTTAAAAAGTAGTTCCAGCAATTCCAGAATGAGATAACTATACTGACATAGAGATAGGTAAATAGGAGAGGGGGAGAATGAGAAAGAGCAGTTAAAGGGGCTTTAGCTGTGGTATTTTCCCCCCTTTTTTCTACAAAGATTGATATACAATAACAAAAAAGAGAAATACACAGGCATAAAAATTCTTAAATTCCTATATATTTTGTGAAAATTGCTTGAGAAACCCGGGTTTGGCACTTTTTCTACTTCAACTGATTAACTCAACCTTACTATTTGTATTTGAATACCACATTGGACCTGACCTTATTTTCACATAATTATATTCACACAAGAATATAAAGATTTTTTAAGCCTGTGTATAGCTCTAATTTGTTATGGTACAATAGGTTCAAGAAGAAATAGTAGAAAAAATTGAAATAACATTTTTGGGTAAACACAGCTGATGCCCCTTTTCGATGGATGAGATCATTAGAAATTAAATAAACTAAAACTATTTACGTCTCATCCGGTAGAGAGAGCATGATGTCATTAGACTAAATAATATTCCAATGTATTCTAAACACAAAAGAAATACATGTTATCATACATTTGCAATTTAATCTTTAAAAAAAAACTCTCTTTCCTTTTTTAGAAAGATAGGCAACATCACTGTCAACCTCCAACAATTATGTCATTCTATGACCCAATTTTTCACTTTTAACCCATTTACCCCCAAAACACAATTGGACTAGTCTAAGCCATTGAATTACAGAAGAGTCCATTGTTTTTCAGGGGGTGGATGAGTTAAACAAGCCTGTGAAAATGCTTCATGGTATTAAGAGTGATATTCTAACCACTCATTTGGAGATCAGGACTTGGCACCATGAAACTTGAGAATTTACTCAAGTCTGAGAATTTTCTCAACTTGGCCTACTTAGCCAATCAGATTTCAGGATTTGCCAAAGTTGAGTAAAATTTTTAGACTTAAGTATTTCTTAAGTTTTATGGTGCCAGACCCAGGAGAAAGTAAGTACTTTCCAGTTCAATCCAGTTCATTCCAGTTCTTACCTATACCAAGGACACCAGGCACAAGATATGCCATCCTTCTGTACAACTTTTAAGGTAAACGGGTACTCGTAGCCAAGACTATCATCACTGGAATAGAGAGACAAAATAAAAGATGACATTTGTTAGACAGCTGATCACTACCATGCTGAACAATTTTGTCAGTTATAACAGTAGCAGCCATGTTTGTTAGGGTGGCCGAGAGACCTGGTTTACATGTAACCGGGCAAAAGGTCATGGATCTTACCCAAGTAAGCACAGATTCTTATAAAATCTGGGTCCGAAGTCACCTGATCTACTAAATTCTCAAATTAAATTTTTTATGCTTTTTAGATGAAAACACAGAATTCAGGGTGCAACAATGAATTAATACAGTAAAAAAAATTATTGTTCATTTGCAGAATACTTCCAAAATATAACAAAAATAATCATTTGAATATATACAAATGTACTCAATATATTTTGAGTATTATACTCGAGGTATTTTTCATCTTTTATGAGAAAATCATAAGTATGACCCATTGTTTTCTATGTGAATGAAAAAAAAAGTTTCCTATTCAGTCACATCCAGAAGTTTAACAAATAACTTATATAGTTGTCAGGGGACTTGAGTTTACCCTTCTGGCCTCAGGGGACCCGAGTCCATCCTTTTGGCCTTGTGGGGACTCAGTTCAAAAAGACAACTGGCTTTACATAAGTAAACTGGTAAACTGACCAATATAAACAAAGAGATGAGAGACTGCATTATTTAAAGTGTAATACCCTAAAGGTCTCTCAAAAACATTTTGAAACACACTGCCACATGAGCCACAACAATAGATGGAAACTGATAGCAATTAGCCTCCTGGGTGGCTCAGGTAACCTCAAAAAAACTTTAAAGTTGCGAGTAACTCACCAGTCTTGTGCATGGTTGGCCGACTTGGCTTCTGACGGTGGGAGGGGACTGACCAGTCGGGACATTTGCGTCCAAACAAACTGGTATAAATCTTGATTGGTTGTGGAATCAATACATGGAATAATAACCGGAGTTCCAAACAGGCTTGGTCTGGTCTTGTGAACAGACAAATAATAAACATCTGTCAGATTCTGAAATCAAACCAGAAATACAATTACCAGCAGATAGAAATGCTTGTCAATATTTAATACGACAAAACAGTAGCAAATTTTATCACAAACAATATGTAGTCAATGGTCCATAATTTTTGTCTTATTTTGTTTTATTTTGTTTTATTGGTGTTTAATAATATTTCAGTTACATGGTGGTGGCCAGTTTTTAATGGTAAAGGAGAGAACCTGGTTATAATGTACCCGGGAAGAGGCCACTGGCCTTCCGCAAGTAAACTGGCAAAATCAGCTTAGGTTCCAGTGAGACTCGGACCCATGCAGACCAGAGGTGAGAGACTTCATGGTTTCAAGCATGATGCTCCTATCATACAGCGAAGGGGGGGCTCCAACAATGTTTCATAACCCAAATCAGTAACAGGGATTTTCCTACCTCCTAAAATCTGACTCAAGGATAAAAAAAAATTGGGAAAAAAACAACTTTGGACTTAAACACAGAAACAGAAATTTAAGACATTTGTTATAATAATTTATCCTTTATTTCAAAATTCCATATTGGGAAGTTTTGCAAATTTGGGTAAAAATACAAGCCATTTTTGCACTGGGAATGGGTCCTGCTACCGAAACCAAAAATGATCTAGGAAAATCTGTGAGTAGTCAATATTCCATAACTTCTTAAAGCCTGGGTCAAGGCTCATAAAATAAACCCCTTTAATTCTGTCCTGTAACATTAGACAGGGATTTTCCACAATCTTTTGGGAATGGGGCCTTGGCCTTTTGAATTGGGAATTTTAATATCATTTTATTGAAATTGGGAAATCCAAAAATACTCAAAAAACTGTTTGAAAATACAAAAATCTCTTCAAATTCATTGTAATTTGACACGATAGGGTTAGACAAATAATGATACAGATTTCTACAGAAAGTCAATCAATTACTGTGATGGTATTTGAAATTTTTACGGGAAAAAGTATCACCTTGTCATTCAAAGTTACAGGCCGAAAATCATGTGTTTCATGACAATTTAACCAGAAGAAGAAAATTACAGATTTCAAATTTTTCACAATGAGGAAAGAAACTTTGTGAAAAAATTTACCATTTTCCGATGAACACCGATGACGAATCCACTGAAAATATCTCCGACAGATTTGGGAATTGAATGTTCCAAGCTCTGTGTACTGCACATCATTGTAACATCACTGGGATTACGGGAATGTGTGGGTGTATTGTTTGCTGAAGAATTCTCCGAAGCAATATTTTGTGTTGAACCATTTTCAAGTTTTTGTTGGATTTTTTCTGAAAAAGTAAAAGAAAGTCATCATCCACAAGAAGTTTGACAATTATTCAAGTCATCAGCCTTAACGGGGCAATAAAAGGGGACTTAAGAAAATACTTACTGGTGGCCAAACCTCGCTGTACCATATGTCATTAAGGCCAATGGAACTTTTATCACCGGTAGAGACTTAAGAATTAACCAGAACTGAAGAAAACCTCGCTGTATGTCATTAAGGCCAATAAAACTTTTATCACCGGTAGAGACTTAACAATTAATTACTGGTGGCCAAACCTCGCTGTATGTCATTAAGGCCAATGGAACTTTTATCACCGGTAGAGACTTAAGAATTACTTACTGGTGGCCAAACCTCGCTGTACCATATGTCATTAAGGCCAATGGAACTTTTATCACCGGTAGAGACTTAAGAATTACTCACTGGTGGCCAAACCTCGCTGTATGTCATTAAGGCCAATAAAACTTTTATCACTGGTAGAGACTTAACAATTAATTACTGGTGGCCAAACCTCGCTGTATGTCATTAAGGCCAATAAAACTTTTATCACTGGTAGAGACTTAACAATTAATTACTGGTGGCCAAACCTCGCTGTATGTCATTAAGGCCAATGGAACTTTTATCACTGGTAGAGACTTAACAATTAATTACCGGTGGCCAACCAATTCGCTGTATGTCATTGTTGGATTTATCACCGGTAGAGACTTAAGAATTAGTACTGGTGGCCAAACCTCGCTGTATGTCATTAAGGCCAATGGAACTTTTATCACCGGTAGAGACTTAAGAATTACTTACCGGTGGCAAACCTCGCTGCATGTCATTAAGGCCAATGGAACTATTCATCACTGGTATTAGACTTAAGAATTACTTACTGGTGGCCAAACCTCGCTGTATGTCAAAAGGCCAATGGAAACTTTTATCACTGGTAGAGAATAAGAATTACTTATAACTGGGTGGCCAAACCTCGCTGTATGTCATTAAGGCCAATGGAACTTTTATCACTGGTAGAGACTTAAGAATTACTTACTGGTGGCCAAACCTCGCTGCATGTCATTAAGGCCAATGGAACTTTTATCACTGGTAGAGACTTAACAATTAATTACCGGTGGCCAAACCTCGCTGCATGTCATTAAGGCCAATGGAACTTTTATCACTGGTAGAGACTTAACAATTAATTATGGTGGCCAAACCTCGCTGTATGTCATTAAGGCCAATGGAACTTTTATCACTGGTAGAGACTTAAGAATTAATTACTGGTGGCCAAACCTCGCTGTATGTCATTAAGGCCAATGGAACTTTTATCACTGGTAGAGACTTAAGAATTACTTACTGGTGGCCAAACCTCGCTGTATGTCATTAAGGGGTGGCCTTTTAACGGTAGAGACTTAAGAATTACTTACTGGTGGCCAAACCTCGCTGCATGTCATTAAGGCCAATGGAACTTTTATCACTGGTAGAGACTTAAGAATTACTTTGGTGGCCAAACCCTCGCTGTATGGTCATTAGCCAATGGAACTTTTTATCACAGTTAAGAATTACTTACTGGTGGCCAAACCTCGCTGTATGTCATTAAGGCCAATGGAACTTTTATCACTGGTAGAGACTTAAGAACTTTTACTGGTCACTGCATGTATTAAAGGATGGAACTTTTATCACTGGTAGAGACTTAACAATTAATTACCGGTGGCCAAACCTCGCTGTATGTCATTAAGGCCAATGGAACTTTTATCACTGGTAGAGACTTAAGAATTACTTACTGGTGGCCAAACCTCGCTGTATGTCATTAAGGCCTATGGAACTTTTGGTCATGGTGGATTTCTCTTCCTCTGCTGAGAGGGGTTTGATCTGCTCCTGTGGAGGTAGTTCATATGCATACAGTATCCCTCCCAACAATGTCCGCACTTTCTGGTTGTCTTGTGGTAATGTCTGTGACAGTAAAAAAAAAAAAAAAGACAGAATTGTTTATTTTCCCATTGTTCACAGATTTTTCCTTCATTTTAATGGGGAATGATTTTCTTGTCAACCCCTAGGGTATTGACAAGCTACACGCACTATGACGTCACAATACAATTTATGCTGTAGTGTGTCTGCGGCATCTAGAATGCTGTGCATAATGTCAGATTTCATTTGTATAGATCTCCCATCTACATGTATTTAAAACATGGGAGAAAAATAATCAACCCCTACCTTCAGGGTATGACAAAGGAATCTCAATCTAAGGGTAAGATTCTTGAATGACAAGCCAAGGGTTTGTCATTCAAGAATCTTATCCCGAGGATCAAGATTCCTTTGTCATACCCTCAAGGTAGGGGTAGATTCTATTGATCTTGACTTCGTCTTTTGTCTTGATGTTTTCTAAAATGAAATGCAGTCTAATTTGTCTATAAAGGCCACTTAAAGGAACAGGCAAAAGTAGTTGTTATAGACAGATGGCCTTTATAAAAAGGTTATTTGTTATTAAAAAAAGTTAACAAAGGTTATGTTTGAAGTCTTTATAGGCAGGTGCCCTTTATATAGAGATGGTCTTTAATGCAAGTTTGACTGTAATTTTTAACATTCAATATTTAGGATCTGGAAATGCACAGTTCAGATTTCGCACTTTGAACATTAGTGACCAATAGTAGAGTTTCAAGTTCTCGATTTGTCCATTATAATTCAAGATTTTTCGTACTGATATCATGTGACTTTCACTTTTTGTGATCCCTTGCTACTTCCATTTTATAGTGCATACATAGGACACCAAAGCAGATGGCCAATTTCATGAAATAAATAAAAATGTCACGAGATTCCACCTCTGGTAAATTGTTCAGAAATTATTTGTTTTTAAAACTCATCAACCCCTGAAAAACAATGGACTCTTCTGTAAATCAATGACTTAGACCAGTCCAAATGTGTCTTTAGGGGTGAATGAGTTAACATAGCAGGACTAAAGACAATCATCTGAACTTCAGATATAACTGATTGCCTTTAAATATTAGTGTCTCCATAATCGTCATGAAAGTCAAGAAATTTTAAATCAAGCCCTATTGCTAGTTAACACCAGCAAATATAACTCATGTTTGCAATTAGGTCTGCAAGATATACCTCTTTCTTGAAGAAAAGACACTAAAAATCAAATCTAGTATCCCCATTTTAGGAAAGAGATTACATACAATGTCAAATGACAAATACCTTTGAATTTTATAAATCTTTTGTGCAACTGATTACCAAGGTAATATAGAATTCTGATGATAACCGCAAATATGTATTAAAGTGATACCCATAAAACCCTCTTGAGAATGTTCTTTTTACGTGTAATTCAACAGATGCAAAGCTTTCAAATTGTTGATAAGACAAACAGCATTTAGAAAGATAGTCAAATAAACTAAGTGATGTTGAAGATGTGTAGGGCTTAGAACTGACAAAATTTACGAGTTTGGAAATAAAATCACAAAAATATCCAGTGACTTTATTTACATTTGAAATGAAAAAAACATTAGCTGGAAACTGGCCATATACTTCGAAGTCTCCGATGGTCCTGAATCTACAAGTACTTTCACTGTATCTGCTGATGTCAGACTCCAAATTTACGATATTTCTTGAAAACATTACAGCTCTGATTGCGTGTATTATTATCGCATTGCAAACAAACCAACATATGGGCAGATGGCTCGATGAGATTAGATGTAAACAAAATATGAAGTCGTCTTATTAAAAGTCTGGGAGTAAAACAAAACACAGAATGCACAGGTGTATATATACCTGTAATTGTACATGTTGTATATTAGGTTCCTCTGTCAGTTGAACAGACAACTTAAAGAAATGTAGGTACATCTACCTGGCTGTTACATCAAATGAACAGTTTACTTACAGAATACATATATCTCTGGCTGTTGTGTCAATTGGACTTGCTAATTACAGAATCAAGTATTTGATTATAATAGTGTTAAAATTTTAACATATCATACCACAGTATATACATATATGGCTTGTACGACAGTTGTGCTGACCTAATTTTTATAAATATTAGTATAAAATTTTGCAAATTTGCAACTCAGCTCTTAAGAAACTGGAACACGGAGCTCAGAATTATACATATTACACTCTTTGGACAGTGGAGCTTTTTACAAAAAGATAGATGTTAATGAGATTCTTATATTTGCTTTACTGCTTACTAGTGCAAGATAGTAAGTAACTAGCTCTACAGACACTGGAACTTACAACTTATGGAAATTGATATATCTGTTTTTTAAAAACAGAAAAAGTTATTATTTACAGCAACGAAGACCTGTATCTCAAATGTGCCTGAAATACTGGATTTTGCAACTTGGTGGTTATTTTTGTGAAACTCTTAAGAAATCTTTACTTACACCACACATATAAAATTATTGTTGCTGGAACTTACAAAAGCTGAACTTTCATACTAATTAGAGAACTTTTGCAAGTACATGTATTTGATGTGTACGAAGTTCTGCAATCACTGGGACTTACATCATAATTAAAATAAAATCATCGTGCTCTGCAATCAAGCTCTTCAAGTCTACAGACTTACACACATAACCTGATGAAACTGGAATCGTATTACAATGGAAACTTACAAGCTAAGGTAAGACCTAAAATGTGTCAGGTCTCAGGACATGGAAATATACAGCAAAGTAGTACATGTCAATCAAAGCTCTTGTGTTGGTTGAATTCAAACTAATGTGATAGTTAAGTCACTTTCAAAAAAAAATTCGGACTTATTCCTAGAAAGATAAAATTTAAAACAAATGGTCAAAGCCAGAGTTTTTTTTATACTGAATCTGAATCTTTTTAATCAGGCTCTTATAATAGTGGAATTTATCACCTACCAGTATGAATAAATCAGAACCTCTGGATACTTGAAAAATAAGTGCACATAAATAAAAGCATATGAGGCTCTGGCTGGAAGATATTTCACCAACATGCAGAGACATATCAGGCTCTCTGGACACTTGCAAAGTTAAGTGCTTATAGCTAGAGGTATTTGGGGCTCTAGATGGAAGATATTTCACCAACATGGACAAACATATCACTGACTCTCAGGATATTAAATTAAGTGGTGCTTATCAAGCCTGTACAACAAGGGAGCTAAAAACTGTTTAATAAAATCACAAAGAGCTATTGAGCTACTAAAACTTATGACCTTCTGAAACAAACACCCAAAGAGGTAAACTTAGTGCTCTAAAGGACATTGGTATAAAAATTCAGAAAACGTTTGAAGTATAATAAATTGCTGGCGGAAACACAAGAAAAATCAAAATGGATAATACCAGCATACCATACAATTTAACAGTTACAATGGATACCAACAACACAAATAAAATCAGTCAAGTTCACAACTTTGACTTTGAGTGTTTCACAGTGTACTGCATCTACGAATTGAGATACCGTCTGAAACATCGATTAACCTTGCTGCTGATCGCCATTATTCTCTCCATTCTTGGAGTAACTGGGTTAATCGGCAACAGTTTTGTGATCGCAGTATTCGCACGGAGTAAAATGAAACAAACGTCAATCTATTTCATGGTGCTGTTGGCCATCATCGACCTCATGGCCTGTTGTATTGTTATCCCAGGTATAGTCGTATATGAATGGCGGTATAAATTTCATGACGACTTCCTGTGTAAGCTCTGGGAATTTTTCCGTTATTTTACCATCCCGACAACCGCTATGGTACTGGTTGCCATAGCGTTCGAGAGATTTTTCATTATTTGCCTTTCACCAAGAAGGATCTCTAAATTTGTTGCCAAGATGATAATAACATTCATCATAGCAGGTGGCATATCGCTTGGAATTCCACCTGTACTTGGTATGGGGGTATACACAAAAAATTACTTCGACAACAGCCTTGTGAACTATGGGTACTGCAATCAGAATTATCTATATATATCTATAGATGACCTTGAGGTGTACTGGTACTTCGTCACAGCCATATTTCTAGTTATGATGGTAAGCATCGTTTTCCTTTATTCAGCCATTTTCTTCAAAATCATTCAACAGAATAAGAAATGGCCGAGGTCCAGAATTATAAAAATTCAACCACAGAATGATAAAAGTTCAACTGTCAATCAAATTAGCAAGACCTCCTCCGATGGCGTATCTGTATCAAATGACAGGGAACCAGTTCCTCATTCCTCATTAATTCTCAGTACACACACCCTGGACTCCCAGATGGATGTGGAACTAAAGACTCTTGGAAAGGCTGGTGCGGAAAATTTGCCAAGTACATCAGCAGGAAATAAAGGACAACAAATCGAGGAACACAAATTATTTACGAGAAGAATATCCATGGGGTCCGAAAATCTGGTTGAAGATCAAAACCGTCCTCATGGATCAAAGCAGTGCACGACTGGTGGTTTTAAACGAACAATAAATACAGATCCAAGAATGGCTGTCAAAGATTCACAAATGAAAAAGGCAAACTTAAATGATAATATTACTGGAAAAAACAATAACAAAGACACAGGACCCGTAAACAAACAAATACAAAATCGAAGGATGCACGTGAAAACGACACAAATATTGTTCACTGTGACGATAGTGTATATAATATCTTATGTACCGACCCTACTGATGTCGCACAATCTTGTACCGTCAAACAGAGTTATCTACCTTCTCTATTTTATCAACAATGCTGCCAACCCCATCATTTACTCCTTCATGAATCCTCGATTCAGACAAGACTTGTGGAAATTACTTAAATGCAGGTCAACATAAGTGTCAAGTCAAGGTTACAAGATACAAGGTCATGACAAATGTGCACAAGTGATGGAAATGGAAGCTACAAGTTGTTAACTGTTGATAGTTATTTAGCAATACAGAAGATTCAAACCACAAATGTTTGTTTGATTTAATGTTATACAATGTCCTGCTAATGACGTTTCATTGTCATGGTGAGATCTCCACCAACCTGTCTTGTGAGAGACCACATTCTGAAAACCACTTGGTTAAATTAAACCTTTAAATAAACCCTCTTTTAAGACACCACCTGTCTTGAGCAACCACATTTCAGTGGCAGATGGGGTGGTCTCTCAAGACAGGTTCCACTGTATAGGTGAAGTGTCACAAATTTTGACCTGTGCTATGGACCAATGCTGATGCAATGAGGACTCTTGAACCCTTTCAACCCCTAAAGATCATAATAATTGTCTTCAAAAATAGAATAGAGCATACCATTTAGATTTTCAGGGGGTGAAAGGGTTAACATGCACTGCCTGTCATAACTATCATTTCTTATGCTGTACTTTTGACAAAGGAACAGTCTCTCTAATGACTTAGATATGACCCACTCACAAGTCAACAGCTCTACCACTGGAGCACGCTGAACAGCTTGTACTAAAATAGCACAAAGGGTTATGATTATATAAAGTACTTTTATTTTCTGTCAACAGTTTTGTAACTTGATAAATGTTTATTCTTTTTCAAAATGAATGCTATATTATATCAATACATTATAAATGTTGAAACTTTCACCAGCAAGGAATAAGATAAAATTAAAACTGTGCCAAGCATTCCATCCTTTGTCAAATATTTTTGTTATACACTGTATTCTCATCATTGGTGTAAATTTTTGTTCTACACTGTATTCTCATCATTGGTGTAAATTTTTGTTTGTTTGAATGGTGTTTTATGCCAATCTAACAATTTTTCAGTTATTGTAAATCTGTAAATTTTCACAGGATTTTTATTTTCCCTATACATAAGCTCTAAATTTATTCGCAAGATGATATTTTCATGATTTCAAATGCCCATTTCCTCATACTATTATCATATTTCATTATGCGATAATTCTATTTCCATGAGTGAGAACTCTCGAGAAATTACGCGTAAATAAAATTCTTGCAAATAAAACCAGATTTACAGTATACATTGGTGGCCAGTTTTTAATAGTGTCAGCAAGAACCCGGTTACAATGAAGAGACCACCGGCATTCCGCAAGTGAACTGGAAAACTTTCTCACAAAATCAACTTAGGTTCCAGCGAGACTCGAACCTGCACTGACTAAAGGTGATCCAGAAACTTAATGGTTTAAAATGTGATGCTCTACCCAAATGGTCTTGGAGTCCCCCCTCCCACAAACCATCCCATAATAAACTGACAATACTGAAATTGAATGAAATACCACAAAATTAAACACCTCATGAAATATATCTTGTGTAATTTGATAACAAGTAAATCAATCCTATTCAACTTTCTTTTTTGGGGCCCAAAATTAACAAATTTACTCTGTACTCAAGCTCTAACTTTTTATAACCCAAGATGATTTGATTTGATTTTTTTTGTTTTATGCCACACTCAGCAATTTTTCAGTTATATGGTGGCGGCCAGTTTTTACTGGTGGAGGAGAGAACTTGGTTACATTGTACCGGGAAGAGACCACCGGCGTACCACAAGTAAACTGGCAAATGTTCTCACAAAAAGCAGTTTAGGTTCCAGTGGACTTGAACCTGTACTAAGCAGAAGTGAGAGACTACATGGTTCAAAGCTCGATGCTCTAACTACTCGGCCATGGTGGCCCGTAATTTAAGATGAAAACACACAGAATTTATGCTGCAACAGGACATTTATTGTATATCTATGACATACAGTTGTAAATAATGATGAAAAGTATTGCTCATTTGAATAAAATTTCAGAAATGTTGGAAAAAAGTTTGAGTAAACACTAAAATTTTTAGTACCATACTCAATGTTTTTTTTTAAATTTTATGGTCCAATTGTTTTAACTGAATGAATAAAAAAAAACAAAAAAAAACCATGTTTCCTATTTAGTCATTTCTTAAAATTTTACAAACAACCACATAACCAAAAAGATTAAGTGAAAGTTGTGCTTGAGTATTGTTTAAATTGTAAAATTTGGTGACTTCAGGCCCCAGAAACTGTGATGTGCAAAATTTAGTAAATGCAAATAAGCTCCGATCAGAAAAACATCCATCTACTAAGATGACACCAATCACCTCTATAGCGGAATATTCATGATATGTAAATATAAGAATTGAAAGCTTGTCAGAGTGTATCTATTGTCTATATGGATGCTGTCTGGGTGACAAATAATTAAAAAATAGAATGGAGCCCGCTAGATTCACCTCAATGAATGGGCAAAAGTATGTTATCACCTCAAAATAGATTCACCTCCAACACCAAATAATAATTCACAAAAATTACTATCATAGATTCACTTGCACTCTTAAAACAGTCTTAACCACCAAAAGTCCTATCAAAACAGATTTCACCCTCTCTGACTCTTAAAAGTCCTATCACCTCAAAACAGACAAATTCACAAATATAACCACCTCAAAAGTCCTATCACCTCAAAATAGATTCACCTCTGACTCTTAACAGACAAATTCACAAATATAACCACCTCAAAAGTCCTATCACCTCAAAACAGATTCACTTCACTTTGGTATGAGTATGACATGGTATCGGGAATTAAACAAAGACCTTCTGCTTGTTAGTTTAACACTCTCTACCACTTGACCATTGCAAGCAGTACCTCACTTTAGAAACAAACACATGAATACAGTAATTCAGCATCACAGTAAACCATCAATGCTACAAAGTTAACATTTTTCATGTTACAGTGAAATTTGTATATAATGACCTCCTTAGGGACACAAGATAACTAGTCTTTATAGGGAGGTGGTCTTTATATAGAGGTTGATTTGTACACAAATGGTACTATTGAAGACAGCAAAAAATGGTCTTTGTGACCAGGTGGTCTTTATACACAGGTGGTTCCTAAAGCAGGTTTTACTGTATTTTTAAGCAACACTCCATCCCACACCACCCCAACCCTCTTTCTACAAAAACAAAATCGAGGAACTATCATCTGATATCAATGCATTTTATAACAAACACATGTCAGTAACGAAATGAGACTGAATGAACTTTTTATTGCTGTAATCAGATGTTTACAACTCGGAGATGAAGTGAAGAGTAAATATTGAAACCGGCAAACTCAAGTGTGAGGTCATGATTACAGTACTGAAACTGAACAGTAACAGTAAGCTGTGATTAAAGACAAACGTCAAAGACTGAAATAACTAGATTAACACCTGTTACGGGTGTGTGAATGCAAAATTAAGAATTTACTGCAGGTAAACAAGGCTAATAAACAAATAACGACTTCCCTGTCTGTAAAAAGGCTATAAAGCAAAGTGAAGACTTTCCTCCATACAAACAAGCCTGAGAAAAACTAGCATTCTGTTAAGAATACTGATAAATCAATACATGTCCCCTACCTGTAAAACCATTAATGGCATTATTAAGTGAATAGTGAGAAATTACAAAACTTTCACTCATCAAACCCCCTGAAAAACAATGGACTCTTCTGTAAATCAATGACTTAGACCAGTCCAAATGTGTCTTAAGGGGTGAAAGGGTTATTCAAAACCTTTACAGGGATTTTCCACCCTCTCATATGAGGCTGAAATAAGGCCCCATTCCCAATGCAAAACCAATGCATTTTTCCTCTAATTTGCAGTCAAAATTTCCCAATTGAAGTCAAATAACAATGAATTTGATGAGATTCTTGTATTTCAACATAGTTTTGTATATTTCTGGATTTCCCAATTTCAGTAAAATGTTGCTAAAATTCCTAATTCAAAAGGCCCAGGCCACATTCCCAAAAGAATGTGGAAAATCCCTGCTTTACCAAACTGACTGTCAGACAAAAATCCTATAGTCAAAATTATCAGAATGTTATAATTTTCCATAATAACTGTCAGACAAAAATCCTATAGTCCAAATTATCAGAATGTTAAAAAGTCTTGATCATCATGGTAAATTCTTCTTCATTTTCCTGAGCCAGAACTTTTCATTTTTTTCATAAAGTGTCTCAGAATTGTCATTTACATAAAAAAAAAATCCTGGAATTACCCATTTAAATTAATATCCAAGATTTTACCCATAAAATGAAAATATCCCAGAATTATCATTCACATAAACACCCTGGAATAAAATATCAAATTAAAGGCTCCTTGATTATATATATATATATATATATATATATACACACACACACACACTGTATACCTGGAAATTTTCGCCCTTGGTAATTTTTGCCCTCTTACAACATAAAACAAATTCACCACATTTCAATTTTGCCCTAAATCACTATAGTCTCATGAATGGCATAAATGTTCATGCTTCAATTATTTAGGTTGAAAATTTCGCCTTGGTTTTAAATTCGCCATCTCAACTAAAGGCGAAAATGGCAAAAATAAAAACGGGAGCAAAAATTTCCAGGCATACTGTAGTTTTAAGTTAAACTCAAAACAGAGGCTTATGTGAAAGTTGAACTTTGACCTTACATATGTCAAAATGTGAAGGAGCTAATTTGAATAAAACCCTGACACGTACCAAAAATAAAACATCTCAGAGTTGTATATATAATAGGCCTCCATCTCCTTCGATTCGACTGTTACATGTTAATTTTTTCATGAAGCAATTTTTCATTAACAAACATCCCCAAAGTATAAGTTCAAAGTTTAAATAACAATAATTTGTGTATGTCATTATCATCTGTTGTTATAACAAAGAAATATTCTTAACATATATATTGGAACCATAGATACTGCTAGATGACTGTCATATCCATTGGATTTTTATGTATCTGGACACAATATAAGGTTTTCCTGACTACGGTATATCAATATTTAATTTTCCAATGAAAATTCTCTGATATTGCAATTTTTTTGTACAGTGGAACCTGTCTTGAAAGACCGACCCTTCTGCAGCTGAAATGTTGTCAAGACAGGTCCCACTGTATTTCATGAAGACTTTACTATGCGTACTCACATCTTTAAACATATTTTCAAAGACATGAATTCACTTTCTTATAATTGAATAAGAGTGCCATAAATGGTTCAAAATATGCCTATTGTGAATTCCCCTATCTAAATCTATAGAAGGAGATTCATCAAACTCTGACAAAATGAAAGCATCAGAGAAAAGACAAGGAAAATTAACAGGCATCCTAACAGACAGACAACCAGACAGACAGACAGACAACCAGACAATGGGACAGAGAGACAACCAAACAGGCAGACAACCACACAGACAGACAACCAGACAATGGGGCAGACATACAACCAGACAGTCAGACAACCAGATAGACAGGCAGACAACCAGACAGGCAGATAAACAGACAGACAGATAATCAGACAAGACAGGCAGACAACCAAAGAGACAGACAACCAGAAAACAGACAACCAGACAGACAGACAACCAGAAAACAGACAAACAGACAGGCAGACAACCAGACAGACAGACAGACAACCAGACAATTGGACAGACAGACAAACAACCAGAAGACAACCAGACAACACAGAGAGACAGACAACCACACATGCAGACAACCAGACAGACAGACAACCAGACAGATAACCAGAAAGACAACCCAATAGACAAGACAGAAAACCAGAAGAGAGACAACCAGACAGACAACCAGACTGACAATCAGACATCCCTCCTCCCCAGTTTTAACATAAGTGACATCTATATTAGCAACAGCAGATGTACATGTGCATAAATTAGGTTTTTCATAAACTTCTGGGAACTGCTAAACTATATACTTCCCATACTTTGTACAAATACTTCACTAGTTTTACAGAGTTGAAATATATTTTGGGCAAAGGTCTCTCCCTCTCTCTTTCTCTCTCAATCCTTCCTTCCCTTCTCTCCCCTTCCACCCTCCATAATACAGATATTGCCTAGATATTTAAAATTGTGAATGGGTCCCTTCACGAATTTTACGTGAAGGTTAATATCATGCGAAATTATAGGCATTTACAGTAGTTCAGTGTACATGTTAACTATGTACAATCAAACTTGTCTATAAAGTCCAATCAAAGGAACAGGGGAAAATGGTAGTTATAGACAGGAGACCTTTATAAAGAGGTTTATTCATTACAAAAAAAGTTAACAAAGGTTATATTTCAATGACTTTTATAGGCAGGTGCCCTTTATATAAAGGTGACCTTTAATGCAAATTTGACTGTACATGTCAACCGTTTTCATAGCAATTACTCACCTTAACGATTGGTCCCATGACTTCTACAAAGAGGATCTGACTAGAAGGAATGTTGGTTAGTTCACTTAATTCTTTTTTTAACGTTTTATATTTCTCATCCATATTAAGCCGTATACCATACTTCACTGGAACAGAACCATCCAGCTGAATAACTGTGGAAAGAAAAAAGAAATTTTGAATTAGAATCTTATATATTCCAATGAAAAAGTTTGAAATTCTTAAGACATCTAGGTAAGAGAACCTGTGGCACTGCAAACAAATTTTATACTGTGGTTATGTTTGCTTCTGGGTGTGCGGGTGTTAGCATTTGTGTGACAGGTTATTGTTTAAAGTGTGTGTGTGTGTGTCTGTGTGTGTGTGTTCAAAAGAATGTTGAAGAGGAAAGGAGAGTGTAATTATGTGTTTGCATGCATAGTTGGTTTTGTGGCTTTGTTTGTCTTTGTGTGTGTGTGTGTATGTAGGTTTGTGTGTATATCTGTATGTGTATATATCTGTGTGTATGTATGTATGTATGTATGTCTGTATGTGTGTAGGTTTGTGTGTATATCTGTATGTGTATATATCTGTGTGTATGTCTGTATGTGTGTAGTTTTGTGTGTATATCTGTATGTGTATATATCTGTGTGTATGTATGTATGTCTGTATGTCTGTATGTGTGTAGGTTTGTGTGTATATCTGTATGTGTATATATCTGTGTGTATGTGTGTATGTATGTATGTATGTATGTCTGTATGTGTGTAGGTTTGTGTGTATATCTGTATGTGTATATATCTGTGTGTATGTATGTATGTCTGTATGTGTGTAGGTTTGTGTGTATATCTGTATGTGTATATATCTGTGTGTATGTATGTATGTATGTATGTATGTCTGTATGTGTGTATGTCTGTATGTGTGTAGGTTTGTGTATATATCTGTGTGTATGTATGTATGTGTGTCTGTATGTGTGTATGTATGTATGTGTGTAGGTTTGTGTATATATCTGTGTGTATGTATGTATGTGTGTCTGTATGTGTGTATGTCTGTATGTGTGTAGGTTTGTGTATATATCTGTGTGTATGTATGTGTGTCTGTATGTGTGTATGTATGTATGTGTGTAGGTTTGTGTATATATCTGTGTGTATGTATGTGTGTGTCTGTATGTGTGTATGTCTGTATGTGTGTAGGTTTGTGTATATATCTGTGTGTATGTATGTATGTGTGTCTGTATGTGTGTATGTATGTATGTGTGTAGGTTTGTGTATATATCTGTGTGTATTTATGTATGTGTGTCTGTATGTGTGTATGTGTGTATGTGTCTGTTTGTGTATGTATCTCTGTGTATGTATGTATGTGTGTCTGTATGTGTGTATGTCTGTATGTGTGTAGGTTTGTGTATATATCTGTGTGTATGTATGTATGTGTGTATGTCTGTATGTGTGTATGTGTGTATGTCTGTATGTGTGTAGGTTTGTGTATATTTCTGTTTGTGTGATGAGTAAGGAGACTGGACCTGTGTTTGTGGGTTTTGTATTTCAGAGCCAGGTGTAAACTAACTATACCAATACGAGCAATAATCAGACACTACCTTGATCACTTACCTATGACTTCTAAGTGTATACAACTGTCCATCGGTAGGGGTAATGAGAGGTAGTTAAATGGATCAAAGCGTACACTGACATGGTTACACTCCTGACACCGGACACGTGACTTCAGTTGACCATGAAACAAATCCACGACTATCGACTTGTTACGCTTGAGGTGGTTATCCCATGCCTATAACATTAAAGAAATAAAACGGTGGTGATAAACATATTTATCCTGAACATGTGACTGAAAGGACACACCCATAAATACACCAGAGTCACTCACGTGGCATGAATGGTGTAAGTATAATCTAAGTCATCACCAGTTATTTTGTTAAGAATGATATAAATAAAGAAGCACTCTGAGAATATTGATGAAACAATATATGTCCCCTATCTGTGAAAACATCAGTAAGCAAATGGTGAGCAATAACAAATCTTTGGTTTTACCCAAAGTAGACCAATAAATCTGAATACTATTATATTAAGTATTTCATATGATAATGAACAGAATGGTATTTTGAATTTTTGTTTCATCAGAATGTTTTGTTTTACAGAAATACATTCCATACACAATTAGCAGGGATCACCTACCTCCTATGCAATGTGCACTGACAACGATAAATTACGGTAAATTTGAACTGGCTGAATATATTTTCTGTCACAAAAGTGCAAAAATAACCAAGGGTGAAAATCTCCAGGTAACATAAAAACATGAAAAATATTGATTTTAAGTAATTATGCTGACCTCTTCAGCGACTTCTTCATCTGGCCGTCCATCACTGTCCTTCAGCTCAACATAAGGTTTGTCATGAACCCTGCAGTAAAATAAACAAAAGTAAATTTATAAAATCAATTTTGTACTTCAATTCTCCAGTTCATAATTATATCAAAGGCTAAAATGTGCCTTATTGATCGTCCCAGTCCCCACCCTCTCTCAAAAGGCCCTGGCCTAGGGTCTTGAAATTAACAACTTTTTGAGAAGCGCATAACCTCCCTAATACTAGGAGATATATATATATATATATATATATACAGTGAAACCTGTATATAGGGGTCACCCAAGGGACCAGAAAATATTGACCTTTATGTGCAGGTGACCCTTATACACAGGTTCAATTTAGTTAAAGTATGCAGTCAGGGGACTTGAAAAAACTGGCCTTTATAAACAGGTAATCCTTATATAGAGGTGGCCACTATAGCAGGTTTTACTGTACACAGTACAATGAGCATAAGTCAAATTTTCTCAATAGTTTCAAACTATTGACTAAGTCCTGAATAATTTTGCTATTCAAAGCTACTCATGGACAATTTATAATTTGAACTTTTGCAAGTCAAATTTTTAAAATGCTTCAAATAAATTTTGGGGCCCTTTTTCATAAAAACATTTTTAAAAATCCCTACAAATAATTTGTAGTCAAAATTAAGACTTGTACGAATTTACCCTACATCAATTTTTTTTTCTCATAAACACAGTGTTTTAATTTAAGAAAATTACTTTAGTTTTAGCACTAATTGTGATCATAGGTGGTCAGATATACCCTACAGTACCTCTAAAATTACAAATCCTATGGTATTCAGTTACCATTCTTAAATTGAAGTCCACATTTTTCGAAATTTTCTAGGTGATTCCTTGAACTTTGACTTATCAATGTTTTATTGAATATAAACATGTTGAAATTAATGGAAGTTATAAGATTAATAAGGGTTAATATTCTTTCTTGTGTATTTAGATAAATTTGAATGAATTTTCTGGATTTTATTTTATTTTTGCATACACAAAATTTTTATTTTCTTTATTATTATGTACTATGAAAAGGGGAACACTGATTAAATATATATCTCAATCGTGAGTTTCAAGATAACAAGACTCCAATATATATATATAATGTATATACAGTGGTCCTCCTATTTGCAACCACCCCCCTTAAGCGACCAAATTTTCAAAACATTAGCCTTTTTTAATGATAAATTACCTCTTATAAAGACCACTACCCTAACGCGACAACCGATTTTAAAAATTTTTAAACTCGAATAATTCCAGCCCGCACCGTTTCCGATTCTCTATATCCTACTAGGTTAATGCAGTGATCGTAGTGAACAGAACATAATGACTGAATAATTTGGGTTATTTAAAAAATAAAGTACGAAAACATCAAATACGAAACTCAATTACACGCTAGCTCTACCGGGTAACCAATGTTTTAATTATCTACAAAATTGCGTCTCGTGAAAACGAGAAAATTTGAATGAGAAACTGTAGTGTACCAGTGCCGGATTCAGAGGGGGCCAAGGGGACACGTTCCCCACGGCAGTACCCCCGATTAAAAAATAATAGGCCTATAATTCCTTATAAATATGCATTTCCAATCTGCCTGTAATCAATCGCAACAAAACCTGCCCGATATCGTTAGTCCTTCGTCTGTCATATCAACACCTGGTGAAGTCTTCAAAGTTTGAAATCTAATTAAAGGATTATTAGGAATTAATTATCATCCTTAATGTTGATTAGGGTAACACAAAAGACAGGATGAGTTGCAGGCATGTTTAATTAGGCGTGACAAGTAGCAGTTTACCTATTGTATACACATCGGCGCCGGAGGCCTTAGACTGGGTACTGTCAAAACAACATACAGGTGTGAAATAAACTCGAGGATTATGTTTAGTGTTTGGAACATTTTTAATCAAATTATTATGTGAACACGTTTGTGTGAGTGACAATGTGAACATTTTAAATCATATGGTGCTAATGACTATTGCACCAGAAAGAACCAAAGTAACATGGAGATGTAATATCAATGAATAAAAATTGTCTGAAAATTGTATTACTAGCTGTCGTTTATAAAATATCAGTGACAAGTTATCGGTAGACATCCTCCCAGGAAAGACCACCTCCATTATGAGACCACATGCTTCTTTCATTTAGGGTGGTCTTATAAGGGGGGGGGACCACTGTGTCTATATATATATATATATATATTATATATATATATATATATATATATATATATATATATATATATATAATATATATATATATATATATATATATATATATATATATATATATATATATATATATCAGGGGTAGACAAAAACTATTGCCCGACGCCCGAGGCAACCATTTTCAGGGGTCAGGCAAGTATTTCAAAGAGTAGCACTTGTCCGTGGGCAAGTGAAATCAAATCTTTCATTTTTCATTTGACTCATTGTGAACTTTTAATATAAAAATTGGGATCAAGATCCTCAAATATAAACCGGATATCACATTACATCGGAACACACATGGTTATTTCTTATTTAAATAAGTTATTTGCAATGATAAAACACGATGCGCCTTCATTGACTCTACACCAGGATAGATCTGCCGCCTCAGCATCGCTACTAGTATTTAGCAAATTTAAACGCCAATCATGGACAAATTTGTCACAATTTGTCTGGGCAGAAATAGGCCTAATCGTCTCAGTGAAGCTGATAATGAAAGACACCTGGATAAGAATAACAAAGTTAACATAGATTACAGCAAAGTCTGCTATTGATCAGAGGCTAAGTTCCACAAAACCAGGTTAGGTAAACTTTACCATAAAGGTAGGCACATTGCAGGTCACAAAAACAAACCTGGTAATTATAATAATTAATATTGATACTCGCACAGTTGAATTGATGGAAGATGAATAAAAAGATCAAAACTACTCTTACATGGTTTTGTTATTACATGTATCATGTATTTTCCGCTTTCTTTTGGGAATGGGACCTCGGCCTTTTGAATTTGGAAATATAGCAACACTTTATTCAGAAATCTAGAAAAACACAGAACTATGTCAAAATACAAGAATCTCTTCAAATTCTTTGGGAAATTTCAACTGCAACTGGGGAAAAATGCATTGTTTTGTATTGGGAATGGGACTTTATTTCGGCCCCGTAAGACAGGGTGGAAAATCCCAGTGTAATATTATTTACCTGCATGAAATGTTGGGCAAGTAGGTTTATTGATAGGGCAAGTGAATTTACAAAGTCAACCTGTCCTTGGGCAAGTATTTAAAATTTCTATTTGTCTACCCCTGTAAATATATATATATATATATATATATATATATATACACATATATACACACACATATTTGGAACCTGGAACCTCGCCTTCAGTCCGCCTCTCTAAGCAAACAGTCTTAAATTCAAATCCATAAATAGTCAGTGTCTTGAAAACTTGCAAATTTCTTAACAAATATCAAATAACTCCAGACCCTAACTTAAGAGACCACCTCAGTTAGGTGGTCTTAATAGCGTGGTTCAACTGTAACACTTCACTAATCAGACTGTTTTGAGTCAGTCATTTAGGTGGTCTGAACAGTGTGGTTCAACTGTAACACCTCACTAATCAGACCACTTTGAGTCAGTCACTAGAATTAATGGAAGTCACATGATTTTACCTGTTGAGATCTTCATGTAGGCCGTCTAACAAGAAACTGAGAAGCTCCTGGGAATCATGTTGCTGAAAGCCATTAAATCTAGGTGCGTATTTTCCTATTGTCCACTGTGAAGGTAGAAAAATCATACATTTCAATTTCTCACTTATATTGTGTACTGACAGATATTATGAACATATCAGCTGATATTACAAACCCTCCCCCCCAAAAAAGAACAATATGTGTTTAAGGAACACTACTGGCAGGTGACCAGTTCTTCCCAAGTACCAAGTAAACAAGTTTTCAGAGAACAAGTTTCTTGACTGAAGCCAAAATGTATCTTAGAGACAGATAAACAAACAAACAATCACACACACACAACACACACACACACACACACACACACACACCACACACACATACACATATACACACACCACACACACACACACACACACACACACATACTAGTTACTGAATAAAATTCAGATTTAATATAAAATGACGGTATATCAAATTAGTTCAATATCTGAAACATATATGTTCTGTTTCTCTTTAAATAAAAAGGATATTAAAGGAATTGAAAAAAAATAATAAAAAAAAAATTCTGTTCATATATCTGCAATTTACATACCCGGAGTTTGAGAGGTGCTATGGTTTTTGTTGTACCGCCCCAAAGGTCCTTCACTAGTTCACCATACCTCTGAGCAATATGTCCTTTCATACCTAAAGGATTTATCCTAGAAGAAAAAAAAACCACAAATACATGTATACAGAGAGTGATCATAGATGACAAAGCTCACCTCAAACCAATGTATCTTACACCCCCCCCCCCCCCCCCCAACAAATTAAGCTGACTTCAACTGATCATCTTAAACACAGCATTGAAAATAGACCAAGTCCAAAACAAGGTCATTTTTTCCAAAATATACTGAATTGATCCAGCATCTGAAGCATAGGATGTGCTGAGAATCATAGGAAATATATGCCATGCACATTTTGTTGACTTTAACCAATCTTCTTTATTGGATACCAATGCCAGGGTGATCGCATAAACCCTGCTTGATATCACGGAGGTGAGCCAAAAATCATTTCTAAACTGTTTGATTTAAACACTTCAGAATCATCAATTCATATGATAAGTTATATATAACTATGTAACATATACTATGTATATTTTAGCAACTTGAGGCAACCCTGGCATATATATTCAGATATCAGCTTTAAGATAGATATCAGTTTTAATAAAATATTTCTATCATTTTCTTTTTTCATTGTGTTATAGCTTTAAACTTAAGCTGTCAGCTTTAACTCATCAACCCCTGAAAAAAATGGACTCTGCTGTAAATCAATGACTTAGACCAGTCCAAATGTGTCTCTAGGGGTGAATGAGTTAAGTAAAATGTACCATGACTTTTAACTGAAGGTGCCAGCTTCAAGCAGATTCTTCAAATTCATGGATTGTGCCCAATCGTGTTCTTTAAATAGGTATATCGTATTATCCTATATAAAATACAAATCGTAAAAGCTTACCTGTTGAGTTCAAACAGGTGCAATCCCCCGATAAAGTAATGTGTCAATGGCCACGTGTTAGAGACGCACTGAACAGCAGCATTCATGAAACATGTGTTTCCCAGATTGTTAAGTCCTGTAGCACCTTTTTGTGTTGGAACTATTTGCAATAAACAAATCAACAATTAGTTTTACAATTAAAGCAGGCATACTGGAAGTATTGAACAGATCTAAATTTCTTTTACAAACTTTCTCGATATTGACTTAACAATAATGTATATTCAATTTGAAAGAAATCTGATCACTCATCCATGAGTAGAAGATTTTTAAAAGATGTGCCAAGTTTTGACCCTTTTTGAGCCACTATGCCTGAGTTTTAGCCCCTTTCAGTGTACCAACTTGAAGCCCGTTAAGTAAAATATCAACGTAAAACTCCATACAGTGCATGCATAATAGTGATGTACTTTGTATAATGTGCTGTTTACGCCATTGTGTAAACATGCACCAAGGACAATGACGACTCCGAGGATGAAGTACTTTGTATAATGTGCTGTTTACGCCCTCACTGTTTACACCATCGTGTAAACGCGCACCAGGGACAATGATGACGCCGAGGATGAAGTACTTTGTATCATCAATTGTCTTTTCATAATGGAGTAAACCAAACTGCTGACACAGACGGACAGACAGCCATCACCATTTCATTAACTGGATTTTGCTTTGCAATCCAGCCAAAATTTTAGAGATACCATTAGTCTTATTACTTTTTATTCTTATTATTTCAATTAACATTTCTTATCATCTGGCAGTGTTTAATGGAGGTGTACAAAAACAAGAGGCCCAAGAGGGCCTCAATTGCTCACCTGAGAGCCATCTACAAATGTGGAAAGAAGACCAAGAAGAATATGTACATGTAGGCTGATCTGGCCAAGAAACAATATTGCAGTTTTAAGAAATTCATAAAAATATCTAAAAATACATTTCAGCAAAGTTCTTGCACAAAAACATTTTTTCACCTATATACTAGGAAAACACATTAAAAAAATGCATTGTAAAGTTTCGTCAAAATTCCTTCAGTGGTTTCAGAGAAGAAGTCGAAAATGTGAAAAGTTTAAGGACAGATGTCAGATGGGGAGTGATCACAATAGCTCAATTAAGCCTTCAGCTCAGGTGAGCTAAAAAACTTTCTTTCAATATGAGAGAGCTTTCACATGTATCTTAACAAAAGCTGAATAAAATAAAATGAAATAAGATAAACACAGAACTTCCTTGCCAATCTAAGTGTGAGATGATCTACTAAATGAGGAGGTCTTTCGGCAATGTTCCACTGTATTAAGATGGTATTCAAACACAATATAACTGTTAAAATACAGTCAAACTTGTCTATAAAGGCCACTCAAGGGAACAGGCTGTAAATAGCCATTATAGACAGGTGTCCTGTATAAAGAGGTTTATTTATTATAAAAACTGTTAACAAAGGTTATATTTGAATAATTTTATAGGCAGGTGCCCTTTATACAGAGGTGGTCTTTAATAAAACTTTGTCTGTACATCTCATAATTTACTATGTAAATAGGATACATTACCATCATCTTTTCTGAAAGTTTTATTTTTTGCTAGTTGAGACATTTCCTCTGGCCAGGTCAGGTCTTTGTTTCGGACTGCAAAGATCAAGAAAAAGAGTAAGTCTATAGAACAACGAACAGATAAAATCAATATTTTGTATATGTAAGTGTGGGTTTTATAACTGTCCACTTAGTTTTATTTATTCATGACAAAATACCTACTTCACTTTTATTCAAAGCTGGGGTTAATAGACAATTTTGGGGACAGAGTCCTGTACCCTTTCTATAGGGATTTTTTTTCTGTTGCAAAGATCCAAATTGGGGAAAAAGTAACTATGGCTAAATAGTATTTTTTGGAATATAAACCACACTTTTTTTCCATCGCCCTGAACCCTGAGGTTAATATAAAGGTTTATACGTGTTCAAAATCTAGTAATTCCGATGTACCGATAAAAACCGCATTTTCGAAATTGAAAAGTTGAAAAAAATTTGGTTTCAGTTTCGATTTGAGTGACCCCTTTATCAACTTGCCGATGTCTTAGTAAACCCGCATTTGCAAAGAATAAGGGTATTATATGTATTCAAATCTATCGGAAAACAAAAATAAAACATTCACTTATACTTTACCAAGTTGTCAAAGTGTTAAGTCAACCCATAATATAATGCAATAGCGATAATTTAATCCTGAATGTACAACGTACATGACTGACAACAAGTAATGACAAATCACAATTCACTTGAATTCTACATTCTATAAAAAGATAACCCGAGAGATCATATAAATAAAGAGATACTGAACTGTCCTGATAAGCAATCTAAGCCTACCTGAGAAGCAAATTGAAAAGATAACCTACCTGAAAAGATAACATAACTGAATAGCATATTGAAAAGATAAGTTATCTGAATAGCACATTGAGAAGATAACCTGAGCCATGCCAGCTCGCAAGAGCTATACATCAGCATTTAAGGTAGAAGTGGTTACCTATGCCAAAGAACATGAGAATAGGGCAGTTGGTCGCCAATATTTAGTAAATGAACGACAAGTCCGGGACTGGCGAAAGCATGAAGATTCCCTGGAGTTGATGAAGAAAACTTAGAAGGCCAACAATGGGAGAAATGCCAGGTGGCCTGAACTGGAAAATGCTGTGGAGACCTGGGGCCCATTTTACTAAAGGTCCTAAGTCCTAAGTCTTAATCCTAATTGTCATGAGACTGACCAATCAGTGATGCGTTGCCATGGTAGTTAGGACTAAAAGTTAGGATTTAGGACTTAGGACCTTTTGTAAAACGGGCCCCAGGATACTGGAGCAGAGAGCAAGGTGCAGGGGCGTATCTACCATTCAGATACGCCTAAAGGTGCATACATTAACCAAAGAGAAAGACAAAGCAGATTTCCATGGTGGTCCATCATGAGTGTACAATTTATGAGACGTAAACATTTATCAATACACAGCGGGACCACCTTGTCACAGAAGTTACCTGCTGACTTTGAGACAAAGTTGACGATCTACAGACAATTTGTTGCAGAGAAGACAGAAGAGCACAGAGTATCTAGCGATCAAATTGTTAACATGGACGAGTTGCCACTGTCATTAGATATGCCAATGGATAGGACAGTGAACACTAAAGGCGTAAACACATTGGCCAATAGGACTACGGGACATGAGAAAGCCAACTTTACCTGTGTTCTGGCAGTCACCGCATCAGGGAAAAAATTACTACCCATAGTAATTTTCAAGCGGAAAACTATGACTAAAGATAAGTTCCCGCCTGGCATCATTGTTAGAGTAAACCCAAAGGAATGGATGGATGCTGACCAGATGACTTTTTGGATACAACTTTGCTATAGTAAATGGCCAGATGGATTTTTCCACACCAACAAGTTAATTTTAGTGATGGACTCTATGACAGCACACATAACGGATGAAATAAAAGAAAAACTGAAACGAGTAAATTCTATCCCAGCCATCATTCCAGGCAGCATGACGAAGCTGTTTCAGCCACTGGACATCAGCGTAAACAGAACATTTAAGACGGGAATTTGACAGCGTTGAAAGGAATGGATGTCCGCGAATGGGTCAGTTTCACAGTCCTGTATAGTTAATGGATTCAGAAAAGCCGAGATATCCTACACTGATGCCACAGCTGATAATGATGATGACGATGATGATGATATGGATATGGACTTACCTAACTTTGTGCCTGCAGAGATCGCAGCATTGTTTAATTCGGATACAGAAGATGAAGATTTTGAAGGATTTACTCAGGATGACATCTGAGAGACCGATTAATTGATTAAATTGACAGTGTGTTAGATCTGTATGTCTGTTACACAATGTGCTTTGTTGTGTGAAATTGAGATATACTTATTACTGTGGTTCCGTTTACATCTCAGTGTCAATTTCAATGTGTAACGTGCTGTATAAATATTTGCCTTCAAACAATAACGAGTTATAACTGCTAGTAACCGTATTTTGTATGTGTTAAACAATGTGGTTTTTTTGTTGTGTGATATTGTGATACTACGGGTACATCAGTGTCAATTTAAATGTAAATATGTGCTAACAAACAATACGAGTTATTATAACTGCTAGTATTTAGTGCTTTGTGCTGTAGACATTATCAACACTTGTATTATGTATGTGCTATCACCAGTACATAGTATATTCTCTATGAATAAAATATCTGATTTTAATTCTTGTTTATTTTATTTTTTACTGTACATCTGAGAATGAAAGTACTCCCTTTCCGTACCTCAATTAGGCTAATGTCACAGACGCAAAAATAGATTTAAATGTATCGGAATTTAGGTCAGGCGATAAGCATAAGAGAAGTCACAATTTACTGTGGCGTGAAAGACAGGAGTACGTTGAATATATATATAATTCACCACACACATAAACAAAACTTTATTAATTGATGAGACGACAATAGATCTGACAGAATAAAAGTAAAGGTTATAACATACATGTACATGATTGAAGGTTAGATGATTAACAAGGCAATTTTATTGCATCAATATACAAGCAGCGCCGATGTCCTAAGCCATTGTTTGATAATTGGATTAAGTGAACTATATATATCAATTGACTGTCTACCAGTACTCACTTGAAAGAAAAGAAATATAATAATTACAGAAAAGAATTTTAATCAAGAATGTTTTGACCAATGTGTCAATAATTACGCTTTGTAGCATATTTTCACATGTACTATCTAGGGTTAATTTACCGATACGGGAGACCTACAGTTAAACTCATACAATCGGCGACATCTAGAAATACAATTTCATGTTCTCAATTTAGGTTATTAAATACTTTTTTTTTATAAATAAGATTGTTCCGCATTTAAAAAATATTACTTATATTTCACAAGAAATATTTATGCAACAAAAAACAAAAACAAAAAAATCAACAGTCAGATACATCCCATCATTGAACATCGTACATGGGTTTTCTCTATACAGGTTCAGTGAACACCTTCCTACATGTGCAGTTTATATTCCGTGCGGTTTATATATTGCCAAATAAAATCACTAAAAAACGGAACAGTAGTTTATATAAAGGTGTGACTTATAATCCGAAAAATACGGTACTCGTAAGAATAAAGGTGCAACATTTGTTACTCGTTTAACATGTAAACTTCTCTTATTTATATTTAGATCATTTCATTTTTATGCTTCATTAATTCAGGTACCATAACTAGCTGAAATTCATGAATACTCATTTTGGGAAATTTCAGTCGAATTTTTGAAAAAAATTAAGATTTGCCATTAATATGATTAAGACTGGACCCTTTAATCCATTCACCCCTACAGAGACATTTGAACTGGTCTAAGTCATTGATTTTCAGAAGAGTCCATTGTTTTGCAAGGGTCGATGAGTTAACAAACCCCCAAAATAAATACCAACAGGTTATCTGAAAATGTGTGTCAAGCTTCAAGTTAGTTATACATCAGCCAGTTAGCACTTACTTTCGAGAGCCGTCATAGCTGCATGGTAGAGTGCTCGATTCACAACCGGAGGGTCGCTGGCTCAAGCCTCAGCAGAGGCGGCTGGCTTTTCCTGTCCTTTGGATGAGAAGTAAAAAGAGAGGTCCTGTGTCACAGTAGGTGTTGGCATGTTAAAGAACTCTCACTGGCCATAAGTGCTGAGCTATGCCAAAATTTAGCCCTTCACCTGCATTTGGTGGCATCTCCATACGAGTGAAAAATTCTTGAGTGGGACGATAAACAACAATACAACAACAACAACAATAGCACTTACTTTCAATCAACATCTGTTGGTTTTCCTCAATACTGTAATCTTCAACTGTCTGACTATCATCATCTAATAACGTCATGTTCTGTCAAAAAAGAAAAAAAATGACATGAATACAGTGAAAATTTTGGTTTGTTCTATGTTAATTCAAGAATGGTTTCAATTATATGGAAACATCCCTGGCAATAGGTGAGGTGCCACATGTTCTGACCTGTGATTTGGGCATGTGCCAATGCAAGAAAGGGTTCCTTAATGACCCATACCTACAATTTTGATCTCATTTTTCATTGACAACTTTCACTTCCTATGCTTTGCACATGGTGAAAGAGTGTCACTTCCTGATTAGCAGATGACATGTCTTACTTAGTGGCAGTGATTACAAGACAGGTGATAACTGTTATGATCTCTAAAGACAGGTGAACACTTATAACTGTTATCTCTAAAGACAGTGGGCACTTATAACTGTTGTCTATAAAGACAGGTGATCACTTATAACTGTTATCTATGAAGGCAGGTGATTACTTACAACTGTTGTCTAAAGACAGGTGATCACTTAAAACTGTTATCTATAAAGACAGGTGATTATTTATAACTGTTGTCTATAAAGACAGGTGAACACTTATAACTGTTGTCTCTTCAAGATATATATATTTTAAATGAAAATATAAAATAAAACTTACATCATCTTTCTGCCCAACTTTCCACAGCCGAACATCTTCGCGGTTGTACCGGAGTTTAGTACACAGGAACTCATACACCTGTTGAAGAGTATGTTGTCTACTAAATGTGGCAGTGAATGCCACATATCGCCGTGGTGTTGTGGGTACGTTTGTCACATAACTGGTCATACCTGATATAATAAACATCAAATAATTATACATTAAATCCCAAATAACTTGAAAAGCCTCTAATTAAGCATTTTCCTGCACAAGTTTATATTATCAAAGTCTATATATACAGAATCCACAAAGCATCATTGACATTATAGCTATTCTTCACTCATGCACATTTTAATTGGGAATTCAATATTTTAATACAATGTCAAGAATATTTTTTTATTGAAGTTTCAGAGTGCTTGGGAATGGAACAGCAACTGTTCAATTATATGAAGATGTCACAAGCTGTTGGTGAAGTTCCACAAAACTTGACCTGTTCCATTGAAGATGGGCTCTCCCACTTGAGAGGTGATGCTCTACTACTAGGGTGTTTACCATTCACTGGAACGGACTGGTGTGGACCAGTCAGTTCTATGATTGGTAAGGTGTCCGACCCGAGACACACTGACTCCTGCTTCGAGTTGGGTTTCTTTCAATGATTCAACAGTATTAGCATTACAGACACTGCCAAAAAACTGAATTTACGACTTTGATTTTCTCATGAAACAACGTTTTCAAATGACAGCACAAATTTTGCAACTTGTAGGTCATGATTTTGTTCGACTTCTGGACCATTCACAAAATGTGGTCACTACTGGACTATCCGTTGTAAATGGTAAGTACCCAAAGACAACAATAAGTGGTTTAAGAAATTCATAAAATAACCATTTTCTGTATTTGGCCAAAAACATTTCTGGGTTTCCATATTATATATATTTAATTTGCTTTAAATTTCATGTCTATTTGAACACTGCAATACTTAGAATAATCTTAAGCGATATCCTTTACACAATAGCGGCTTTACATCAAACTGAATATTCTAACAACACTACTGGATGGAAACCAGTTCTGGTCAACAGCTTATTCTCCCATGGGCTATGGCGACAGATTTTGGTTTCGTGACGAGGAACTTCATAATATTTTGCACTTCAATGGTGAATAAATGTTTTTTTTTCTTGAAATAACAAAATATTGCAAATCTGTCATCAAATGATAGCCCAAGTGAGAAATGGTACTTGGCCAGAAATGTTTGCACTCAAGTGTTGGCCTTACACCTCTTGTACCTTTGGTCATACTTACTTAAAGCCATACCACCTATTCCAGACATCATACCAGTTAAGGTCGTAGGAACAGGCCTTGGTGTGATAACTTGGTGCCGCAATAATTTGACAGAAACCGGATAGAGTTCAAGTTCTGGTACTCCATCGTTGTTACTTGAGGCAATAACCTAAATAAAAACAACAACAACAGAGTAATCAAAGATTACAAAGTTTACCACACACAAACATATTTTACATGCCCCAATTAACATGACCTCAACAAGTGTTCTTAATCACAGCATTGAAATCAGAGTTTAAGGATCATTTTTGCAAAAATACAGGAGTAATACAGCAACTGAAACTTGACATGTACCGAGAATTACAAGACATTTATTTCTTCCATTGTTCACAGATTTTACCTTCTTTTCTACGGTGAATGATTTCCTTGACAACCCTTGGGGTGTTGATAAGCTACACGCATTATAACGTCACAATACAATTTATGATGTAGAACTGTGGCTTCTAGAATGCAGTACATATTTATGTCAGACTTGACACAGATCCGCGTAGATCTACATAGACATGTAGATTACACGTAGATCTACATAGACATGTAGATTACAAGTAGATCTACAGAGACATTATATTTAAGACATGGGAGAAAAATAATAAACCCCTACCTTGAGGGTATGACAAAGGAACCTCAATCCTTGGGATAAAATTCTTAAATGACAAACCCTTGGCAGGCCACTGGTTTGTCATTCAAAATTCTTACCCTATGATTGAGTTTCCTTTGTCATACCCTCAAGGTAGGGGTAGTTTCGATAAGTCATGCACATTTGGTTGATGTATAGACAGTAGTAGCAGGCAAACCTGGCCGCAACCAAGCTTCTTAAAAACAGCACTGAAAATAGGCCAAAACATGCAAAACAGGGTCATTTTTGACAAAAATACTGAAGTTATCCAGCATCTGTATCATAGGATGTTCTTAGAATCCTAACATATACGTACCAGGGGTTTTCCAACCCTATGATACAGATTCAAAATAAGGCCCCCATTCCAACTGCAAAAACAATGCATTTTTCCCATTTTAAGTTAAATGATAATGAATTTGAAGAGATTCTTGCATTTTCACATAGTTTTGTGTATTTCTAGATTTCCCAATCTCAATAAAATGTTGCTAAAATTCCCAATTCAAAAGGCCCAGGTCCCATTCCCAAAAGAGTGTTGAAAATCCCTGTATAGCGGGCAAGTTTAGTTGATATATGCACAGCAGAATTAGGTAAACTTGACCCAAACTTATCTTCTTAACTAGATTCCAATGCCAAGATGATAAGAAAAGCCCCCTTTACTCTGCAGAGGTGAGGTAAAGAATGAACTATTCATTATACAACATATTTACACAAAATTTCACAACATTTTATTTTCATTCCTTGAGAAAGTATTATTCATTGCTATATAAAATACGTACTGTTCTGGGCAAAGGGGTGCTTGCACCATACCACGTGGACAAAGCTCTCCAGACTGGTTCAGGGACCAGCTCAAAATCTTTTCCTCTGACTAGCATTGTGTCTCGTCTTAACCTTCCTCCTTCATTTGTTAAGGTCATGATCTAAATGTGAGAATAACAATCAAGAAATGTTACGACCGACCAGAAAATAAAGATGTCAAATATTGTGATAACTATGTAACCATGTTAATTTAAGTTTTATACACATAAATGTGCAAAATTCACCAAATCAGCATTCTGGCAATACATATAAAGCATAGGCGTCGGAGCCCCCCCACTTTTTTGGCAAAGATAGGCATAGGTGTTGAAAATTGGGGCTTAGCCCCCCAAGACGTTTCTGGCGTGTGTGTGTTTTAAGTTGGTTTAGCCCCCCCACTTCTGGCGTGTGTGTGTTTTAAGTTGGTTTAGCCCCCCCCACTTTCAATTTGCTTCCGACGCCTATGTAAAGTATTTCTTATCAATGGAATCTCCTGAACAAAGTCCAAGATTGTAAATCAAAGGACAACTATTAAATCTTAATATGTGAAATGTTCAGAAATATGTCAACTTGTTTTATGAAGTGAACAAAACTGTTTTGACTTCTTTTATGAAATGGTCAATACAGTTTTGATCTATTTTGTAAAACAGTCAGAAATATTCAGACTTACTGCGTGAAGTAGTCAGGCTTGTTTTAAGAAGCAGTCAGAAATACAGCTGATTTATCATGTTGATGGCAAAAGAACAATTTTTATCTTTTAGGAGAAACAAAGCGTCCACAATTTGTTTTAAATCTAATTTGACAGTTCTGTCATTCTTGATTTGTTCTATTGTTTCAATTATTTATGCTTGACCAAAATTTTATGGAAAATATGGCGATCTCACCAGCTGTAGGTGAAGTGCCCAAAATTAAGACCTTTTGCTACAGACTTATGCCAATGCAGAGAGATTTACCCATTCACCCCAAAAGACACATTTGGACTGGTCTAAGTCATTGATTTACAGAAGAGTTCATTGTTTTTCAGGAGTCGATGAGTAATGCATGTAAAGGGGGTATTAGCTGTGTTTTCCAAAAACAATTATTTCATTTTTTACTACTTTGTACAATCACAAATATACAAACAAATAAACACTGCATCATGCCAGCAATGCTATTCCCAGTCATAAACGTCAAGTGGAATTTGTATGTGCGTAGTAACAATCTGATGCTTATATATATCGGATCCACGTGTCTGTATGTATGTTTGAATGTATGTGAGTGTATGTATGTATGTTTGTGTGTATGAATGTGTGTGTGTGTGTGAGTGTGTACACACGTATGCACACACATACACATACACACATGTATATATATATATATAAACATTAGAATGTTTGTTTGCACTAACACATTCAGGTTGACATTTAATGTATCGGTATATGTAAGCATATTATATATACTATATTTAGTTGTATAATATTTCTGAAATTGTTTTGTGATTCTCGGCTCTGATCCGACTGGTTTCCTGACCACCTACCTTGCTCGTGTTTGACACAATAAGTGAAGTATTATCAATGGCACCAGGTTTTTGTGGAATGGAGGCTGTTTGCTGAACTATTTTCTTCCGTAGTTTCGGCGACGGACCAGGACTAGCATTTGCAGATGATGTCTCTGGCGAGTTCAGACAGTTTTTGAGAGGACTGCTGCACGCAGAGTGTGAACTTCTAGGAAGTGTACTAGACTTGTATTGAATGTTACCCGAACCCGCAGGTAGCGAACTAGAAAAATCGGAATGCACCGATTTGGATATCATATTGACCACAATGACAGAATCATCATCCCAAGGCAATGCTTTCGAAGAGTTTTTATTTTTAGTAATTTTGTGATAAGTCGGTGAATCCGTAATATTTCCTTTGTCCCCTGCTGCATGTTCTAGACCACCATTTAACAAAACCTGCTGAAAAAACGAAAACAAATATGTATATTAGATGTATTTGAGAAACTCTATGCCCCCGAGAGCTAAACCATTCATAAAGATTTCAAATTCCTATAAATCTGGCAAATATTGCAGGATGTTGGCCAATATGAGCAGTTTGGGATCTTTAGTATGGGTGAGCTAAACCTAAGCCTTTAACAATGAAAACTTTACAACTTTCCAGGACCCTGTTGTTCATCTATTGGTTAAATTTCAACCCTCGGTTAAATATCATAACCAAGGGTAAAAATTTAACCTTTGGTTATATTCTGTTGCTCAATAATTGGTTAAATTCAATTATGGTTAAACCACTGGTAAAACATGGGAAATTTAGTCAAACTTTGAGACTCAGTTACATATTTTAGACAATTAAGGTTTACTATTTCAGACTGGCTGAAGATTGGCACTGTTCTCAAGATTTTAATCCTAGGTTATATAACCCTTGGTTACCATATTTAACCAAGGGTTATATTTAACCGTTGGTTAAATTTAACCAAAAGACGAACAACTGGGTCCAGAGCTAAAAATGATTTTATTTATATATTCCTCTTCAGAAATAATCTTGAAAGTAACTCATAATCATATTCACTCAAGTTGTAAACTTTACATAAACTCACCTGAGCTGGGGGACTGACAAAGTCTGACCAGGCATTCCACCACTGCATAGATATAAGGTACCACACCTGCCCCACCGAAAATGGCTTCCTTGCTTCTCTCGCCAGCCATTGTCTGAAAGAATTTAACAATGATAAAATAAAAGCAATTTTTTTTTACAAGTCTTTCATTTATCTTTCATTTAGGCCATAATAAAAAAATTGCTAGATTCTCATCCATTTTTTCAAAAAATTTGGGGCGGGGAGGGCGAATTTTATTTTTTATTTTTTTAATTTTTCTGAAATGGAATTGGACACTGAAAATGACTTTGACCCGGCAAACAGTGAAAAAAAAAAGACATTGTTAAGCTTTCATAGTTTTATGTAACCAAATGTCATAAAAACAAAAATCCTACTTGCGTTTTTTTCTTGCTTGAAGGCCGTCAATTTCAAATGAGCAAGAGGGTGCTGATATGGCATCCCATTCATTCTAATGTATGATCAATGTAGGCACCACAGACAGCCAATGAAAAACCACTTACCAAGATGTTAACATTGGCACTAAGAAAACCTACATTTTGCTTGTAGCCGATCAATAATGTCATTCTGTAGGGCAGCACGTTTACCCAAAAAACATTCCAAAAGACCCAAAAAACATACCAAAATGACCCCAAAAAACATCTGACCCCAAAAACACACAAAAAAAATACACTCATAACAATTTTAGCAATCTTATTATAATATGATGAATATTTTTATGACTGTAGATGTTTTTTGACTTTGAAATAATGCTGTTTTAATCCAAGTTTTCCATGAGAAGTTATAAATGTTGATTTTTTTTAATTTCTAGCTGTCTATGAAATATTTATACAGAAGAAAATGAAAAATGATTATTATAATGCAAACTTATTTCCGATTTAATTGTTTTTGGGTGGTTTTTTTATGTTTTGGGGGTCTTTTGGGTAGTTTTTGTTTTTTGGGTAAATCGTACCGCCAGCATATAGCTTTATTTTTTGTCATTAACTGTGTTGGCGCTTCTCGGGTAAATAGTTTGCCTTTGATGCTGCAGACATAACAATGCATTACAGGATTTTTACTTTTTTCAGTAACCATCCGAGTTCTGGGTAAACTTATTTTTCTGAATATTTTTCAGAACCATCAGAGTTCGGTGAATATAGTTGCCAAGAAAAGCACAATATCGCCAACTTTTGCATTCAGGGTCCACATTGATTCCGTCTCTTAGATTTTCCAACAGTAACTGTCGCTTAAAGCCGAAAAACTGGGCCGAATCGGGGCAGAAGTCCCCCATATATTTTCTTCTGAGATGCTGTGCCATTGCAGTTTTTAGCGAAAAACGACCTATTTCTTATCAAAATTTTTGTTGATAATGCTCACTTGTTCTTTAAGATTTATAAATCCATTGTCATTACAAAAAGACATAAAGAGATGTTTATTTCTAGCTACAGTCGTTTTTTGTATCACTTTTTGAACAGAAGAAAATCTAAGACGTTCGTTGATTGGTTGATCGCAAATGACATTCATTGTTGCGTTATTATCAACCAATCAGCTAACGTCTTAGATTTTCTTATGAAATAACGGCGAAGACCATGTTGTATTGAATAAAAAATAACCACCGGAAGTCATTCAAGAACATTACGGAACGGAATCGAGTGATATTTTCCGTACTTATTTTTAAATGACGTAAATTCAAAATAAAAAAAATCGGGGCGGGCGTGAAAATCGGGGCGGGCGGGGATGAGAATCTAGGATTTTTTTTATTATGGCCTTATCTTTAATTTGTACAAAATCAAAAATAATACTTAATTTGCTTGATGCACTCACTGCAACCAACCAATCAAAATTGATTTACTACTACCTCGATTATCATAAGTAAGTACTGTCTTCCTCTTGTGTTTTTCTCTGAAAAATTGTTAATTTCTTTAACTAAAACTGAAGTACTACTAAATCCTAGCTCATCGCACATCAAACAATTAATTTTTAAGTACGGCTCAACAGTACGGTCCCATAATATTGATTGATGTTGGCAATTAAGGAAGTCACCTGAGATCTCATTGATTAAAAAACGACATACAAAATTTGTTAAAATCCCTGGAAATAAGTTATTTAACAGAAACCCAAAGCGTGACTTATGCTGTCAACAAAAGACGAAAGACAAAGTGATCCTTAAAAGTCGTCCAGCTTCGCAGATGACACAAAAACGTTACATCAAAATTGTATTGAAAAAAGTTCCCCTCAAAGTGATATTTACTTACTTTACAATAGCACCTTCTTCCTCTTTGGTTTGTGCCATCCTTCTAAAAAAAAAAAAATATGCAAATTTTGATATAAATAAACCAAATTTGTCATAAACCCCAAATCAATACTTCAATGTCAAGAGAGAACTGTCAATTTCAATACACAGTGAACAAGACATGTGAAATGTGGTCTCGCAAGACATGCGGTTCCTAAAAAAGAGGTTTTATCAATACAGAGATATTTTTGAATGATTTCCAAAATGTGGTCTCAAAAGACAGGTGGTCTTGCGAGACAGTGGTCTCTCAGGACAGGTTTCACTGTAACCATTATTTGTTACAAGTCCTCTTTCACAGATTGTTGTGCACAGAGGCACAATCTAATTTTTGCGTAAACTTACATTTCATGGGCCACTGTAGTGTGGAAGTAATAAAATGCTTCCAGTGGGAACCCCATTGAAATTTTCACATTTGTATTACTTTCAAACAAAGCTCTGTACAGAGATGTAATCAATGGGAACATTTTATTTTTTTGCAAATATGATGTTAAGAACACATTCACTTAAAACAGAAAATGACACCCTAACTGAGCATAAATTGGCGTTCATGGGGGTTAAACAGAAACATTTCATAACAAGTACATGTAATAGTGAAGGAGAAAGTCCTAGGGTAGCAGAAAAAAATCCTGCATGGTGATTCCTGTACATCTTAAGAGTTTATTATGTAAATGTTCTAACCTGACTCAAAAGATCCAGGAAGTCATCCGCCAGTGTGTTGTTAACAGTCCAGACTAGATATTCTTCCATTGTTATACAGCCGTCCTGGAAAAACAAAGTAACATTTTATTGTTGTTTTACATCTAACCTATGATCAAACTAATCGTAGGTATTATTGATATTAAGCAAGATACCAGTTTTTGAGGGTTTTTTTTTTTGGGGGGGGGGAATTGATTTGATTTTGGTTGGTGTTTAAAGCCACACTCAACAATTTTTCAGTTATATGGTGGTGGCCAGTTTTTAATGGCGGAGGAGAGAACCTGGTTACAATGTACCCAGGAAGAGACCACCAGCCTTCTGGGTGTAAACTGGCAAATTTTCTCACAAAAATCAGCTTAGGTTTCAGCAGGGCTCAAACTTGCACTGTTTCTAACTGTAATGTTCCAAACCCTTTCAAATGGGGGTTTACTTTTTAAAGCCTACAGACCATAATAGTCTGGTCTATGACAATAGAAAAGAACATACCATTTAGATACTAAGGGGTGGAACAATGATAAGTTGGACAGGTATCCTAGAAAACAATCGGCCAAATTCTGACTAAACTGTTGGAGCAATGTTGGAACAGTTGGGAATGGTATCGAAAGTGTTTACAGCTGATCGCATAATGTTGCCATGGTTGTAACCCTTGAGCTTTGTATAGAACAACTAAACATACCTCCTATGTCAAAGAGTAGTATCTAAGAAACATACCTGGAAATTTTGACCCTTGGTTATTTTCGCCCGTTTACAACAGAAAACATAGTCGCCCTACATCACCATAACCAGGTATACCTGGAAATTTTGACCCTTGGTTATTTTCGCCCGTTTACAACAGAAAACATAGTCGCCCTACATCACCATAACATCATGGTCTCATAAATTGCATTATGTCCATACTTTTATTTACTTTGAAAATTTCGCTTTCATTTTAAATTCGCCCTCTCATCTAAGGGCAAAAATGGCAAAATTTAAACAGCAGAAAAAATGTCCATGTATACAGATCGCATTCAATTGAGTACTCAGAGTGGATCCATTACTTACATTATCTGTGTCATGTGATGCTAAGATTTCCTTTGCAACGGTTTCAGCATCTAATTTTTGAAAAACATCAGACTCCTGTAAAGACATTTTGAAGAGTATGTTTATTATTTTACAGTGATCAATGTAAACATGATATTCTCTACTTTCTTTATCTTTGATAAATTGATAAATTTCAAAAAGACATATTTTTTCCCTTTGTAAGAGAAAAGTATTTCCTTTGTAAGGGAAACAGTATTTCATTTCCATTTCATCTTTTAATACATACACCTTACTGGCCACCTTTTAGACACATTCGAGTTGAAATGAGTCGGTGCTAACATAACTTATTTTTCAAAGACAGTTTAACCATTTGCAGCAGTCATGTGATACAGCAATTGATTTGCAAGTGGAAGGTCTTGGGTTCCATTCCCGGAACCTGGTCATACCAAAGACGTTAAAAAAAAAATTAGTAGTGACTGTTTGTTTGCCAAGCACTTGACATACAACGTGATAGTCACAGGTATTTTAGATGAGTTTTAAAAAAACGATGGAAGTCCTATATTACTGTGGGTGTGGCATGTTTGAGAACCATCACTGCATTGGCGTCAGTCTATAGCACTGGTCAAAATTTGTAGCATTTTACCTAAAGCTGGTGACATCTCCATGTAAATAAAAAATTCTTGGTAGGATTTAAGGCAATATTAAAACAATGAAAATTTTATTTGGATTAAATCAATGAATTTTTTGTTGCAGCTGGCAATATTTTATGAAAGTGATGTAGGCAATTGTATTTTGCATATAGCAAACATCTTGATACTATAGAAACATAGTGATATGAATTTTCGATCACTTGAAAGTCAAGCAGCGTTTTGTCATATTTAAGGTGAAATACTTTACCAAATCATTCACCGGGCGATTTTCATGTCTAATTAGCAGCAGAGCTTTCAGCATGTTGACCAGTTCTGTCTCATTCAATTTCCCATCATGGTTTGTATCAAAGACTTTAAAACAAACTGTAAAACAAAGTAACAAGTATAAGATATACCATACACATTGTATGCTTATCTAAATTATCTTCATAACCAATTTTTAAGAAAGCAATAATTAAAGATCAGGGGATGATTTCTATAAATGTGAAGTGAAATTCTTACAAATTTTGACAAGAACATGAAACACACAGACAGACAGACAGACAGACAGAGAGAGAGAGAGAGAGAGAGAGAGAGAGAGAGAGAGAGAGAGAGAGAGAGAGAGAGAGAGAGCGAGAGAGAGAGAGAGAGAGAGAGAGACAGAGACAGAGACAGAGAGACAAAGATAGAGAGAGGGAGGGAGAAAGGGGGAGGAATGTACACTACAGCTTACACTTTTGTCTTTCTGTTCCTGGTCCTCTACAACATGCAGATATTCCACATGCCATCTCCTTAAAATCTATATGATTGTCTCTGTTCTCATCAAACGCCATAAAAAGTCCTGGAAAAAAATGAGATGGGTATACAATTACAAAGTATTACACTATAGGCTTATTTGACTTACATATGTTCTTATGTTTTATTTACAGTAACAACAGACATGCTGAATGACTGGCGAGTATGAACATCACAAACTTGAATCTACATACCACATTGTTCATGCAAAATTCTTTTCACGATACAAGCCAAAATAAGATCCTTTTGTTCTTTTCATTGTATGAATTGGCAAAAAACAAAACAAAACAAAAAAAGACCACAATTTTAAGATACCTTGAGAATTATTGAAATTAGGACTGATTTAAACTGACTCTCTAGTTTCAGAGTTGAAGATTCTATTTAAATTTCTCAAGTGTACATCTTATGGATGGCCAACAAACATCAATATCTGGTCAAGGTGGTTGAACTGTGACCACTACGCCTGTTTAACATAATATTCCTCTATGATTTTAACAGGTTAAAAGATGTATAGACTGCAATAAGTTAACTTATCAACCCCTGAAAAATAATGGACTCTTCTGTAAATCAATGACCAAGACCAGTTCAAATGTGTCTTTAGGGTGAATGGGTTAATATTTGCAAGAAAAGATCAAATCACCTTCACAAACATCTGTGGGTACTGGTGGACAAACCAAGGTCATAAATGTTTCAAGGTCATATTTGCCACTTTTAGATTGAGCCTTCAACATCCAGTATCTCTTCTCCAGTTCACTGATGTCTGTTTCCTCCACTGAAAGGGAGTGAGAAAATAGGTCAAATTAAATATAAGGAAGGGGTCACATCAGAGACAAAGACAGTCAAAGACAAAGACAGACCTGTCTCTTCCATTAAAATAGAGAAAACAGGTCAAATTGAACTTATCATTCCAGTTGAAAAACATGGTTCATAAAACCAAATACAAACTAAAGTTTCAACTACTTTTTCAGGACTATGATTAGGCTATCAAGACCTTGCAAGCCAACCGAAGTCTGAAAACACTGTCAACAAGGCTCATTCATTGTTCAATGGAGTTCTTAAAAATACAGTTTAGAGTTCCACTACACACTAAAGAGATCCGGCAGTACAGCACCACAAAAAAGCTATACTCAAATGGAAAATATTGATTCAAATGTCTATGAAATAGAATTCAAGCAGTCTGACCCAAAAATCAAGAGTTTTTTGGGATCAGCGTTTAGAAGAGTATTTTTTGGGGTCAGCGTTTTGAAGAGTATTTTTGTTTTTAATCACTTTTTAAAGGGCTTACTCTATATTCAAGCACTGTTCACGGTCTGTGCGAACCATGAAAAAATATGGACACAACGACAGAGAGAGAAAAAAATTATTTACAATGCGTTACACCAGCCAAGGTTTGGTAAAAAGTGGGCGTGTCAAGGTCATTAGAGAGGGATATTGTCATCGACTCTATTAAAAGCCATCTGCTCAGTATTGTGGCATCTGGATACTTGCTGACCCAGTCGCCGAAATAATCGTAGTCAACTTGATCATTCTGAAAAAAACAATGAGAAATTTACGAATTGACATGATGTATTGATGCAATCTAATCCAGACACATATCTTTGATATACTGTAAATTGTTTATTTTTCACGATGATTTTATTTTTCACACACACACTTTAACATTACATAGATTTACACACTAAAATACCCCACTGACATACAAAAACTAAAGTTGAATAAAAATAAAATTTTTAAAAAATCAAAAATATTGGTGTTCAATGAAAAATAGCATACATCTGGAGTAATAAAAGTATTGCATTCTGTTATATAACTATCCATATGTGACCCTTCTGTACTAACCTCTATAAAAAGTTCTGACAGCGAGGATGACATTTGCCCTTCCATTTCGATTACTTTGCGATCCATTTCATCTTTTTGTATATAGGTGTACGTGTCATCTGCATACATGCCAAATATCACTGTAACAAAAGCAGAATGTAATCGATATCACATAACATGGCTAGACATTAATGAAATATACAGTAAAACCTGCAATAACGACACCTTAATTCAACGGACACCCTCCGATAACAGACAGTTTGTTTTGGTCCCGATTTACATTGCTATAAGACTACTAGTAACTGTTTAAATAAATGGACACCTCCCTTACCCAGACAACGGACACAGTTGTTGGCCCCAAATAGCATAATTTCTGTATTTTTAACCTTGGACAGTCTTTCTATGATCGACTTCAATTGCCACAGGCAACTTCTCACTTTTGCTTGATATTCATTTCCATACATTGCATCGTAACAGTTGATTACAAGATCAATTTGGAGCCAGCCTGGCTTAGTCGGTAGGGCGCTCGACTCTTGATCGTGAGGTCGTGAGTTCCAGTCCAGCCGGCAGCAGGTTGGTTTCCTGTCCTTGGGATGAGACAGTAAACACCAAGGTCCCGTGTCACAGTAGGTGTCGGCACATTAAAGAACCCTCACTGCTCAATGGCCGTAAGTGCCAAGCATATGCCAAAATTTGAAGCCCTTCACCGGCATTTGGTGACATCTCCATATGAGTGAAAAATTCTTGAGTGGGACGTTAAAGAACAATAAACAAACAAACAAACAATAAAAATTTGTGTTGATTATATATGTGAATTTACTAGCAGTCATTCAGAGGACACCTCTCTAAAACGTACAATTCAATTAGTCCGGCAACTATCCGCTAAACACAGGTTTTACTGTATTTATAAAAAGGTGCTTTTTTAAAAATTCCTGGGTCTTAGGTCAATGTTACTTTTTTTTTGTACACTTGAGTTTTTGATAACTTCTTGTTGAATTGTACATACATGTAGTTACATCAACTTCGACCTTCATGGTATAGATTATGATCTATTGAAACTGGACTACGTAAGCCTGCCCTGTTCTATTTATAAACCCAACCCAAATGTAATAAAATTCCTACTATTTGATTACCTTTTCCTATAGATGGCGTCATATCACCAAATATAAAAAGAAATAAACAAATTTTAAAATGTTAAGAAGTTTATCCTCAATATGTGCCATAAGAAGACATTTGATGGAAATAGAACGTGACTGATGTCATTTAAAAAATACCTGTTGTTGGAAATTCAAGATTTTCAAAACATACTTTTAATTTTCTCTTCTTTGGTTCCTTTTGTCAACACAACGAGACCACATAGCAAGTCCTTGAATGACACACCTTTAGAAGTTCCACCAAAACTTCTAAAAATCATCTGTTGAAACATGAAAAAACATCTGTCACAAAACTTGAAAATTAAGATAAGAATAGTTACAAAAGCTCTCCTTGACTGACTCACTGAGCACCAAAGTGATATCAGGGCGAGAGAAAAATTTGAAAAATCATTCATCCCAAAGGATAAGTGATTTTCAAAACCACTAGACACCGTCAGCTTGTCCCGAATTTTTATTTCTATATTTTTATTATAAACTTTCATGAAACCATTACGACTTATGCCCTGTTCACACCACCAAAGTTTTTTTTGGCAAAGTCTGTCAAAGAAAACTTGGTCAAAGTTTTCTTTGATGAAGTCACCTGTTCACACTATCAAAGTTTTTTGAGCGACTTGTACATGAAAATGTGGGAACTATGTGCTTGTAACATGTAAATATTGATTACATCATATCGAATATCCACTTTGATTGGCTGAATTCCATCAAAGTCCTTCAAAGTTTGAAGAAAAATAGGATGAGTTCCTATTCCATCAAAGTCCGTCAAAGTTCTTTAATCAAAGTTTTCTTTGACCATTCACATTACCAAAATTTGCATCAAAAACTGTGACCAAGAAAACTTGAACAAGAAAACTTTGATTGTTTGAACGGGGCTTTATTATCTTTTATTTCTTTGATATGGGATCTATGGTTAATCAAATTGGAAATAAAGGATTTTGATAGTGTTGTGTTCATGGAAAGTCTTAGAGGCTAAAAAGTAAGATGTTATAGATCTAGAAGACAAAATTACTTGTCATTGGGGACAAGTGATCACTCCTAAGTACGGTACTCGTCCTCAATCCATTTTCACTCGTTCAGGACGAGTGGAGGAGTACATTTTTCTTGCCTTAAATATGTAAATTTATCAAAATTTATTGGAATACTTTCCTTTTCTTACTGAACAACAAATGCTGGATTTATTTTTGATACACATATTAAGTCATTTTTTGCACATAAAACAAACTGATTTGGTGCAGATCATATCTAACTCTGTGACAACTGGTTTAGTTTCTGCATACTCAATATCCCAGCTCAACTTTCATTTCATTATTTTGACTATAAATGTTTGTAAAACTTTTTGATTGGAGTGATAAGGAAGTAATATTATTATTTTTCATCATTCACCTGATGGTGATGCAGCATTACACTTATGATTTTCCTGTAAAAATGAATAAATATGTTGAGTATTGTACTCAAGATTTTTTAACATTTCTGAAGTTTTCTCCAAATGAGCAATCATTATTTTTTCGTTATTGTATGCTGTCAATATCCAAACATGTCCATATACAGAATAAATTTTGTGTGGTTTACCTTAAAGCGATATAAGATGTCACAATGATTATTTTTGTCCACTGACATATATTCGAGAATATGATAAAATGTGTGTTCAAATACATTATCAAACACCTAAAACATTGTAAAAGATTTTCTTTTGTTTTATTTGTTTTATTAGAATTTAAGTATTCCTGTACCTTAAAAACTCCAGCTGTATTTCAGTATGCAATGACCTTTCAGATAAACTCTTTTGCCATATCAAATGTGCTTTGTAATTCGGTATGGGGATCTCGGTCCTATACTTTTCAAGATATTAAGACAAAACTGCCAAAAACATGAAAATTCCACTTAAAAGGGGAAATAATTCCCATAAGGGGCAACCTGACAATTTTGGCCCTATTGACTTTTTTGTAGATCTTTGTGTGCTAAACATTTTCTCTTCCTTCACTTTTACTCTACCTATTATACTTTTCAAGATAATGTCAAAAAACATCCAAAAACATGAAAAATCCACTTAGACAGAGGTGTTTACCCCTTTTTGACACTTTCAGTAATCATGATGATTTTTTTCAGTAATTTTGGCCATCTGTCTGTAATCTCAAATTTTGAACATATATTTCGACACAGACCTAATTTCATACATGAAACATCCAGAACTGTGTGTCAAGTCAGCATCTAACAGTTACAAGACAGCTCAAAAAACAAATTTTATTGAACAAATAAAAATAAACATGTGTTAATTGTAATATCTTCACAAGTTAACAGTAAAAAATCACAACCAAAGAGCAAAAAACTCACTTAAAAACAGACATGGACCTGTTTGAATTCTGTAAACACGACAGGTCCTTATGGGTTTTTGATTCAACGTGCCTCGAGCAGTCGTTTTTCCCGGCATGTGCACATGAAAAATCCGATGCCAAATTGTGCACCTTACGTAGTAGTCCCCACGTTGCGATTTTGTAAGGAAAGGCCACAGTTCGTGATAGCTAGTTTTAAATCTTTGCAACACCTTTTTTCTTTTGGGTGGCGTCTCGACCAGAACATGTTCAACATCAGAAGCGTCTTCTGCTTTTCTTTTAGCAGACATCTTTCGGAGGACTCATGTAAAGGTAAGTCCAGAGAGACTCCGAATAACGGAAATCATAATCAAACTGGTGTTTGAATACACCAAATAAATATGAATTATCCCAAGCGCTTCAATAACCTAGGGAAAAAATAATTTTTGGCACAATATCGGAAAAGCGTAATTTCGGAAAGTGAATCCGTAATGCGTATTTTAGGACTCAAATCTGGAATAAATACGGAAAATCCGGGATGGTAAACACCTCTGCTTAGAAGGGAAAAAACTACCACAAGGGGCACCCTGACAATTTAATTCCTGTTGACTTTTTCGTAGATCTTTGCGTACTGAACATTTTGGCTTCTTCCTCTTTCTATCTATTATACTTTTCAAGATAATGTCCAAAAACATCCAAAAACATTAAAACATCTACTTAAAAGGGGAAATAACTCCCATAAGGGACAATATTGATTTTTTGTACATCTTTGCATGCCAAACATTTTTTGCTTCGGACTTTAACTCTAGCTATTATACCTTTCAAGATAATGTCGAAAAACATCCAAAAACATGAAAAATTCACAAAAAAGGGGAAATAACTCACATAAGGGGCAACCTGACTATTTCACCCTATTGACTTTTTTGTAGATCTTTGCATGCCAAACATTTTTGCTTCTTTCATTTTTACTCTAGCTATTATACTTGTTGAAAAAATCCAAAAACATGAAAAATTCACAAAAAAGGGGGAAATAACTCACATAAGGGTCGACGCAACAACCTCCACCAAAATGAAATACTTGTAGATTTTTGCAAGCCGCTCATTTTAAGGTAACTGTTTTTTCTCTAGCTTTAATAAATTTTGGAGATACATGTATTAAATCAAAAATATCTGCTGACTCATTCGTTATACTTTCTGTCAAGTTGGGTTCAAATTGGTCAAATGGTTCTGGAAAGTAGTAAAAAAAATGCTGAAAAAATTACAAAATAAACTTGTATTTTCCATTTATTTAGGTGTCTGTGACCTTGACCTTTGACCCAATGACCTTGAAATTTTGTCAAAATGATCCTCAGATAATTCCTAACAACATACTCATATATAGTTTTGAGTTATTAAACAATTTGTAACACAAATATATATATTTCGACACAGACCTAATTTCATACATGAAACATCCAGAACTGTGTGTCAAGTCAGCATCTAACAGTTACAAGACAGCGCAAAAACAAATTTTATTGAACAAATAAAAATAAACATGTGTTAATTGTAATATCTTCACAAGTTAACAGTAAAAAATCACAACCAAAGAGCAAAAAACTCACTTAAAAACAGACATGGACCTGTTTGAATTCTGTAAACACGACAGGTCCTTATGGGTTTTTGATTCAACGTGCCTCGAGCAGTCGTTTTTCCCCGGCATGGGCACATGAAAAATCCGATGCCAAATTGTGCACCTTACGTAGTAGTCCCCACGTTGCGATTTTGTAAGGAAAGGCCACAGTTCGTGATAGCTAGTTTTAAATCTTTGCAAACACCTTTTTTCTTTTGGGTGGCGTCTCGACCAGAACATGTTCAACATCAGAAGCGTCTTCTGCTTTTCTTTTAGCAGACATCTTTCGGAGGACTCATGTAAAGGTAAGTCCAGAGAGACTCCGAATAACGGAAATCATAATCAAACTGGTGTTTGAATACACCAAATAAATATGAATTATCCCAAGCGCTTCAATAACCTAGGGAAAAAAAAATTTTTGGCACAATATCGGAAAAGCGTAATTTCGAAAGTGAATCCGTAATGCGTATTTTAGGACTCAAATCTGGAATAAATACGGAAAATCCGGGATGGTAAACACCTCTGCTTAGAAGGGATAAAAACTACCACAAGGGGCACCCTGACAATTTAATTCCTGTTGACTTTTTCGTACATATCTTTGCGTACTGAACATTTTGGCTTCTTCCTCTTTCTATCTATTATACTTTTCAAGATAATGTCCAAAAACATCCAAAAACATTAAAACATCTACTTAAAAGGGGAAATAACTCCCATAAGGGACAACCTGACAATTTTGGTCTTATTGACTTTTTTGTACATCTTTGCATGCCAAACATTTTTGCTTCTTTCACTTTACTCTAGCTATTATACTTTTCAAGATAATGTCGAAAAACATCCAAAAACATGAAAAATTCACAAAAAAGGGGAAATAACTCACATAAGGGGCAACCTGACTATTTCACCCTATTGACTTTTTTGTAGATCTTTGCATGCCAAACATTTTTTGTTCTTTCATTTTTACTCTAGCTATTATACTTGTTGAAAAAATCCAAAAACATGAAAAATTCACAAAAAAGGGGGAAATAACTCACATAAGGGTCGACGCAACAACCTCCACCAAAATGAAATACTTGTAGATTTTTGCAAGCCGCTCATTTTAAGGTAACTGTTTTTTCTCTAGCTTTAATAATTTTGGAGATACATGTATTAAATCAAAAATATCTGCTGACTCATTCGTTATACTTTCTGTCAAGTTTGGTTCAAATTGGTCAAATGGTTCTGGAGAAGTAGTAAAAAATGCTGAAAAAATTACAAAATAAACTTATATTTTCCATTTATTTAGGTGTCTGTGACCTTGACCTTTGACCCAATGACCTTGAAATTTTGTCAAAATGATCCTCAGATAATTCCTAACAACATACTCATATATAGTTTTGAGTTATTAAACAATTTGTAACACAAATATACCCTGTGTTACTGAAGCGCCCCCTAGTGGCTTGTTCATGAACAGATTTCATTTTCATTCGCAAACTTTGTAAATATTGACTTTACAATCATGCATACAAAATTTGAAACTTATCTGATCATTAGTTCATGAGAAGAAGATTTTTAAAGTTTTGGTCCTTTTTGGCCCCTTTTAGGGCCACTATTGCCCTTTTTCATTCGCAAACTTTATGCGGCTTCACATGGGGATGCTATATCCAAGTTTGGTTATAATTGGCCCACTGGTTCTTGAGAAGAAGATGTTTAAATGCAAAAGTTAACAGACGGACGACGGCGGACGCTGGACCTTTGGCTTATACTTATAGCAATAGCTCACTTGGCCCTTCGGGCCAGGTGAGCTAATAAGAATAGAATGTATATTAACTGCAAATAGCACATGTTTATTGGTCACTCGGTAATCTTCGTAAAAAATTACCGAAAGTTGATTTACAAAGCTCAAAGTATGGCGGACAAAAAATAACTGATATTAAGGGTTACGTTTGGCAAGATTGTTGCAATTTTACACAAATGTATTTGTTATTCTAACCACCAGATGGTCTCTTTGGAATATATATGAGATAGAATATCACATAAAATGGGCATGTAAAATTTGTCACCTACGACAGCTCATATCGCTTTAAAATCATGAAAGTTTGGTTGAGCTTGATTGCCGAGTAAATTTGGTGACTTCAGGAACTTCTACATCAGCACAATACTGCTTTTAACACACCTACCGCTACATGGTTAAGTCTACATTGTATCTCATATTACTACATCTAACACTCTGTATATCAAAATCTATATTTACACTGTACAAACTGTACACTACATTGTATATATATGTCTATACCTGTACCATACATTTTGTGTGTTTTTACCTTAACCCTTTCAACCCTACAGGCCAAAATAGACTGGTCTTAACAACAGAAAAGAGCAAGCCATCTTGATTTTCAGGGATGAAAGGGTTAAAATCATGAAAAGTTGGTTGAGCTTGAGTACTGAGTAAATCTGGTGACTGCGGGACCTGCTACCTCAGCACAATACTGCTTTTAACACATCTACCTCTGCATTGTATCTCATATTGCTACATCTAACGTTCTATATATTAAAATCTACCTCTACTTTGTATAAATTGTATAGCAGGGGTTAATAGACCCTTTTTGGGACAGGGCCCTGTATCCTTCCAATTGGGAATTTTACGTTCCAATGAGCCAGATTTGGAAAAAAGTAACTACGGTAATTTAAGGGAACATAAGTGTAAAGCCCAAAATTTGCGATTCATTTAGCTTATCTTATTTAACTGCCAACATGGATTTCATCTGAAGACATCAAAGTGCAGTTCATACATGTACTAAATTCTCTTTTTTATTGTTTGATACCGAATGTGAACGACATGGTGAACATAATTGGGAAATTTTTGCTCAGTCCTGGGGAAAAAAATAGTAGATATAGCACTGGAAATGGGTCCTTTTACAGGACCTGCATGCTGATGATATTAATCTTTGGTACATTGTATATCTGTGTCTACACTGTACATCTATCTCTACATTATATGAAAAGGCCTACCTGAGCAATATTAGCAGGAATTCCATCTCCTAGTACCTCTCTACCGAAAATACTATCGGTCATAAGACCTGAAAACGTTGATGTACGTTTGAATGCATCTTTAAGTCTTTTGAACTCGGCATCCCGAACTGCAAATATAAAAAAAATAGTGATTAATACCATTTCAGTAAATGTACTGTTACAGTTGAGGCTGTCTTGAAAGACCACTACCAAGTTAAGAAAGACCACCTGCCCTTGAAAGACCAAATTCATAAAACCTCTTGGCTAACTCACCAACCCCTGAAAAGCAATGGACTCCTCTGAAAAGCAATGACTTAGACCTGTCCAAATGTGTCAGTAGGGGTGAATAGGTTAAAACAATTCTTTATTTCATTATATGACCTCTCTAGAGACAGCCTACATGGTAGGATATGGTTGTCCCTCAAGATAGGTGGTCTCTCAAGACAGCTTTCACTGTACAGTTTACAAACTTTCACAGCATTTGTGTATCACTGAAATTCTCTACACTATATCATGTGATACTGAGGTACATGTAAAATGTAACAAAATGTGTTTGAGAAACACTGATGCCACAAAAGTAATAGTGTGGAACCTGTCTTGAGAGACCACCCCATCCGCTACAAAAATGTGGTCTTTCAAGACAGGCAGCCTCTCAAAAGAGGTTTCATTTAAAGAACTATTTAACCACGTGGTTTTCAGAATGTGGTATCACAACTCACAAGACAGGTGGTCTTTCATGAGAGTGGTCTCTCAAGACAGGTTCCACTGTACCATTCATAAGTATTTTATAGTCCAATTACTCTTGTTAAATACAGTCACAAGTTGGCCATAATCCAACTTCATTCAGTCTCAATGATCAATTGTACCAACATACCAAATTTGGTCAAGTTTGAGAAAAGAAACTTTATATTAGCTATTTGACAGAAACCAAAATTTTGTAAATGGACAAACATACATACAAAAATAAAACTATCAACAAGTTATGTTTGTGAAACACAAATGCCCCGGGTCCTAACAAATTTCTATGCTGGCAAAATATTGCAATATCCTACATTTTGACCCTCCCCACCTTCACCCCCAGGGCATGTGATGTCAGTAAAGTGTGAGCAACCCTTAGATGAACTTACTGTCTAAGTTTGGTTACTGTATCACAATCCAAACTTGAAATATTGCACTTTATATGTAAAAGGGACGGAACTATGGACAGAGAAACAGACAGATGGAGATCCAAATGCTAGATTCCCCCGGCGGACCTCTAAGGCCGGGGGCATAAAAACATAAAAATAGATATTCTAATACCCTCTGTTTCCTTCGCATTATTTCAATGGTCAATGACGATGAAAAATTGCAGGGGATTCACGTTTCACTGCTAGTTATTATATATGACGTCACACAAAGTTCTGCTGACCGACTTCGATGCACTTGCTGAACTTTACTGTTTACATGTTTTGTAATACAATGTATGTTGGAACATTTTGTATATCGAAACATATTATCACTGTTTAGAGTTCCTTGTTTAAAATACGAAACATAAAAAAATATATCGTATCACAAAATCGGTATCGAAATTAACAAATCCATATGATAAATTAGTAACTATTTTTTAGGGCATCAATATAGTCATGAAAGTAATTTGGTCATAGATAAAGGTAGGATCCAACATAAGTCAATGTCTCATGTCGTTTTTGTCATTAAAACGTTAATTTAAAATGTGCAGGCATTAGAATAATACCCTGTCAGTTTTTGTAAAACAGTCACATGGTAACCCCTAATTAATACTCGAAAACAAAATTTTGTCCCAACACAAAAAAATCTGTGAAAGTATGCCTTTAAATATTTTGTCTCATATTCACGTATCTATGGACATGCCTCTACTAAGGTAGTTACATATTTCGATTACCAGTACTGGTCGGGGACCAGTAACCGGCTAGGACCAGTAGCCAGCTACTGCATTATTTTGGCTATATAGAACGCAAATTTGTGAGATATTTTTAGATCAATCATGAGATGATGGACATTTTTCTCAAACAGAAGAAAAACAATATTGTCGTGGTACATAATAAAGACGAAATCACACCATAGCCGGCTACTGGTCCTAGCCAGCAACTGGTCCCCAACCAGAAACCCTTTCAACACTACAGACCAAATTCCATAATGGTCAAGTCCAATACAAAAGACCATACCATTTAGATACATGTACATGTACAAAGGGTTGAATAGTTTAATGAACTAAATCTTTACCCAGTTTAGGAATAATATCAAATTAAGTAAAAACAATGTACTCTCCCGTCACCTACGTGAAACTGATAACTGAATTACAACTGCCTACAGCTCACAGCGTCTTCATGTAATTGAACATTAACAGCAGGACATGTACATTCAATAAAAATAAAACAAAACAAACAAACAACTACCCATACAATGTATGTCTTTGATAAAATATATGTGTATAAATATTGAGAAGTTTGTTTGCATTATTTTGAGGATTTCTGTCAACTCTAGTACAATGTAATTCTTTACATTGTTCAGACAAAGACTATTTTTTATCATTATTACATGTATGCTTATTACCTTAAGACTGCCTTAAGACTATTTTGTTTTTTGTTAAATCAACAAAACATATACATTGTATATCTAATCTACATGTCTTTTGTTTACCTGATGTTTTCTTTATATAATGTCAGTTCTTAAAAATAACTCGTCAATCTCAGGCATTTTTCTGCTAGTTTTACGATAATGCCATTGACAACAGAATTGGGAATTTATTGGGAATTTGTGTCAAATTGAGAAAAATAGTTTTCACTGATGTAAGTCTTAAAGCAATGGAATCTCTTTATAAATGCATTCCCCCTGCATTAATTCATCTTTTTTTTTCATTACAATACCAGTCTGTACTCTGGGATTTTTTTTTTTTCATCAAATTAGAAAAAAAACAATATTTACAATTGTAATTTGCAACAGGAATGGAATCAAATATCTTCTCCATAGAAATTGTAGAAAAAGGCCTGAATTTCTCTAAAGCTTTTCTTGTTCATATCCACAAGTGCCTCATTCTTCTTAATTAGGAAAGTTTTAATACCGTTATACTAAGATATATGTGTATACATAAACATTATCAGTAAAATTGGGAGAATTTACATGTACCATACATGTACATAGGCTTATAGTTTTCAATAAAAAAGAATCAAATTATTTTGGTAGGGGTAAATTTAAATGTAAATTTCACCTAAAATCTATACACATGTTATGTACTTGAGATATGTAAACCTATTTCATTTATTGCTTTGGGGTTGATGGTTTCTTTTTTTTTTATTTAGTTAACATTTTAGGCTTTGGTCGTTCTTAACAATTTTTCAGTTATTATGCTTTCAAATTTTGGCTTGGCACTTACGGCCATTAAGCATTGAGGGTTCTTTAATGCACAGACACCTACTGTGACATGGGACCTCAGTTTTTACTGTCTCATTACACGAAAAGCCAGCTGCCTACAATGAGGCTCAAACCTGTGACCCTCCAGTTGCAAATTGAGCACTCTATCGCACAGCCATGATGGTTCTTGATTTATCAAAAATTAAAATATCTAAAAATGGAAAATCAAGTAAACAGCTTCATAAACAAGTAAACATTTTCAATCTACAAGACTTAATCATATGAATACATGGTTTTTCCCATTGCTATGGGTCTTGTCCCTGTGACCCACAAGTGAAGATAAAAATTTATGGGTCCCAAGTTAAATTTGTGAGTCCCACTAAGTAAAAAAGGACTTGATATATATTCCAATAACTTACAAAATTTCAAATCAGATATTATGGTTAATTAAATTATAGACATTTTCACACAATAACGTGAATGTACATGCAGCTTACATGAAATAAATTTGTGAATCCTTTGGGACTCTGTTTTATTCTCTGTGTGCATCTTGAAAAGATTTTATGTGTCAGTACACAGAAATTATGCGTAAGGGATAACCCTGTGTATAAAGAATATATAATACACAAAAAGAATATATTTATACTATATCATCTGAAACAAAATATTTTGAGTGTCTTTTCAGTAACTTTAAATGTCTTTTCAATAAATAGGCATCTTTTCGGTAATTCCTACAACTATGATTGTTTACGCCCATCTTATCACTTGTGTAACTAACATGAAACTATAAAAACCCTTGATAATCCTTTAGTCAATCAGTCTTAGTTGGGGATGCAATTTTAGAAAATAATGCAAAGAATTATGAATATCTTTTTTTTTTCAGTTACAGGTGACAGAAATATTCTGTAGTTGAAAAAATAATAATCAAAATTCTGTGGGAAAAAAGAATAATAATTTAATCTATAAATGAAAATTAAATGGAAATTGAATGTTCCAATTTGATATCATACTTAACATCAAAATTCATAATCTTGGAACAATATTCAGTAGCAATACATCCGGTTTCACGTCAATCTGTTTTCGGACTTATCTGTCATGTCTGTGAGTGTGACTGTGGGTAGCAGGATGTTTCGGCCTTTGCACAACTTCGGACATGGATTTTTCGGACATGGTTGTTTCGGCCTTCAATCATTTCGGCCTTGTGTATATTATAATTAATCTTAATGATTAATTAAATAATTTGATTGGTTTTCCACAGGTTAATTAAACAGGCTAATCAAATTAAAATTATTAGTCTTTGAAGTTGTAATTAACAAATAAATTATGATCAAGTGTAAGCGATTCTGTAAATGATCCCAAGCTGATGCAAGCATTTGTCCTCTTCAAATAAATATTAAAACAACATCTTAATTTGAGAATTCCTTGAAACACCGCCAATACCTTATAAAAGGTGTAGCCCTCGTGTCTTGGCCATAAATTAGATGTAAGAGTTATCGGTCCATTATAAATCATAATGTCTATATTTTACAGTTTTATCATAGATTGGAACCGTTACCGACGTGAAAGGCAACTATTCAAGTATAATCTTATATATATATAAATTGAAACAAGTATATATATAAATTGAACTATTCAAGTATATATAAATTGAACTATTCAAGTATATATATAAATTGAAGGCCGAAACGACCATGTCCGAACTTGCACAATGCCGAAGTTTCATAAGGCCGAAGAATTTGAAGACCGAAACATCTCGAAATCGTGACTGTGTACTCGAACTTGTTTTTAGTTTTTATTAATTTTAAGTTTCAGGCGAACACGACAATCAATCATGTCAAAGCGAAGTGCGATAGATTGTGCATATCACGGGTATTATAAATATACATACACGTGTTAGCTAGATATTCCCAATATGACGAAGAGCTTGACGAACCAATATTGCAAAATACTCAAATCGCCTGTATTCAGTATTGACAGTTTGATTTTGAAATGAATAAATTATCAAAATAAACTAGAAAATTATCATTTATTAGATAATTACCTCTTTTAACAGCATCCTCGTACGAAATGTACGACAGTTTTGATTCTTTGCCTCCCATATTTCTACATAATTTTCAACATAAAAACGAATTACATCTAATTCTACTTTCGGGACATAATATTATGCGAAGTCTTCCCTTCTCGGTCGTCCATCTTTAATCACGCGACGAAACTGAAATCTCGCGTGAAGTAATCCACAAGTTGTCTACCTTACTTCAAATTTAATTTAAAAAAAAAGTTAGAAAATGAGAAAAGTGTGATTTATCGATTAAATTAAAACGATCATTATCAGCACAGGAACTAATTCCCCTAACAATTCTGTTCGTATTGAAATATTCGCCTTTCCGCTCATCGTCTGGCACTATTTTCACGCACATCAAGAACTGCGCATATTTCTTTCTTTTTTTTTTTTTTTCATATTCCTGATATTTTTCGGTATTTTAGTTTATTTCCAGTGGATCATTAAACTAAACGAATTTAATCATAGTTAATGGATAAAAGTATGCTGATAATCGTAAGTTTTGGTTTGTTTTGTTACATATTATAATATATATTATAATATACTAACTTATTGTACAGGAACTATTGCACTGTTCGCGAAAATGGGGTCTCTTGTGTTAGGAAAGTCAGCGATGTATAAAGCTTTCTATGTCGCTGGGTAAGTACACACGGGACAAAAGTAATCGAACGCTATAATTTTTAACTATATATTTCATATAATACCACATTTTAAAAATATATATATTGCAAAGCAATATTTGAAGCATTTCTGGTTGCATTTTAATATATTTTTCACTGTTAAACATAGTATTAAATATAATTTTATAATACATTTTGATTTTTAATTTTTAAATTAGAAATTAAAAGATTGATCTGTTCAAACAGAAATGTGAAGTTTTGTGATGAAAACTACCTATATGAGTAAGTATAAATGTGATGTCTTATTTCTACTTTCTGTTTGAATTTACAAATTAGAGAATTACACTCAAATAATCAATGAGACATGGAAATATTCTCTAATAGTGAAAATTCCAATGAATAGTGATAAGAAATGGCTTCACAATATTTTTGTTTGTATGTAGACCGAAATTCTGTCAATATAATATACTGGTACTTCGATTATGTTTCCACTTTTTGATTTACCAGGGGTTTTACAAAATATTCAGATAAGAATGCTTTTTGATTTACCAGGAGTTTTACCAAAAAGTGGAAACATGATTATACACTTGTGACCGAATATTCGAATGATAATTTGTTATTTAAGGCCTATATATCCGCCGTTTACTATCCATTCGTGGATATTCGAACGTAAATTAATGTCGTATCAACCAGGTGCGTCGGAAGCTTTTTAAGACTGGGGCGGTGAAATGGAAAGGGTGAGGGAGGGGTCGTGAGGGGTGTCCCCTTTGTGGATAACGAGAAAAAATTATGATTTTAAACTGTAATATCGGCCATTTTATGCATCTAAAATTGAATGATCGTCAATAATATCGATGATATAATTATCACATTTCAGTGGCGGATCTAGAAAATTTTCAAAAGGGGGAGGGTTTAGGCGGGTGACATAGTTAGAATTATACTTTTTAAAATTCTTTGCACAACTGTTATACAATGCATATATCACCAGAGACAGATCGAGGATATTAATTTGGATGGGCGCAATTGTAGATGTCTTTTGAACATTTTGGGTAATTTGTTATTAATTATCTGACATTTTATACGAAAAGGGGTTTTTTCACCTATTTGTAAACTTCAGGGGCGCATTCTCGCTGCTACCACCCGAGTCCCTTCCTGGAAATTGCACATAATTCTAAGGAATGGGTCAATTATGAGGCAATATTAGGGGTCAGGTTTTACGCACCTTTCAGAACAAAAAAATTGAAATTTGGAATCACGTGGACGCATTTTTCTGACACAAAAGACCCGTGCAATTTGCTGATAAATGGCATTGATTATTCTTCTTAAAAGAAAAAGAAAGTTAATTCAGTAAAATAAAAAACTTAAAATCTAGGCAGAATTCGGGTCTAGTAGCATCCAGACACTGAATTGTTATTTCATGTTTAGATTAATTTTACGTAAAATCGAAGTGGAATTCAGCGACGACTAAGGGTGGGGGTGTCTGGAATGTGCTCCCGGGATACATTTTATAATTATCAAATGCAGAAGACCGATGAGGTTTTCTCTAGCTTCCAGACACAAAATCACCATTTCATCCTTTGGTCCACAGCATGCTTCATAGAAATTTTCAGTTCACACCTCGCCTCTCAAATGGTCGCAAAATCCCTTGACCGGTGATTAGTATTAGATGTATTTTTTTTTTTTTGTAAAATCATTGGGGCGCGGTCACTGTACCCTCTCTCCCTTGCCGCCCCTGCAGTTCGACGCCCTTGTAAAAGTATGAGTAGCTCGTTCTGGTAATACACAAAGAAACACTTTTACAGGTCTCAACCTGGACTCAGAAAACCATGAGAATAAAAATTAGCCAACCAAGTTTTTTTAGCCAATTGAAAATTTGACTAGCCAGGTCATTGAATATTAATACCAATTATGTTTTTTTTTTTAATCTAACGCAACATGGTGACAAGTGCAGTTAGTGTACACTGTATATTGAGCCTACATTTGGCAAATATATGCAAGTCTTGAGATTTACTTCATTGGGAAAATTTTCTGGACAATTCTGTTATATTAATTGTTACCAATCAAGCATGCCCTTTCTCACTAGAGCCCAAAATTTAGCCAATTAGTTTTATTAGCCAATCTTACAAAAAATTAGTCCAATGGCTACAATGTGAGTCTTGTATCAATCTCATGCTCTGATATATTATTTTTTAAAAAAAAAAACCATAAAATTAATCAACGATACATTCAAAATTATAATGGCAAAGAATTGCTACCTCGGACCTCTCTCAGAATTCATATTTTTTAGGATAAAGTTAGAATCCATAAAAATAGACCTAATTACCTCCCTTGCTGATGACGTCGCTGACAACGCGATAGTGAGGCCATTTAGCGTCCACTGAAAGATGGGTTTTGAGACCACAAAACAGAAAAAAACAGAAAAACACAAACATTAATGGGGAAAATTATGGAACATATGATATAGCCCTGAAATTAACAGTTAAGCATGAACATTGATTTTCATCATTGTGAAAACAAACATGTCATACGTCATACATTTATTAGTATGTACCAAAACTATGTTTTTTTTATAAATTTAATTTTGTTTTTCTTTCTTAACATTTGAAGAAAACACTTAAATGTACATTTCTTATCCTTAAAATGCCTCGTGTTTTTTCCTCTGATAGAAAGATGGTGGACGCTAAATATAAAAAAAAATCAACTTGGAATGACGTAATATAGGCTAATTAGATCTACACGAGTTTTTACAAATTCCGATTCAAAACTGACTCAAGAAAGCGACATTGGCGATTTATTTGTTTCACATCCGAATCGATAGTCTTATCATCGGTTTATGACCGTCAAATTGTATGATAATGTGATTGTATATTTGCTGTAAACATGTAAAATACAGACAGGACAGACTTGGACAGGTCTTGAATGTGTACGTAGTCTAAATATTATATTGACAATAACGACAAAAATGCCAGAGTGACTATATAATATTCACATAATTATAAAGGTGTATACAGTTGGATTATTCAATAAATAAAAAAGATGTTTTTAAAGCACCTTTTGAGATTCTTACAACAAGTTAAAACACTTATAGACAATTAAGCGGCATTTTTTTTATCTCCCTCTAGAGCAAGCCTAGATCAGTCGGTAGCGCTTTCGACTCTTATCGTGAGGTCGTGAGTTCGTATCCAGCCGGCGGCAGGTTGGTTTCCTGCCTTGCGGATGAGACAGTCAAAACCGAGGTCCCGTGTCACAGTAGGTGTCGGCATTTTAAAGAACCCTCACTGCTCAATGGCCGTAAATGCCGAGCATAGGTCAAAATTTGAAGCCCTTCGCCGGCATTTGGTGACGTTTCCATATGAGTGAAAGATTCTTGAGTGGGACGCTAAACAACAATAAACAATAAACTTATCTCCCTCTAAAAACGCTTCTCATATTTATGTACAGATTCGTGACGCTTATTCCAACGTGTCGGGAAACTAATTAAATACTTTTTTCATTTCATCTTATCTAATAAACTGCGAAAGAAAAATATTTCTATTAAATCATTGCCAGTATACAAAAACATTTCTCGGCATCAGCGATACATAAAGCATTATAATTATAATATCGCTGTCAGTTTAGAGATATAGTGGTCCGATTCACCGACTTGCAATCGCAAATATTTGTAAAAGTTTTCTTGTAGGTGAAGTCCATTTCTAAAACCAGCTGCAATATATATAAAAAAATCTTATAGCTTTTTATATATCGTTGTTAAAATCACAAAAAACAACAGTAGACGGTACATGTAGTATTTTTACTTTCTATACATGTATATAATATTATATCATATTTAAATTTTAATGGAAATTTTTCAAAATCTCAGTGTAGTATTGCTGAACAAGGCAGAAAATGTATGTTTCATATCTTAAAAACTTGTAACAATTTGTCACTTAATATCGAAACACAACTTCAAGTGTTTGACACTTATATTACAAGTGTTTTAAATTATGGCTGCGAAATATGGGGCTTTCACCCAGGTAATTTACATATAAAAGTTATATGGTATACGGGGAACTCGGTCGTGTGCCTTTGTATATTTACGTATGATAAAAATTGTTAAATATTGGTTAAAAATTATCAAGACTAATAATTGTATATTACAATCTCTTTACGATGACATGTTAATTTGCAATTATAAGACCTGTAACTGGCGGTGTCAAGTTAAACAATTATTATTGTCTACGGGATTTGGTGATGTGTGTTGTAAATTATCATTACTATTTTTTGAATGTATTAAACAGTAACTGACAATTTTTACACAAGAGATGACTTTTTTTGATAATTCTTTATGTATTTTGTTAAGCAATCATTAAGACCTGTGGTATTCGGTTTTATCTGGACAAAATCTATCCCAGTAAATGATATTAGTCTTTTAACAAAATTATATTTCTAGTCATCAACTTAACTACAACAAGCTAGATGCAACGGAACAGCTAGACCAGACCGACTTTGTGAATTCTGCATGACGAAGAGGAGAATATCATTTCATTTTGATCTGTCCATTGTACAAAGATATTCGATCTGCTTGCATAAAAAAGTACTATTAGAATCACGCTTCCATGTTTAAACTAGTGCAACTTGGTCACTTCAAAACAGAAAACAGCTGTGTAATCTTGGTAATTTTTTAAAAGTGCTTTACAGTTACGATCTAGGCAAAATATTGCCTAACATGTATTTTTGTAGACTTAAAGACATAGTATCTACGATTTCCTCAAATATTTCAATCTCAATTGTTTGGGTCAAATATGTTAATATTTGGAGATAAAAAACGAAAAATTGTTGTAAATGCAATGAAGTATAGTTTATATTGTATTTCACAACTTTCCACGATTTTTTTGTCGGTACGACAAAAATTCGTTTGCAAGCCCTGTATTCATATAACCTTAGCGTGAGAGTATTTGCGAATGCGCATTTCCATTGTTGATAGTGAAAAGCATGGCGTCCAAAGCAAAAACAAATCGTGGCCGACCTGTTAAATTGACAGATTCAGCCACAAAACAGGATTAAATGATAAAAATAAGTTAATTTCATGCAAACGTTAATGTAAACGATACAATTATGTTTAAATATCGAATTGTAAATAAATCAACACGTGCTTACCTCAGCATCCATTGAAATATCGATACGATCTAGGTCATTGCGTGTGCTTCTGGGATAATTTTGTGCATAATTAAAGTTTGTTTCTTACAGACGACGACAACAAAGTGCATTTATCCGTTAATTACGCTAATATACAAAAAAGTGTCGACGTGGAAGATCATTATTCAGTCATATCTTCGATATTTCCGCAAAATTGCCGACTAAAAAAAATAACCATTTTCGTAGATACTATGTCTTTAATTAATAATTTCATGTATGTCCATCCTCTAATTCCCTCCACTTTACACAATGTAAAAAACATCATGTAATTTATCATGTATTATGCCAATGAGCCGTAAGGCTTAAAGTGAATAAACAATTACAATTACAATATGCGCATTTCATACAATATAAAAAATATCAGATACCAAAGTATAAATCAATAGAATGTCCAGGACATAGATACAAATCCGGTAAAAACGGACAAACACGGACCTCTGGAAACCAAGAGGTGGGATCAGGTGCCATGGAGGAGTCATATAAATATTTTTTCGTGTACCTGTTTTCATGAATAAGTTTAAATATAATAGTGTTAATTATGTATTTGTTTTTAAGAATATTTGAAAATAAATAAATGAACGAGTAATATTTAGAATAATAATTAATAAATAAATCGAAAATGAAAATATTTGTTTTACTGCTAACTAAATACCTACATACATAGATATTTTTTAAATAAAATTCGGATATCAAATTTGTAAATTAATAGATATGTCATGTTTTAATTTTTGAATTTACTCTGAAGGGGGGGGGGTAAATACAAAAATTAAAACATGACAATGTTTTAATTTTTGTATTTACCCCCCTCAGAGTAAATTCAAATATTAAAACATGACAGATAATTCTATGTAATTTATGATAGTTATAGAATTATTTTTTCGCGTAACTATTTTCATGAGGGAGTCAGTGTTTTTGAAATTCACCGGTCTTACCAGAAAAACCGGTATATTCGAGAAAAGTCCAGTGAAATCTATCTGGAAACTGGTCCAGATGAAAAGTAATTTTCCATTTCTTTTAAATTGTGTATATATAGAGACCAGTAAAAAAAATTCTTTTTCCAGTAAAATTCCTTTATCAACTGGTCCGGTTGACCAGTAATTCTTTTTTTATTTCAAAATATCTGGGGAGTTTAAATTTTTATTTCGAAAAGTATAATTATGTATTTGTATCTAAATTTATCTCTTACTCGTATGTATGTCTACATGTATTTTAATTTTTCGCAAGCGACTGTCAATGTGGTGTCTGTTTTTTCTCCTTTCCTGAAAAATAATGTTTTGTGAAAGCAGCCGGTGATTAAGAAAATTTGAAAATAGATAAATGAACGAATAATAATTAGATCATAAATGCATCTAAAATAGAAAATGAAAGTGTTTGTTTTTCTACATACAGGTAGATATTTTAAAATAAAATTTGGATATCAAATTTGTAAATTAATAGATAATTCTATCTGATTTATGATAGTTATCACTTAAAATTAACATAAAACAAAAGTGAAATCATCGTTAAACTCTAACGGAAACATTTAATGACCCGTGAACCGAAAGATAATATTTTCTACCTGTAAATTTACCTGAGTAATTAAGGAAGTACATGTAAATTAATTATGATCAACGCCCTGTTAACCGACAGGGTGATCACCGTCTAATTGTTGAAATTGCGATTTAAAAAAAAAAATGGAAGCAGTTGTTCGATATGGCACAGTTATGAAAATCACATCAATAGAAAGTACATAAAATATACTATCTACCTATAACTAGAAAAATGTTGGCAATAAGTGATATCATTTATTATACTATTAAATCTCAGAAGACGCTAATCTCGAAAAAATTAACAGTGCGTCTATGGAGAAATTATGTCATTTATAAAAACGAAAATGGAAGCAACACAACAAAATGTTTCAGTAATAAGATTAACACCATTTAAAAGTAGATAAAAATAGCATACTACCTATAACTAGACAAATTTAATCAAATTATAAAATTATTAGCAGTTTTGTTCACCAGTCCCTATATAAGCTATATCGAAAAATTCTCAGGTAACATCGATAAAGTCGCGCATGCGCAGTACGATTTGTCCGTAATTGTTGTACCTGTTAATGAGTTAAACCTAGTTTTTCTCAGTTAAACCAAGTTTTCTCACTAACATACATTAACTGGAGAAAAACTAGGTTTAACTGATAAAAACTACCTTAAACTGCGCTAAAATCACAAAAATGAGTTAAACCTAGTTTTCTTGAGAAATTTTAGTTTAACTGGGAAAGACTAGATTTAACTGCGCAACAAGCACATTAATGAATATTAATATGATTTTGTTGCAGTCAATTCAATCTAATTTTCTCCACTTAATGTGGGTTACGAGAAAAACTAGGATTAACTGGAGAAAATTAGATTTAACTCGTAATCCACTTTAATTGGAGAAAAACTATGTTGAACTGAGAAAAACTATGTTAAACCGAGAAAAACTCGGATTAACTCTTTATTGTAATTTCGGCGTGCTTTAAACCTAGATTTTCTCAGTTAAACCCAGTTTTCTCGGTTATACCTAGGTTTAAAAAACTAAGTTTAACTGCCCAAAATAACAAAAAATAGTTAAACCTAGTTTTTCTCAAGAAAAACTTAGTTTAACTGAGAAAAACTAAGTTTAACTGCGCCACAATCACATTATTGAGAATTTTGCGCAGTTAAACCTAGTTTTTCTCCAGTTAATTTTGGTTACGAGAAAAATTAGGATTAAGTGAAGAAATAGGTTTAACTTGTAACCCACATTTACTGGAATAAAAAAGTAGGTTTAACTTAGAAAAACTTGTTTTACTGGAGAAAAACTAGGTTTAACTGAGAAAAACTAGGTATAATTCATTAATGTGATTTTGGCGTGTCATACATATATCTGATGGTTAGCATTCCCTCTTAACTAATATTAAATATTCGTAGTCTATGAGTGAACGATAGGGTTGACAATGAATAATCGGGATCGTGATTCAAAATTCTGCTAACCCCGTAAATCAGCGGGAAAGACTGTCATTTCTCTTACTTGTGATTGAAAAATCCCTCATCATCGTAGCTCGTGATGGCTGATGCTAAGGTAATTTGATGCTAATTCGAAAGAAATAATATTATGCAATATCAAGGACAAAGTAGTTTTTATATATTCTGTTTTCAATGACTGCTTTCACTACAGAATCTTAACACGTGAAGTGTTTCTATATCGTGTAGCCTCTATGTCTACAGGGCGATGATTAGGCTATTGTATGTTGATTATTAGACGATTTACTAGTGATTTTGTACTGTCAATCTTTCAGGCTGGATCCATGGTTACATTGAAATTTATACACACGATATCTACACAGTTAAGTTTGTATTAATTATTATAAAGCTCGGAAGTGAAATTGTGGATTCAAAGAGTTTTAACGTTTCGACTCGAGTCTTTGTTGTTTGATTTCACAACTAGCACAGGAGTAAATATATTCCAAGCTATCATTGATAACATCAGTCGTTGCATTTGTGGTGAATGAAGAGGGCATAACTGTGGTAGGCCAGGGGGGAGCCTGCATTCAATGTCACACAATCCTGTTTTACTAATGGGCCTATTGCTCTGTGCTAACACAGTGATCAATGAAAAGGTGTCTGAAAAGATTTTGTCTATTGACAAGTTTGAGTTGTGCTCATCCAAGACAGGGATAATAGTCCGACTCACATTAGCTGTGTGCACTGGTTTTGGCTGATAAGTCAGAGCCATGTTTGGTTATGAATTTGTAAAGCAACCAATCGTCAAAATAAAAATATTTTAACTGATATGATTAAAAAAGAAAAAAGTTTATCCTATATCTTTTCTACATGCTTTTTTCTTTGTTTAGTCGCTTCAATTTTTGAAAACATTCTTCCTATGGGAATCTCTGTTATCCATGCAATGTCAAATAATTGGGTCATGTGAGTAATCATTGATATTCTTGCGCCTCTCTTGACAAAAGTGTTATATGAACTGGAATAACTCCCAATATAATATTGTTGTAAGGAATCGGTGATTGTGTATTAACAGATCAGTGAGCCAGGCTAAATCAGAATGACCAATAAACGTTCCCTTTCTTTTTCTTCCGCTCTCAAACTTTGAAAGATGGCTGCCATTACATATGTAAAGATCCCGCAGATAGTTTTAGTGCAAATATATCTAGTACAAAACGAATTAACTTTTATTTGTCATGGACATGGATAAATAATTCAGTACGCAGAGGATACCACTACGTTAAATTTAAGTGGTAGGCATCAACCATTTTATTTTAATTAGCCAAAACCAGTGGACATAGCTTACTTGGCACAGACTATAATCTGTTTTGTACTAGATATTTGCAGTCAAATTACCCATACAGGAATTTTACATAGGTAATGGCAGCCATCTGTCTAAGTTTGAGAGCGGAAGTGAAAGAAAGGGAATGTTTATTGGTCATACTGATTTAACTTTGCTCACTGATGGACAAAGTATGATTGGGCCAGGAAGTGTTTTCAAAAACTGAAGTGACCAAGCAAAGAAAAATGTATGTAGAAAAGATATAGGATATACTTTTTGTTTTTTAATGTATAAATCAGTAAAAGTAAAAATATTTTTATTTTGATGATTGGTTGCTTTACAAATTCATTTTGTAATTCAAAACCCTATGTGACTCGGACTATCGTCAACATGCAGGAATGGATAAAGGCCCCCAGGGATTAACAGCGTTAGCCCTGGGTTTGAAAATGTATGTGCCAAGTTATTGGCTAATTTCAATTTTCATTGGCCAAAATAAAAAATCCTTCGCCAACTCGAAATATCGACATGTAGGCTAAAGTAGCCTACTGCTACTGAAAATTTATAAATTACATTTTTTTAAACTAAAATTAGAAAGAAGGAGAATTCATAATTTAAAAAATTAATTTACATTCCAATTAATGTAAGCAAAGTCGGGCAGAGAATCGAAGATTTTTAATTATTATTTTTGAAAAATCATATTTGTTCAGTTATTATCATTATTACTGCAGTGAAGAGTATCTATATGATTTAAATTTTTTTGGTTTCCATGATTCTAAATATTTAATTCTTATAAAGAGAAAGTAGAAAAAATGTAAAAGTCTCTAAAAGTGCTAGTTGGAATAGAAATTACTGAATCTATAAGTAGGCCTACAGACAAAAGTTAGTAACTTGCCAATCCCATTTTCTGGCCTGGAATCTTTACAGAATTCTACCAAATGTTAATTGCATTCAAATTATGTTCTTTTTTAGCTTTTGTTCATTGCATTAGATATTTTCAAGACCAATTTATTGTTGAATTTTTTTTTTATTTTCACTGATATAAGCGGCAACTTGTGGTTGTGAGTTGCATGCATACGTACATGTCAATCGGTGTCATACTCATTACCACTTTCTTTTCGGGTTAAGTTATGACTGTTATCATTTTTATTTCGCATTTTGTCAGTGTAATTGGGATGGTAAAAAGAATTTTTTGATAATGAGATAAGTAATCAAACGAGACACAAGTACATAAGCAACCCAATATCGGTTGTACTTCATCTGTCATATCATTACGTGGTGAAGTCTTCTGAGTTTTAAATCTAATTAAAGGATTATAAGGAATTAATTATCATCATGGCTGTTGATTAGGGTAACACAAAAGACGGGATGATTTGCAGGTATGTTTAATTAGGCATGCAAGTAGCAGTTTACCTATCGGCTATAGCCTATTGTATACACATCGCGCCGGAGGCATAAGACTGGGGAGGCCTACTGTCATAACACCGTACAGGTGTGAAACAAACTTGAAGATAAATTGTACACAGACAGATTGGAAATGCGTATTTATAGGGAATTATCATTCTCAAGAAATATAAAAAAGATTCAGCTCCAAATTTTATTTGCCAATGATTTTCGCCAGAAAAGAATTTCATTCGCCAATTTATTAAAAAGATTCGCCAAATGCGAATGCCGCAAATGCTGGATTAATATCATCAACATGCAGGTCCAGTAAAAGGCCTTATTCCAAATGCAAAATCTGCTCCCCCCCCCCCAATTTTGAACTTAAATATCCAAATTATATTCACCATGACTTTGAAAGTGGTAGCAACAGTTCCCTCGGCATATGTAGTGAAAGTCACACGTCTTTCAGATGAGACTTGAACCTGATTGCTCAGTGCTCAGTGAAAGAACCGTCACTTAGGCTTTATCTGACAATTTTGGGGAAAATGCCAGTTGGCAAAACAATTGAGAAATTAAATATGAATTAGTCTATTTAAAATAGTGTCATATTGGGAAAAATTGTGTGCACACATGGAAATCTAAATGCATTTCTCCTTACATTATTATTATTTTTCATTATGGTCATGACTTGAACCTGTTTGGTTTTTTGTCAAATGGCAAGTACATGTATTTTGCCTTGGAAGTGACAGAGTTTAACCGTATTTTCACGGATTCGGGTGTTTTACGGTCTGGTAGTTGGAAAATACGGACAAAGATTGTCCAGTTTCATTACTGGTATCTCCTTATGAAACTATATCTCTCTGATGCTTTGCATGTGTTTTAAATGTTTATTTGTTGAAGCGTTTTAGTGAATCACTCTGAATCTCAGTCTACGTTTTATTACATGCAAGTTGTCATACTCGTCTCAAGCGTCAAAACGAGGAGATTTGTGCAGTAGTCATCAACAACATGGGACACGCCGCCAAACTCAAAAAAGTTAAATTTGAACAACCTTACAGGGGAGAGTACAATATGTTATTATTTTGTCAATCCAGTAAAGGGAACACTTACGTTCATTCAATATATGCAACATAGTTTGGTATTAAAATTTTTTTGAGATCTATCTTTTGTTTTTGTTGTGCAAACAAATACACGTGACAAATGTCAAATCTTACTGACAAAACTTGTTCTGAATACGGAGAGGTCCAAAAGAGGGTAAACAGGTCTGGGCTGAATTTCAGCCCCTTGGAAAATATATAAAAAGCCCTGACACTGCATTGCTATATCTGTTGGATTAGCATAGGTCCATAGCCATAAAAAAAAATTGTAGTGCTTTACCTAAAGCTGGTAACATCTTCACGTAAGCGAAAAAAAGGGCAAACCCTTTCAAATACCAAATACACCCAGTGACACACACACACACTGGCTTTGGCTGAAGCTGTCAACATTTTGTAGAAATTCTTGTTGATGTCTGATGAATAAAACTGCAGTTTTCCAATATCTATGTTATCGTCAAAAGTGGGCTAAATCTGTAAATTGATTAAACTGCAGAGCTCTGACTTTGAAAAGCCCTAAAAATTCTCTGTATCATCAAATGTATGATACCCAAGGCCTTTAGGTCACTTAAATCAATATTCATGGATTACTATCATCAACAATTGGGTCCTTTAATATATAAGGCTCCAGTCCCAATGCAAAATCTGCTATTTTTCCCGGGTTTTTTGCAAAATTTGCCAATTGTTTTTCACAATGTAGCTCACAAACAAAGGAAAAGTTTACAGGTTAAAAGTTTTGCTCAATTAAAACCTCCATGTCGTCAGATGAACGCAATGTTGTCGTTAAATAAAAGAAAGTTAAATGAATCACAAATTGTACATCTTTATTTTTAGAAATTACCATAGTTACTTTTTATTATTTTACCAAATTTAGCCCATTGCAACGGAAAATTTCCAATTGAAAGGGTACAGGACCCTGTCCCAGAAGGGGTCTATTAGCCCCTTGGGATTGGAGTACATACTTTTGAACTTTTAGTCTTGTTTTTAACATGTAGGTTTCTGTCAAATGACTTAAGTATCTTTCCTCAAATCTCAATCAGATTTGGGTATTTGTGATAGATTTTATCAATGAAACCCGTTGACTCGTCAGCTGAATGGACCCCTCTGTAAATCAATGACTTAGACTAGTCCAAATGTGTCTCGAGAGAAAATGGGTTAAGAGTTAGATTGTGACTGACATTCAGCAATATTTACCAGAGTTATGGGACTTTAAAGATCTCTATGAATATCTTGTTTTTATTTTAATTCAGGAAGAACATGAAACTGTTGAATCACCAGAAATACACTTTGAACCACTTGTTAAGTTACCAGAAATAGATACCAAATCATTAGAAGAAGATGAAGAAGTTTTATTGAAATTGTAAGTATGAAATTTGACTGCAAACACTAAATCCAGTAGTCAACAATCGTATAAAAAAAACCTGAAGTCGTGGGTTCAAGAGCCTCGGCGGAGGTGACTGGCTTTTCCTGTCATTTGGATGAGACAGTAAACACCGAGGTCCCATGTCACAGTAGGTGTCGGCACGTTGAAGAACCACTCACTGGCCCTGCTCAGTGGCCGTAAGTGCCGAGCATAGGCCAAACCTTGAATTGAATGGTGACGTCTCCATATAAGTGAATTATTCTTGAGTGGGACGTTAAACAACAACTATCATAAAAAAAAAAATTCCACTCGTCCAATTGCAGGGCAAGTTGTATTGAAACCTACTTCATCTTGTCTGAATTAAAGAAAGAATTACTTGTCTGAAAATTGAGCTTTAGATTTGTTATGTGTTTACACAAATAATTTTTGTCTTCAGTAATTTCACTTGTCCCGAAAAATTGGACAAATGTTATTATTGAGCCCTGAAGTCACATCTTACTTGGCCCACAGTGAAATAGTCTTCTAACACACCTTTTTGCTGGAAAATAATCATTTGCAGTGAATTGGAGGGAAGAAGTTATTGCTGATGATTAACTGTTATATATAAGTATAAACCAGTAGCCGTACAATAAATCTGCAAGGGCATTTTCTTGTAATGATTTTGTCTTATTTGGTGACAGGAGAGCGAAACTGTTTAGATTTGAGGCGAAGGACGACCCCGCAGAATGGAAAGAAAGGGGAACCGGAGATGTAAAACTGTTGAAACACAAAGGCACGGGCATGGTGCGCCTGTTAATGAGAAGAGATAAAACACTGAAAATTTGTGCAAATCACTACGGTAATTTTGCTGTTTGTTATTTCTAAAAATTTCACCTCATTCTACAGTAGAGGATCTAAATAGTTTCCAAACATCGCAGGGATTTCCCTACCTCCTAAATTTTAGATCCATGGTCAGATAAATTTGGAAAATATACTGCATTTTGACTAAAACAGAAAAACTTAATTTGAGAAATTTGTTTGAAAATACTTTTTTTCTTTGTTCTGAAATTCTAAATTGGGATTTTTTGGTATTGTTTTGGGAAAATATGAGTCATTTTTGCATAGGGAATGGGTCCAAAATATGACGTAGGAAAATAGAATTCACCTCTGATCGAAGATTGGTGGTATATTGTTATTTGTTTGTTGAAATAACTAAAGTTAAATTGAACTTGTCTGCAAGTATAAAAGCCACTTCAAAAGTATTATAGACAGGTGGCTATATAAAGAGGTTTATTCATTATTTAAAGTTGAAGGTTAGGTTTGAATAGCCTTTATAGGCAGGTGACCTTTAATGGCAAGTTTGACTTTATTTTATATATCCGTGAAACAAAGGATGTTTTGATTTTGACCAAGATTTGAAAATATTTGCAAGAGTTATGGGACTTTAAAATCTTCATGACTGGTTTAGCTTTTTGGGGGGGCTGAGTGCTTGTCTTTCACATTTTGTTAATATCTCTTTCTTAGTAAAAGCAATGAGCTTTGGGGAAAGGGGGGGGGGGTTAAAAAATAAAGTTCTGTCCAGTTTTTGTCCCTGAAAATATCTAAAATTATTTGAAACAAACTTTACGTTGGAAAACTTGGAATTTTCTTGCAGACAGTTGGTGAAAATATGGTCTATTTTGCAATATCTTGCATTGGGAATCGGTCCACTGACTGAACCCTAAAAAATCTCTGTGAAAACCCCTGAAAATATATTAATACACCTGTAACAAGTAAGTGGTAAAAATAACTTGGACATATACTCTGGAATCTCTCGGAAAAGAGTTAAAAAAAAATGAGATGTACAGTAATGATGATGTTGATGTGACGGGCGGACATAATCTAATTTGCTGAGTGTCACATACTCTGACTGTATCATTTCTACACTGCTCTGTTTACGAGACAATTTTGTTTCTCCTAATCGAAGTTAAAGGGATACAATAGTAGTTTCATGAAGATCAAGCGAGAAGACCATTTTGTAGAAGATCAATTGAGGAAGCCTCGGGCCATTTTTCTTTTTTCGGGATATCATAGATGGAAGGATAACTGATTTTAGTCATCTGTTTATTTGCAACATTTTTGTTTTGCAAATAAATTGAGTCTGTAAATAGAAGCATTTAATGAATTTTTTGAAATTCTGTGAAAAAAATTAAATTAATGGTGTGTTTGTTATTTTGTCTCTGTAGTTACATCACAGATGGAGCTGAAACCAAACTGTGGCAGTGAAAAGGCATGGGTATGGACAGTGTCAGCCGATTTTGCTGACGAAGAGGCGAAACAAGAATTATTAGCAATTAGATTTGCAAATGCAGAAAGTAAGTATAGTAATCATTAAATTGTATCTAATACTTGATGCAAAGTATTCCAAAAATGATGCGTCATGATAATGGATAGACAGAAAAAGGGTTGACTTCCATCTTTCCTTATTTGAACGGTAGTGGGTCACATTCAGAAGGACACAACACCATTGACTTTCATTGTCATGTTTTCAGAAGGGTCTGACAAAGGAGATGTGGGGTTTTGATTTCCATTTGCCCATTTTTTCAGTTCTCGTGCTTCACCTGGATGAAGATAGATATATCTCCCATTGTTCACTGATTTTCCCTTCATTTCAACAGGGAATGATTTCCTTGTCAACCCCTAGGTTATAGACAAGCTACACGAGCTATGACATCACAAAACAATTTATGCTGTAGTGTGTCTGTGGCATCTAGAATGCTGTGCATAATGTCAGATTTTATTTGCGCAGATCTACATATACCTGTATTTAAAACATGGGAGAAAAATGATCAAACCCAACCTTGAGGGTATGACAAAGGAATCTCTATCCACGGGATAAGCCTCACGTTTGTCATTCAGGAATCTTTCCCTTGGATTGAGATTCCTTTGTCATACCCTCTTGGTAGGGGTAGATTATATTAGTCTCTCATTTCCATCTTATTTTCACAATAGTCCAGAGGCGTGTAGACGAAGGTGATGATATGTGTGACGGGCGGACAGATTTAACACTGTTGAATGTCACCCCTTCTGATTCGTTCATTTCTTGACAATTACTGCACCTTATTGTGACTTCCATTATCTGGTTAATAATGCTTTGTTTGGCAATGTTCCTTGTCGGTGTAGTGGTTATGTTACATGTGTAAGTCCTAGTGTAGAGTTAGTGAAATCCGGTTAAACGTGGAGAGTAAAATATATTGATGTGAAATGAGCTCTCTTGTCTTCAATTTTTACTCTTACGTTTCTAATAATCGAGTATCGTGTCTAACAACAGAGTGAAGAGTAGTCACTTATTTAAATCTTGTCCAGACATTTTGAAATAACCAAAAAATTACTGGACAACAGGACTAATGAATAAAGGAATTTCACTGGTCAAAGAATTTTGTTTACTGGGCTGTATATATACCGTAAAAAAACCCATGTAATCTGCGCACAAAACAATTTATGCTGCAGTGTGTCTGTGGCGTCTAGAATGCTGTGCATAATGTCAGATTTTATTTGCGCAGATCTACATATACCTGTATTTAAAACATGGGAGAAAAATGATCAAACCCAACCTTGAGGGTATGACAAAGGAATCTCTATCCACGGGATAAGCCTCACGTTTGTCATTCAAGAATCTTTCCCTTGGATTGAGATTCCTTTGTCATACCCTCTTGGTAGGGGTAGATTATATTAGTCTCTCATTTCCATCTTATTTTCACAATAGTCCAGAGGCGTGTAGACGAAGGTGATGATATGTGTGACGGGCGGACAGATTTAACACTGTTGAATGTCACCCCTTCTGATTCGTTCATTTCTTGACAATTACTGCACCTTATTGTGACTTCCATTATCTGGTTAATAATACTTTGTTTGGCAATGTTCCTTGTCGGTGTAGTGGTTATGTTACGTGTGTAAGTCCTAGTGTAGAGTTAGTGAAATCCGGTTAAACGTGGGGAGTAAAATATATTGATGTGAAATGAGCTCTCTTGTCTTCAATTTTTACTCTTACGTTTCTAATAATCGAGTATCGTGTCTAACAACAGAGTGAAGAGTAGTCACTTATTTAAATCTTGTCCAGACATTTTGAAATAACCAAAAAATTACTGGACAACAGGACCAGTGAATAAAGGAATTTCACTGGTCAAAGAATTTTTTTTACTGGGCTGTATATATACCGTAAAAAACCTATGTAATCTGCGCACCTATGTGATGTGTGCACCCTGTTTTTGAGGCTGAAAATCTTGAAAAAAAAAGATTGTCCCTATGTAATATGCGCACTAAAAAAATTGCCGATATTGGTAATCAAGGCTCCAAACCAAGATAACAAGAAGCCAGTATTTGTATAAAATGAAACGATGTTCAAAGTATAATTTACAATTAACATTGATTATCTTATTACATAATTACATAAAAGTGAAAAATTTCTGTGAATAAATATCTTTTCTATTGTTCATTGCACACATGATGAAGATTTCAAAGTTGTCACTTCGTTTGTTTAATTACAACCGACATTATACACTCTGTTCTTAATAAGTACCTGTCCATTATCAAACACATTTGTCATATTGATAACGCGATCTTTTTTCACCATGCTGATATAATTTATGTAGTCAGGCTTTAAACATGTTAAAGTTATAAAGTAAAACATTATATCAAAAGGAAAAAATATACTTTCAAATTGAAAATTTAATACCAGTAAAACACAGACTTGTTTGTCCGACATTGAAGAAATAGACTTTAATCTGTGCTGCCATCTCCTATCAATGGCTTACCTGGTATCAGTCGATAATCTGACAGTTATGAGTTAATAATTAGGCATGCCCTAAATAAACAATCCATAATGACTGCTGGTCTCAATCATGTAACTATTATCTTATTTCAAAATGCCGACATGGAAATGTCAAAACGTGTGGTTTTTGAAAATCGGGATGGAGGTGCCAACTAATGTGTATTGCTTTTCAATGGCCGCATGATAAATCATTAAAAGAAGCAGGCCGAAATGAAGTTGATACAGATAAATAAGGCAAATAAATAAACATATGAAACCAAGGTTTAATCCAGGTTTTAAAAGTAAAGTCTTTATTTGAAAACTTAGAAAAAAGTTTGGCTGGGATCCAGGGGCCGCTTAGGCCCCAGAAGCTCTAGGATGTCTGATGCTCTAAAATGAATTCTCAGCCTTTTCCTGGCTTTAAAACATGTCAATAAATGCCCTGGTTTTTTTGACACACTAAACATAAATTTTGTAGCCAGGCTGGATTGTAGCAGTTACACCCCTCTCCCTTCAGAAAGGCATCCATCAGATACCAATATCCAAATTTGTTATAATGAATTTTAAAGTACTAAATTCTGAATAATCTAATATAACAGTTGCATTTGTTATGCCAAAAATAAATAACTAGACTTACCTGGAAGAAACATAATTTTAATTTGATTGAAAAATATTTGGAAATATGATAATTTTTTTTCTTGAGGATTTTAACATTTATCAGCTATATTTAAAACTTTTTATATGTATCACTGCATTTATTGCCAAAAAATTTCCATACACAAATATTTCTTTGAGAGTTTTAATCTTCATATTGTACTTTTTTCGTTAAATGATAAGATAAAACAAATAATGTTGACTGACTAGTTCACTGAAATAAAATGAGAATTATTAGGGAAAATTAATAATAAAGAGTATTAACTGTCATTACTGACAATTTATTTAATTTAATTCCATGAGTAACAAGAAGACATTATTATCTGTGTTTAAAATATTATGTAATTGAAATAAAAGATCATTTTTGTATTGAAATCACCACAATTTTAAGATGCATCCATAGCACTGTATAGTATGTGGAGTGTGGACGTCGCAGAAGACACCACGATCTCGCTTTGATATTTCTCAGCTAACATTTTAAAGTAAAATCATTGAGGATTGATACACAAGCTGCATTTAAATAATATAACATTAATTATGTTAATCTTTGATGTCTGTATGTAGGACAGAACAGATGGATAATGATTATAACTGTAGAGGTTTAAATATTCAGGTAATCAATCTGTATTATACAGTGTATAGGTACCTGACCATAGTACATATCGTTGTGTAAATACCCCCTGCACACGTCAGATAATTACATTTCTGAATGGTCTAATGACATTAATTAATAAACAAGGTTATTAGTCCATGTTCCTGATGACTATATGGAATATATAAGGGACTTATGTAACAAAGAGGGCTTAATACTTCAATGAAATGGGAGCACCAGAAATATCATCGGAAGCTATTTTTGTCGCCAGTTAATAGACTGAAAATTTCGATTACGAACATTTATGCTTGACAAAAATGACCGCTCGTCTAGCGCTTGATGTTGGGTTTATTTTTGGTATATTTTTTTAAAGCAGAATCATTTGATTGTTTTTCAAATAAAAACCATTTGATTTTTTTAGTGTCCGTTTCACGGACGCCTAGATATCCTCTATCAAACCCTAGAAACAGGTAGAATGTCGAGAAGGTATTACCACAGGATTATAATGGACGCTTTTAAGCCACAACTCGGATTAAACTTAGTAACTGGACCCCGCAATCAATCGGCCTGAGACAAAACAAATTCTGCTTTCAAGCTGCAGATGATGTGAGTCGATATCATTAGTCTTTAATCAAATCTAAAATCTAGTCAGTAATGATTTAATCGGCCTCAGGAAGAAAGAACATTTGGTCTAGTTTATCTTTGACATCACATACACTGAACGAAAACGTATAACTTTTGGTATTTATTTTTATTTTTTTTAAGTTACTCGTAAATATGTTTCACTGGATGTTAAAAATGGTCACCAATGGGATATGGGCTGGGAAAAAAACCTGATATTTTCCTACACCTATATGTAAAATGCGCACCCCCAATTATGGATATCATTTTAAAGTGAAAAAAGTACACACATTACATGGGTTTTTACGGTACACAGTTGAAATGAAATGGAAAATTACTGGTCATTTGGACCAGTTATCAGATAGATTTCACCATACTTTTGTAAAATTTACAGGTTTTTCAGGTAAGACTGGTGAATTTCAAAAACACTGCTTGTCATATATTTGCAGGTGGAAATTTTCCTCTGAAAACAATTCTTCAAGAGTACCATTTTCCTCTTCATTCATTTCTTTCATGACTTTGTCAAAGAAGTTGATGAGATTGCGATGGCTATATGTTTTTCTTCTCGTAAAATTTTCAGTTGTCATGCTTCACATCGATGCGATTAGATAGGGCACCAATTTCTTGTCATATTTTCTCATTGGTCAAAATCATTGATGAATGTGATGATATTTGTGACGGGCGGACAGATTTAACACTGTTGAATGTCACTTCTCAGTTCTGATTCATTCATTTCTTGTTTAGTACATTTTTTTTTCGTCCTTGTGACTGTCGGGGTGACACTAGGAGTATTGTTGTCCCCCACCAGTTCTAGTGTTATGAAGATATATATGTAGGTTTTTTTTTCATGAAAAGTAATAAACATTGTAAATTACTACATGTACTTGATGTACAATAACAAATAAGAGCTATACACAGGCATAACAATCTTATATTCCTAAATATTTTGTGAAAATAAGGTTAGGTCCAGTGTGGTATTCATATACAAATAGTTAATCAATTGCAAGTGAAAAAGTGTCAAACCTGGGTTTGCCAAGCAACTGTCACAAAATGTATAGGAATTTAAGAATTTCTGTGCTTATTTATATCTCTCTCTCTTTTGCTATCGTTTATCAGTCTTAAGTAGTAAAAAACAAAAATAATTTTTTGGGGAAAACACAGCTAATGCCCCTTTAAGGTCATTAAAGCATGACCATACTTTAATATGAAACCAAGAATGCAATTTTGAAAAATTCTCTGGGATAAGAAATAAATTGTTATATCAGGATACTGTTAAAATCCAAAGTAATCCTGCCTTTCTTAAAAAAAAAAGCAGGGTTGTTAGTAAAGCACATTGCCTTGCTCTGATTCCATGCATTACTATAGCTCCAAATTTGTTTTGTTTAGCTGGCCGAAAAGAAATTCATGGTAACTAATGCCATACCTAACAGCACCCCCCCACCCCCACCCCGGTGTCGGCGGCGGCGTCTATGGACAAAACTTTAACCTGGCCTATAACTTTTTGACCACAAGGGACAGGGCTCTGTTATTTCACATCTTGATTTCTTATGACGAGGGCTTTTATTTGGTACCTTGACTTTTTGACCTAGTGACCTTGACCTTGGAATTTGACCTAGGAATTTGACCTACTTTTCAAAAACTGTAACCTTGGCTATATGTTTTAAACCATGAGGGATAGGGCTTTGATATTTCACATATAGATTTCTTATGACCAGAGCTTTCATTTGGTACCTTGACCCTTGAGTTTGACCTACTTTTAAAGGTTTTAAACCTGAGCTGAAGTAATAAAAATCTTACCAGTCCTTTGATCTTTAAACTTGACAGCTGTGGGTCAAATGTCTATTTTGAAAGTTTACACCCATTTTGGCGAGCTTTGTTGTCGTCTGACAACTCTTGTTGTGAAAATTATTCTGTAACACCATTTAACTCATTCATCCCTAAAGACACATTTGGACTGACCCACATTATTGATTTTAAGTAAAATCCATTGATTTTAAGTAAAGTCCATTGATTTTAAGGGGAAGTTGAGTTAATCTAAGACACATGCCAATTTTTCTTGCTGTAACTGTAATGGTTAGCTATTAGCCCTTTAAATTTTTTTATATTCAGAAGAAGAAAACACCTAGACAAGGACAAGGACAGGATAGACTCAGTTCAATTGTTTTAATGATAACTTCCTTCTTTTTCTACTTTATAGAGATTCTTGTGTTAAATTTTTATCTTGTTGTTTGCCTGTAATTTAACTTTTCAAGGACATTATTTATTGATAATGAATGCTTTATCTTTCAAGATGCTCAGAAATTTAAAGAGAAGTTTGAGGAAGGACAGAAAATGAATTCAGAGAAATTGAAAGAAAATAAACAGAGTAAGTTGTGTTTACAATGACTGTCGATATTGTCATCGTGATACAGTGATGGCTGTTTTGTTAATGCTGTCAACCCCTGACGTAACATTTAGACTAACCCAAATCTATAATTAGCATGGTCTACTGTCATAATTCTGGAGTGAACAAGTTCATTTGTTCATATATTTTCCATCTAGAATTATTATCATGTTTTTATTCTTAATCATACATCCCTGAATTCTGACAGTGGACTTCACCATTCTTTGAAATGAGCAGGTCCAAATGTAACTTCAGGGGTTGATGAGTTAATATAGTCCCGTCATTAGAACCGCTGAAAGTAGTGTTGGAGTTACAAGTAGAAGTTTTGAGGCCTGACACCACAAAACTTAAAAGAATTACTTAAGTCTGAAACATTTTGCTTAACTTTGGGTCATGCAGAAATCTCATTGACTGCATTCTCAGAATTCAGTCAATTTTTTTTTAGTTTTGTGTTGCTTAGCCCAAGGCTCGGTTCTGGTTATTGGGTCATCCTCGCGGTTGTGATTGATCCTTCACCAAGTGCTTGTTGCTTCAGGTCAACGCAGGTTTGAGTCCCACTGGAACCTGAGCTAATTTTTGTGAGGAAGTTTGTCAGTTTACTTGTGGAAGGTTGATGGTCTCTTCTTTGGTACATTGTAACCGGGTTCTCTCCACCACCAATAAAAACTGGCCGCCACCATCACATAACTGAAAAATTGATGAGTGTGGCGTAAAACATGAATTCCTAGGTGAGACCTAAATCTGAGGTCCATGTCACATTCTGGCAGGAATGGCACCTGATTGGCTAAAAGTGGTCTGATTAGGGAGGTGGTCTCTTAAGTGAGAGTCTGAACTCATTTAACATTTATCGTATTCGACCCATTAAGCACCCATGTCCCTATAAATGCCCCTCCCCCTTTTTTCAGATAGATCAGGAATACGGTATTAAGAATTTTGCAAGAGACTGAATATTTGTGGTCATTTGTGGTCTTAAATGCAAGGTTTCACTATATATATATATATATATATATATATATATATATATATATATATATATATATATATATATATATATATATATAAAACCTCAAGAAAGACTCCGCAATGTAATGTTTATCACCTTAAATAAACATCTTAAAATCATCATGAAATGAATCCTCATTTTACATGATGATGGCAGATTTTTTGTATTCTCCCACCTTGGACAGGCGTATCTACCCTTTTGTCTAGCCAGAATTTCTCTGTCCACTCCTTAGGGTGGAGACAAGCTATGTGTGCTATGACATCACAACATCATTTTATAACACTAGACTTGTACGTGATGAGAATACGGTGCATTTAAAGTCGTGTCGGGTTTATTTACGTGCCTAAACTTATGGCTTAAACAAGGGAGAAAAATAATCAAACATGGGTGTGTTGAGTGGAAAGGACAATTTTGTCCCTCGTGGTAAGAATCTGAAAATCCAATCCTTGGACACCCTCGGATTGGACAACCAGATTCTTTCCACTGCTTGGGTGGAGATTTCCTTATCCTTTCCACACACACATGTAAGATTCTATTACTCCTTGATTTCACTGTGTGTGGATACAGATGTGAGTGCTTGTTTCACAAATGAATTTTGTACTTAACAGATGGTGTTTTGGAAACGGACGATGCAAAAATCTCGGAAGCAGAAAAGAAGAAAAGCGAGGGTGGAGAAAATAAGACAGATGAAGACAAAGAAACTGACAGTATTGCTAAAACTCTGGGAGAGTTAAAAGTGGTAGAAGAAAAAACGGACAGTAAAAGTGATACAAAACAGGACTCCAAACAAAGTGAAACTAATACGGACAGTTAGAAACTTGCATGTGATCTGTGATCTTCTCGACAGGAATTCGCTTCCGATTTTTATTTTTGGAAGTTGTGGTTTATTGCCCCGACGTGTCTCACTGGTAGACGAAACGATGCACATGTGGCATAGGTGAATCATCATTTGATTATACTACCCAGCAAGATAAAAATCATCACAGGCGTATACTTCATAGTGTTTAAGATCATGTTGTGCAATTTTACACCCGATTAATCTGCGTCACGTCTTCAAAACGGGAACTTTTTTATATAATGTAATGCCATCTTTGTACACCAGGCCAATACAACTTTTCTTGGAACATTTTTGTCTCTGGTGTTCAGATGATGGACACCAGAATTTAAGAATTTATTCGTAGTTATAACATGGAGCATAATACCAAGGTTTCAAGGTCCTATTGTTATGAATTTCTTTATGTTTATAGACAAGATGATATAATAACATAACATTATTTGCATTTGTGCATTTTTTTTCCTTTGGTTCAGTCGAGTGTCGCACTTTTTATCCCCCGCTTTCGCCGAAATGGGGATATTAATATGGGTATGTCCGCCTGTCATGCTTCGTTTCTGTGCAGTAACGGTAACAAATATTAGCCAATTTTCTTCCAAAAGCATGTTTCAACCTGACCTCGAAAGAGTTCACCTACAATATGATTACCCCTTTACGAAAGCGGGGAATAGTAATTCTACGTATTAGCTTGTTGTAACAAAATTGTGAGCTTATTCATTCAACTGTGGCCATTCCCTGTTACCATGGTAAACCATCATTGCTACACCATTGTAGTTTCCTAAATGATTTTTGAATTGTCAAGGGTCATTTAGCCACGTGTCAACTTTTTGTTATTTTGAATTGCTAAGCCTCTAGCAAATAATTTTGAACTGGGTATTGTTACCAGCTTTAGTACTTAATGCATGCCAAATAGAACATGACCAACTTTATTTTTTTATTTTTTGCTCCTGAATTATGTCCCCTGATAAGGCAGAAAATTGCATGTTTCCTCCCATGTACTGAATTTTATCTACTTATGGAATTTGATAGACTTTGTATTTCCCTCGCTTTCTCACTTTTTGAAGTTGTTGTAAGATCTTGTTAATCTCAAGTTCGATGTTGTCCATACTCTAGGATTTTTAATGATTTAATAGTTTTGGAATATACAACAATATTTTGGGGATCGAAGCAGTTTTGGGTACTTTGTGGGGAAAAGTCACATTCTGGGGAAGTTAGTGTTATATTTGACTTTTCCTACAGAAAGTCATTCCAAACAGAGGGAAATGAAAATTTGTCCCAGAAAGCTGTAGTATAAATGGTGTTAGTAATGGAATTCCGTCACAAAGCAGAAATTCATCAGTTCATAAGATATGGTAATGGATATGCTCTTGTGACGTAGATCACTACCTACCAGTGATCTGCTATTGAGAAGAAACATGGAGAGCAAAACAAAAACACATGGAATGGAATCGCAGAAAACAGCAGTATGCGAAGGCACATAAGATGACAGCTGGTGGAGAACTTTGAGATCTGAGCTGAAATGGAAATTGTAAGACAAATCGGCAACCATCATGTTTGATGACTGGTTAGTGCATTCAATGTGTATTGAAACATTCACATGGTCATTACCAGTTTGCCTGTTTACTTGTGGAAGGCTGTTGGTCTCTTCTCGGGTACATTTTTACCAGGTTTTCCCCTTCACCATTTAAAACTGGCTCACCTGTGCTCTTCATCTCATATGGGACATAAGGCCGCAATTGAAAACTGGCCGCCACCATATAACTGAAAAATTGTTTAGTGCGGCGTAAAACTTGATTTGGGGACCACCTGTGTATAAAGACAACCTGGTCATAAAGACCTTTTTTTGCTGTCTCCAATAATATCATTTGTGTACAAAGCAATCTCTTTATAAAGACCACCTCCCTATAGCCTATTTTGCTAAACAAATTTCACTGTAATTTCAAAATCGGAAGAAAATAAAGTACATTCATCATGAACAGATTGTTTTGCTTCTTGGGCAGCCTTGTTTTCGATTTCTCCTCCACCATATTACATTTAGAGTTTATAAATGATTCTGCACACTTGATGTTTCCAGGCAATTAGTTAACTAATTAAGTGGTATAAGACTTTAAAAATGAAAATAGTATGTGCAAATAAACATCCCTGGAATGTGACGTTAAAAGGGAGGATTTTATATAAAAATTGAATTCTGTATAGTTGTTTTTATTTGTGGGAAATTTAATTTCACTTTATTTGCGGTTATAGACAATTCCGCAAAATTAAATACCTGTGAATATAATACCTTACATTTAGAAGTTTCAGGAAGACCATTTGTAACATATCTTGCGCAAATTTTAATACCCATGAATAATTTCTTGAAAAACCTGAAATTTTATCCCTGTGAAATTAAACAACTATATTGGATCTTTGCAGTCTGTATGTAAAAGGAATTTGTTGTATATTATAATCTAGTGCCAAAAATAGAAATTAATTGATTCACCCAACTAGTCCATAAAAAACATAACTCATCCACACAAAAAATAACAATAAAATGCATTGTTTTTTAAAGAAATATTTTGGGGTTTTTTGTTTTCAATAAATTCCAAAATTTGACCTTGAAGTTTTAAAGAAAAGTAAATCGTGAAGTTTGTAGTCGGTGTGGATTCCAGACCTATGCTGATTTTATTAGTAAATTTGCCATTTTACTCGCAGAAGGCTGCTGCTCTTTTCCTGGGTATTTTATTATAAAATTATCTCCCCTCCATTAAAAATTGGCAGCTGCCATGTAACTGAAAAGTTCTTGAGTGGCAATTAAAAACTGTTAAAACAAACGATATACCGATTCCTCAAGCAGTTCCGAGTAAGCTTTTACCTAGCCATAGGTGGTGTACATATTTTCGATCTTTTTACATCTTAATGTCGTCAACTGAAAGTTTCACAAAATGAGGGTTTATTGGTAAACACCATGGACTCCCTGCTTCACTTTTAAAACAATTCACCCAAATGTGTATTAATAAGACGACGTCATTCAATGATTTAGATGAGTCCAAATATGTCTGTAGGGATGTACAAGTTAAACATTGTTTCTGTTGTGATACATTTAAATAAAAATACCCTGTATTGAGTTGCAAACAAATAGTCTGTATTGAATCATTACAGGTCTGGCAGACTTGTTTTCTGCATCAGAAATATTAGAACTACAGTAATACATGGAGTCGTGTTTTGTCTGTTTATTCCTAATTTTGGACAATAGACTGTGTTTTGGTTTTTGACTGAACCCCGATTTGCTACATTACCTTGGTAGACCTATACAGGATTGAACAAATGTTTTGGGAGTCGGCTTGCCCAGGGCAAGCTGAAAGTTATTTTCAACTTGCCTTGACCAATATTTAACTTGCCTTGATCATCATTTCCCTCAAAACTTGTGGTAGTAATAAGACAAGACCAATGTTTAAAACATTGTTAAGTTTTTTTAGCTTGCCCATGGGCTAGCTGTCCATACTTTTCAACTTACCCGAGCCAAAATTGAGCTTGTCCCGGGCGTCGGGCAAATGGATTTGTACTGCCCTGTCAATACCTTGCTGTAAACTGAGAGGTCTACCATTTGAGATTAAATGGCACATCCAGGTTCTGTTGATAAACCAATACTGTCTATATTGAAAAAACTGGAGAACACTACAGGTGGAACATTTTTCCTGGCATTACTGTAATTCTAATATTTTTGTGTGTCAACCCAGTTATGATCTAATTTAGATGTGTAAGCGTGTTTTAATTTATCTCGGTCGACCTTTATTTTAGCGGAATTTTATGAAAAGTGCAATGATGAGAATGCAGTACTTGATAGCAGTATTATTTATCAAAATTTCTGGAGCTCATGTCATTATTTGGGTTGAAGTGTGTATATGTATGTATGTATTATATATATATATATATATATATATCAACTGAAGCAAACTTTAGAAACTATGAAGTACCATTCTCTAGGTATTTGTCTTTTTCTTTTTTAAATGGGGAGAAAGTAAAAAAGAATTGAACTAAATGAACAAAGAATTGTTGTATCTTTAAATAACAATCTCATCTTAAAGATTGCTGAACAACTAAGGAGTCAACATGATATAGGCAAGAGTTGAGCTTGAGAATACATTGAATTTGATGATGCCCAACTCCTACCTTTGGCAGGTCATATTTTTTGGGGGGAGCAGGCCAATTCCTATAAAAACAAATTCTGTGCCTTCCCAAAGGCCCCAAAAAACGTCGGGGGTTACGGATGCGCCGGTAAAAAAGATGGGTGTTTATGCGTAACCTCAGATGTTCTTTTGGCCTGCCCTGCCCAAATTGGTATGTAGATATCTTGATAGATACTTGTCATAATTTGAAAATTATCTTCAATTGTGCAAATGGTTTTTAAGATGCATATGATTAATATGAAAAAATATAATTTTTTCTATCATTATTAACCTACATATATCTACCCCTGATGATAATGGACTCCACAGAAAATTAATGACATAGACCAGTCCAAATTTGTCTTTTAGGGGGGGGGGGGGTGTACAAGTTTAAAAAAAAAGGGTACTACCAAAATCCTTTATGTTGATTTTGAAATCATTCATAATTTGAATCTTTGGCATACATATAATTGACATTTTTTTTATACATTAATGAAATTGAATGTCATACATTCATTGAATTGTAAATATGGATGTTTTTAAAGGGGGATAACTTAGTTTTCTTGTGCAAAACTTTGAAGTGTTTCGTTAATTGATGTGGAAATGGAGAAACAGTTACAGAATATCTACATATTTATGTTGATGAGGCAATAAAGAAATTCAGAATTGTCTATTTTGTGCAAATTCCTATGATTGAGAAAATAAAATGCTGTATACAGGGTTATCTTTTCCCCTTGTTACTTTCGCGGTAATGCATTTGCAAATGGTTTTGCTCCGTTTTAAATTCGCCAAGACTTTTATTATTAAAAATAAATGAATTTACTATTTCGAATTCGCCCACTGATGATGAGGGCGAAAATAAAACTGGGCGAAAATTTCCCTGTATACAGTAAATGGAAATTGGTGAAAGAGCACTTTTAAATAGGCTTTTTACATCTAACAACTCTCAGGGCTCGGCGGATACAAAGTGTTTTGCTGTGTTCTCTTGTTATTGCGTTGTAAATTTTGTAACTTACTCCAAAGCTTGTTAATGTTTAATACAGGTTGTAAATTACCTCCCTTGAAAACTTTCATCTGAATGGCTTTTTTAATGATAGTGTTATTTATATGAGAATTTGATAATGATATCATTAAAACTAAATACGAAAATACTGTCATCGTTGATGTTCTTTACTGAAATAATGCATTTTTGGTTTCTTTATTAATATGATGCAGGCTTCATTCAGAAGCTTTTGAATCAGGAGAAGAAAAAGCTGGCTGTGATGTTTAAATATATCGATGTTTTGTCATTTAACAATAAAAAAAATATACATATGTATATACGTTATATCCTGAAGAAGTAGAAATAGGACACCACAGAATCTCTGATACATCTGCTTCCTTCTTGGACATTTCATATAGTTATAGACACAGGTGGAAAATTGACAACCAAACTAAGACAAACGTGATGATTTTGGCTTTCGTATTGTCGACTTTCACATTTATGTACCATACCAGTATCCACTTTTCGCCTGAATATGGTGTTTATATTTCACAAATGATCTGATATGCTAGGTCCTGTTCAACATATGAACATTTCATATACAGAGACGAACTACTCGCTGATAAGTTGTTGTCACGAGGATATCCGGAAGTTCGTTTAATGTCGTCAACATTTACCAATCAGTATAATGAGCTTGTTTGCAATTAGTGAGTTTGATAGTTCTTGAATCATCTTCGATTGTTTTTGAATCATCTTTACCAATTATGAAGAAGGTTCATTCCTAAGTTATCTAACTGGACTCACGGCAACCATGACCGGTCGACAGGGGATGCTTATTCTTCAATGGCATCTGAACCTACCTTTGGATTTTCAGAGCTCCGTGTGTGTACATTTTTCACCTGATTTGTATATTGTATCGTCAACATTCTCTCTTTGGTATCTTTGACTTTTATATATTATTACTTTGAATCCATATTTCACATTTTAATTTTTTAATTCCCTAGGTGACTTTTAATTTTATGCCTTAATGCCTTCCGCGGGAATTCTGGTTTAAAATGCAATACAAATTTGGTAAAAAAAGTAAACATTTGTTGCGGAGATGAAAAACAATGATTTTTTTAAAAAATATTATAATAAGCAAAGTCAGCGAAGCATAGTTTCTATAAATAAAACAATAACAGTAAACAAACGAAAACAACAATAATCCGTGCCTGTTAAAATATACTGCCGGACTGGATGTTCGTAGCACTTTTAAAAGTTTTAAAGTTTTCGGTAGGCAATTCATATAGTAAAATACATGTAACCTGGCAGGGTGGAGTCTTTTGAACATTTTCTTGTCCTGGACGAGTTTGAATTTTAGGAAATGAAGGATACGTGTAACATTAAAATTTCACTGACTAGAGTTATCGTTCCTACTTGTCACCATACATAACAGAGTATCCAGTGAGGAATAAAAGGTTTTTCCTGCGCATTTTGTCAGAACCGAAAAGTGAGTAGAATCATCTGTACGGTAATCAAAAGGTTACTCCGCCCCGCCATCTTATGTGGATCAAACAATACTATCTGCGCACAGTATAAATACTTATAGATCCGCCTGACAACCGCATTCGGGGCTTTTCAGTCCTCCCCTTTAATTCTGTATCGACGGTATTTTTTCTCTGATTTCTTAACCATTCACTTTTCTTTTCTTGTCTATACTCCTTGGAAAATTCATAAATCTTCTTTCTAGAATACAATAAAGCGTGCGGGAGATTCCTATAGTAATACCAGTTCTGCGTGTGAACCATTGGTTGTATTGTCCTGTTTCGCATTAGATCCTCCAAACATGTCAATATCATTGGATCAGAGCGCATGTCAAATTTATTGGCAATTAGCTGAGGCCTTCCGACTAACCAAGGTAAATCGCCAATGGAAAACACACACACGCCTCTTACATATTTTCCATGACATTCGGGTTTATCGTTTTCCCAGTTTATTGCACGAGACAGAAACGTTTCATACCTGTGTCTGATTTCTAATTCGTATCCCCCTGGGGCCCAGGGCAAGGTATTGAGTGTAGCCCAGACATGTTCCTCCGGAGAATAAGTATCGTTCATCCAGGTAAAAAATTCTTGAGAAATTTTATCTGAGAGCAAGAAGTCGACGAATTCCCTAGAAAATGACCCATACGCACTACCTTTGCTCATTGGTATTTTATATGTGAACGCACTTTTATTTTGTGATGTTTCTACTAAATTAATTCCACTGGTATAGAAGCGCTTATTGTATCTCCATTGCATGAAAACTGGGTTACTGTATGTTTCGATATCATTGGCGCCGTTCAGTGCTTTAAGAATTTCCACCATCTCCAAATTCGTTTTCAATGGAAATTCTTGTCCTGTAAGGTTTATATAATACTTCCAATTCACATTTGAATTTTTAAGTATTTTCATACATTGAAGATCACTTTGCGCATGCGCATAACTCGCATAAACAATATTCAATCGCTCCCGAACAACGAAAACATTTTCGAAGCATCGTCCAATACCTTCCATTATGTTGTATACAATTTTCGGAGACTTTCTGTCGACATAGATGCAATACACATTGTGGGGTCGGTAGATCGTTCGTAGTAAAATTTCAGCTTGTTCTGGGTCACGATGCATTTTGATAGCGAAGGCCAGCGGAAATTCTCTCTCTCCAGACGTGATTGGTTTGACGTCATATTCGTGTGCACGACGTAATTTTGAGCAGTCTTTTAACAACTCTGCAATCTTGCACTGCCTTGGCGGCACTGCATACCGGAGTTTCATCGGGTTATCTATCGTCATGTCGCCCATGAAAAATTTTGGGCATAATTCCGTTAAATGACCACGATTTAGACATAATTTTGCAAGAGGGTCGCGCTTCTCATCTAGTGTTAACCGCTTCTTGCCAACAACGTCTGTTGTTATCAAACTTCGGTATTTTAATCTGTCCTCCGTCAGTTGTCCATCGGAAGTAAATTCCTCACCGGGACTTCCCCAAAGACTCAGAAATGTTACGAAAGAAAAAAATTGCAGAACAGCAGTCGTGATACAGATATGTCGCAAAGGCATTCTTTTCTATGTATACAAGGATTATTGAATAAGAAAAATTATCCTTTTCCATATATCATGATGCACAATTTGTCCGATTGTGACGTCATCTTAAGAACGCATCGGTGTAATAATGATGAACATAATTTCAATTAGATCCACGCTAACTCGGACCAGCATCATTCTTTTACATTCGGCTACTTACGCATTCCATCATCAAATTTAAATAAATGAGCTATATAAATGCCGCATGCTCTGCTTGTCCATCACATAGCCTGAATTGGTATATGTATATATATCAATGGGTATTGACCATACTGTGGGCACTGTAGCGCACGTTAATAATATTTAATACTCGTGACCGCCAATTTTCCGATCTACTGGAAATTCTTATATATGGATATGTGTATATATATATATATATATATACATGTATATATATATGGTAATTAAATCAACGCAGAGGATAGGTAATATGTATGTCCTAAACATGGGTGGCACGGCTATACATCAGTCAAGCCCCTCAGTTTTATACGCATGACAACTACATGTATATTTCACAAGTTGTAAACAATTCGCCATTTCCGTGTGATGTATGAACTCTGAAATGAACAAAATTAGAGTTACCCGGAGGCAAATTGATGTCAAAAATTGTGTCAGGTCATTTCAAATTTTTTTCTTGGAATCTTTACTATTTTGCTTTTATCGGTGAAGAAAAAAAAACCAGAATGTTATTTGAATAAAAATTCTCGTTTGTACTTTTACAAATCGCTTTTATCTGGTGGTGTAATAAATTTCATATCTCAAGGTAAATTTTATCGAGTTGGGATCTATTTTTTTGTGTCAAGTGTGACCTTTGCCTCCGAGGGACGTTTGACTACTCTAAATATCCGCTTCGGTGGTCACGTGACGGACGAAGGTTCTTGTTGCGATGACATGAACATAACTACTAATTTGTACTATGGGGTCGATAAAGGATAGAGTAATACCTGCAAATATTTACCAGGTATGAAGTGAAGAATGCCAAAAACAATATCGTTTGGTATGCCATGTGAAGGCTTAACCTTGAGTTTTGTTTTTTCGTAGATTTAGTATTTTGTTTCCTTTTAATCGGAACATTGGCTTTGCAAGAAGAGGGTGTCATTGGTTCGAATTCAAATCGGACTTTGAAGGCTACAATAGATAGTGATTGTTGATTATTATGTTAACTGCATTTGAAGATGAAAAAAATGAATAAATCGATGATAGATCATTCATAATAAAAACAACAATAGTAATTATATATAGTAATTATATATATATATATATATATATATATATATATATATATATATATATATATATATATATATATAGTCAACTCTTGTTATAAGAGTTGATTGTATATATATATATATATATATATATATATATATATATATATATATATATATATATATATATATATATATATATATATATATATATATATATATATATATAGTTCACCGGGGGTTGACCGAGTGCATCACATCAAATTGTCATCCATCTAGATGCTCACGCACTCGCCGTTGCTTAACTTCAGTACATGTATATAAACACCAACCGTCCAGCCACAAAAGCTAGCTATTGGACTAGACAGTTAATCTGCCTTTATCCATGACCGTCACACACACACACACACACACACACACACACACACACACACACACACACACACACACACACACACACACACGTACACACACGTACACACACACGTACACACACACAAAAGATATATAAAAGAAAAGATCAAAGCACACACACATTAACCACACAAGAACAACAACAAACATAGTATATGTAAAATATATTTATAATGTACAAAAGGATATGGATTTATGTCACCCCTGGATAATGTACAAAAGGATATGGATTTATGTCACCCCTGCTGTGCGTCTTAATTGAATACACAATTTTAAAACAATGCAATGGATGCTCACCTACTCTTCCCTGACACCTGATCCCACGTCTGCATTTTAAAAGAGATCCGTGTTTGTCCAATGTTCATTAGATTTGTCTCCTGAACCCCCTGATGAATATTACTTTGGTTTCTGTGAGTCTTTATGGTATTTTTCATGTTAGGAATGTTATGATAAAACTCTAAAAATGCTGTGATACCAACCTTAAGTGTTTGTCTTGAATACGTATTTAGCTATGCATATATCTATTATATTCATTCTGAATTTGAAATAGTAAAAACAGTTCGAAACAGTTTTAAAAAGTGTTAATTCTATAATTCTAAAAATAAACCTGAAATAGCCCTTGTCAATGACCTGCTTTTTATCACCGGTCAGTCAGCGATAAGATCAAATTTGTATCACGAATTATATTCCCCGGAAGATGTTTATGTGTTTTCTTTTCTATCTTTGGTTAAAGTAACGCCCATATCGTGATAGAACTTCCGACTTAATGTTCATATTGATTATTCTGTTTATAATGTTTTATGCAAAAATCACAAATTAAAGAAATACGATGATATTTTGAGGTATTCAAGGTCATTCGTTTTTTTTTTCTTTACAGATTATTCTGTTTATACATGTAGTTGTTTAAAACAAAATAAAAAGATATATATTAGTAATATAGAAGTTAAGAATTTCTTAAACAACGAAATATCACCTCAGAGTATACAATTTACTCTAGTGTGATGAGGATTTGTTCCCAATATATTTCATTTAAATTTGACTGCGGACTCTTAGTGGGTTTGACCGGTCAGAAGGGGATGCTTAATCCTCCATGGGGCCTGATCCCACCTCTAGATCTCTAGAGGTTCGTGTTTGTCCAAAATTCACCAGATTTGTATATGTATCCTGGGCATCCTGAAGATTTATACTTTGGTGTCTGATATTTCTATATTAGGAAAATGGACAAAATAATTACTCAAGATGAGACTCTCTCATACAGACTTCATCAGTTTAGCCCGAATTTTGAACAGAGGAATAGGTCCAAGAGAAAATAAATAAAGGTTTCAACCAAAGTTTAAAAAAAAAATTAAATTAAATTCATTATTTACAGCGTCTAAGCGTAATCATTGTAACAAGTTGACTATCTCACTTTTGGAGAATTTCTGAAACAACGGCTCTGCCTAATAATTTGAAAAGGGAGATAGAAATAATTGCTCGATGCAATGCTTTACATTAAAAGCTTAAATCAATATAACGCATTGAAAATATTATTCGATATTTCCGGCATGTATTCTATACATGTAGTATATAAATTCTTATGAAATTCTGTGAAACAGCTCCTCTAACCTTTATCTCATCAAACCCTGAACAAATAATGAACTCTGCTGCAAATCAATGACTTAGACCATTCCAAATGTGTCTGTTTGGGTGAATGAGTTAAGAAACACATTAAATAAATGACCTTGACAGATTGACCTTGAGATATATTACATAGTAAATTTGAACAATATCTTACACCATAAAGGTAGTCGTTCTTTATCTTATTATTCAGTTTTTTTTTGTCCACTTCAGTCTTGCCCTTGTGTTCTATTTATGACTGCTAGTTAATTGTGTGTCTGCCTTTTGAGTTATGTTTTTTATCCAGGAAAAAAACATTTTCATATGTATACAAGATACGTATAATTTATCATTCCAATCCGCAATAAACAATAGACCTATGTATGGATAACACGTGGTTGACCTAATATTTTCTTAAGGTAGAAAAGAAACAAGACTGAGCATCCTTTTCTTTTTTTTCAAAATTTTAATCTGTAATCGAGATAAAGTTCATTCTTTTTTTCAAGAAACATGCAATGTAATTCTATCTCAGTCCCTGTCAGTACCATATTAATAATTTGGTTTTCATTCAAATAAGGAAATGTAGGGAGCAATGAAATTGCATTTTCATTAAATGAAATGATTCGGGTTAGTGTTAGGATTAAATGTATTTTGAAATTTTAAATGTGTTTTGGAAGTTTGGATGTTTTCCTGAAGAATATACTTTTAAAGAATAAACTTATATATACGTGTACTTATATACATGTAGATAGAAGTAAGAATATAAAAATCTCAGATACCAAAGTATAAATCAATAGGATGTCCAGGACATAGATACAAATCCGGTAAAAATGGACAAACACGGACCTCTGGAAACCAAGAGGTAGGATCAGGTGCCATGGAGGAGTAAGCATCCCCTGTCGACCGGTCACACCCGCCGTGAGTCCACAGTCAAGTCCAACGAAACACGTGAGGAGTGTATCCTCGTCACAATTTGTACAGATTAATAAAGGATGTTATATAGACCATTTCACGTTACCTGTGGTCCTATGACTTTGAATGGCAAAATGAAACAGTTACCCGCAAAAACATAGACGTCGTTATAGTAACTGATTGTTTCTTGACGTCATTTTACGGGAATCTCTATCATTTTACCACTCAAAGTTACAGGACCACAGTTTTCGTGAAAGGGTCTATAACAAAATTTCTTAAAACTCTACAGTACTTCTGATTTTCTATCATAAAGTGTTTCTATGTATTGTAATAATATTTGATTCTGTTTGGATGTTTTACGCCAGACTCAACAATTGCAATCTGGCGGCCACTTCTTAAAGGGGCATTAGCAGTGTTTACCAAAAAAATATTTTGATTTTTTCTACTTTACTACCAAAAGGGGGAAAAACAATTATTGATAAAAACACAGCTAATGCCCCTTTAATGATGGGGAGAGAGCCTGGTTACAATGTACCGGGGAAGAGATTACCGGTGTCAGATAGAAAACCTTCCGCATAGAGAATCTTCCCCCGGAAAGATTACCATATAAAAAATCTCAGATACCAAAGTATAAATCAATAGAATGTCCAGGACATAGATACAAATCCGGTAAAATGGACAAACACGGACCTCTGGAAACCAAGAGGTGGGATCAGGTGCCATGGAGGAGTACGCATCCCCTGTCGACCGGTCACACCCGCCGTGAGTCCACAGTCAAGTCCAATGAAATACGTGAGGAGTGTATCCTCGTCACAATTGGTACAGACGTCTCAACAACCTCCAACGAAAAGGCAACTCAACATTTCACTTAGTGAAACAGAGTAGTCGCAAACAAGACTATTATACCGACCATAAAATTTTGGGAACGTTGACATTAAACGCGGTTTTCGATATCCCTGTGTCAATAATTTGTCAGTGAGTAGTTTACCTCTGTATATGAAATCGTCATATGTTGTACACGCCCTGGCATATCGGATCATTTGTGAAATATAAACTCCATATGCGGGTGATTGAGGGATATTACTACTTAAATGTGGAAAATTTATGATGGGTAAGCCGAAATCGTCGCGTTTATCGTATAGCTTAGTTGCTAATTTCCCGTCTGTGTTTATATTAAGTAAAATGTCTAAGTATGAAGCGTGTGTGCTTGAATCTGTTGTATCTTTAATTTCTAGTTCGCTGGGATATATCGCATTGACATATGTATGGAAATTGTCATTATTAATTGACAAAACGTCGTCGATATATCTAAATGTCAAATTAAAGGACACCGCTAACTTTTTCTTCTTTTGATTCAGCAGTTTCTGAATGAAGTCTGCTTCGTATGAATAAAGGAACAGGTCGGCCAATAAAGGAGCACAATTGGTTCCCATAGGAATGTCGACAGTTTGTTGAAAGACCACGTCTCCGAACATTACAAATATATTGTCTATTAGAAATTCCAGCATGTTTTTTATATCAACTTCAGTATATTTATGTGTAGAATCAGAGTGGTGTTTGACGAAATAAGTATCCCGATAGCCAATCACTAGATATTTAAATTTTCGGGTAGCACCTTTAGTGAAAAAACAGTTGTCTATGATGCTGAAAAGTCTTTCTTTTAATTTTTTATGTGGAATAGTAGTGTAAAGAGTAGAGAAGTCATAAGTTTTGATACTGTGAATTCGAGAAAATTTGTGTGCCTTCAAATTTTCTAAAAGCTGTTTAGAATTTTTAAGTATCCACATCTTTAACTTATTCTATTCAAACTTATAAGATAAGTTCTCACGCATATTGAGTGTTACAATATCTGTACTAATTATTAAAACTAGACCCTGTTATTATGTTGGTAAATCACGCTATGTCTGAATTCGTTACATACTGAGCAAATTAATCAAAATAAATATGCATTGTCGGTACTTATATATGAAATATATGAATGAGCTGAAATATTTTAGTTTTAGATTAAATCATCAAAGAAATAATCAGCTAATCAAAAGGTTAATAAAAAGAAAATTGATTGCAGTTACTGAAAGAAATATTTAATTTCGATATCATCGGCCACAGATAATTGTGTGAATTGCAACTGTTTGTTTTATGCATTGCATGTATTTAGAATCCTGGAGCATAGTTAGAGTAAAAAAGATTTATCTCTAGCTCACATAAAATTCAAACCTATAACGTACAGGCGGGAAAGTTTTCTATACAGGAAAGGGGAGGGGATGAATTCTATATAGAGAATTTTCTCCCTTGAGGGAAGCTTTTCTATATAGAAAATTTTCTGGGGGTTTTCAATATGACACTGACCTTCTGCAAGTAAAATGGCAAACGTTCTCACAAATTCAGCTTCGGAACCTGCGCTGACGAGAAGTGATAGACTCATTGAATTGTTTTAAAATTGCAATGCAAATCAACTCTTACACCCCAAAATGCTGTTGTCAATTAACTATTATTATTTTGAATATATGTCTGTATAGAAATGTGTAATTTTCTTGAATCAACTTGTATACTGTCTATATGTAAAACCATGGCTATAAATATGTATATTTGTTTGAAGCTAAATAAAGACAATGTAAGGCTGAAGTGGATAAAACTGTATAAGATACATTGTGGTGCATATATAATATATAGACTTTCATATGTTTTAGGTCAGTGTAAATATAATCAAATAAATGCAAAACAAATAATAAAAAATAATAATAATAAATGAAATAAAAAAAACCAAAACAAGAAAAGACAACACAAGACAAAAAAATATATATATACAAACAAAACAAAGCATTTGACAAAACAAAAATTACTTAATAAGTTTCCTAACAGGGTAGTCATGATTACGTTATATTCTTTAACAGGTTAATCATGATAACATTGTATTCTTTAACACGCTAATCATGATTACGTTGTATTCTTTAACAGAATAATCAAGATTACGTTGTATTCTTTGACAGGCTAATCATAAATACATTGTGTTCTTTAACAGGGTAATCATGATTACGTTGTATTCTGTAACAGAGTAATCATGATTACAATGTAATATAGAAACAGATTATAACAGATGATATGGAATAACAGAACCGAAATAAAGACCGCTATCCTCTATTTTACTGTAGAAATAAGATACAATTTAATTTATCTAAAACAGTGATATGAAAAATGACAAATATAATTTTTTGTCTGGTAATATTACTGATTCTTTACTTAAAAAAAATGCAATAAAATTAACCACAGTATCTCTCTCTCTCTCTCTCTCTCTCTCTCTCTCTCTCTCTCTCTCTCTCTCTCTCTCTCTCTCTCTCTCTCTCTCTCTCATATATTCATCGAAATTTTCAGACATTCATCGAAATTCATAATATGTGAGAAATATTTATAGAGAGAAATGAATACCTTTTGTTTGTCTCCTCTTCCTATTGGTGACTAAATGACAGTGTAATATATTTCAAACGATGTTTGGCCGACAAAGAACAGCATGTTAAGTAAATCATGCGTGATTTCCTCGCTTGTTAAGACGGAAATGTATCGTTTGTAAATTTTGATTTAGTTGTTAACTTGATTCGCAGAGCAGTAGAATACACATTTATGTACGTTCATACATCATTCACACACTTACAATTATATATATATATATATATATATATATATATATATATATATATATATATATATATATATATATATATATATATATATATATATATACATTAAAACCTGTATATAGGGGCCACCCAAGGGACCAGAGAATATTGACCTTTATGTGCAGGTGACCCTTATACACAGGTTCAATTTAGTTAAAGTATGCAGTCAAGGGACTTTTCAAAACTGGCCTTTATAGACAGGTGATCCTTATATAGAGGTGGCCACTATAGCAGGTTTTACTGTATATATATATATATATAAGCACAGTGGAATCTCGCTATCTCAAAATTCACGGGACCGCCTCTTTTACTTTGAGATGTCCGAAATTTGAGATAACCAAAATTTTCAATCATGACACATATTTTCTATTCTAATTGGACAACAAATAGACAACAAATTGGATCTAAGCAATTATTAATTACACTTTCATCTTGGCTTGTTAACGGAAATCGATTGTCCCGTGTTTTGCAGGTAAACAAGTAATTTTAAGAATGATTTTTGTGTACAAAATGTAAACCTTCAATCGCAGATGATAACTTCGAGATAACAAGTGACAATTCTGTAATATTTCGATACTTCAAAACTGAAAAATACTTTGAGTTAAGCGAAATTTCGAGATAAAAACTTCGCGATATCCAGAATAAAAGTAGAATACACACACACACACACACACATACACACACACACACACACACACAAACACACACACACACACACACACACACATACACACATATATATATATATATATATATATATATATATATATATATATATATATATATATATATATATATATATATATATATATATATATATGATGTCCAGGATATAGGTACAACTTTGGTAATAAAAATGGACAAACCCGGACCTCTGGAAATCAAGAGGTGGGATCAGGTGCCATGGAGGAGTAAGCATCCCCTGTCGACCCGTCATATCCGCGTGATTCCACAGTCAAACCAAAATGAATTACGTGTGGAACGAATCCTCGTCACAATTGGTACAGACGTCTCAACAACCGCCATCGAACAGGTAATTTGCGGAACGTTGACATCAAACGTGGTTTTCGATATACCTGTGTCAATAATTTGCCAGTGAGCAGTTTACCTCTGTATATGAAATGTTCATATGTTGAACACGCACTGACATATAGGATCATTTCTGAAATATAAACTCCACATGCGGGTGATTGTTTATATTATATAATATATATTGTATATATAAATTTAATCGAACCCAGATATATTTACATAGCATAGAAGGGGGGTATGAGTTTTTCTTTCATTATACATGTTTTTCAAACGAAAAGGGACTTCAGAATAACAATAAATCAGCATTTTTCAAGGAAACATCATTAATGTGTTATATATGTACAAGTAAAAATATAAAATCTCAGATACCAAATTATAAATCTACAGGATGTCCAGGACACATATAAAATATGATGATATAGGACAAACACGAACCTCTGGAAATCCAGAGGTGGGATCAGGTGCCATGGAGGAGTAAGCATCCCCTGTTGACCGGTCACACCCGCTTAGATTCCACAGTCGAATGAAATTCAAATGAAATAGGTGAGGAAGAAATCATCAACAACCGGTATTGAATAGGTAACTCAACAGGTAACTCAACATTCCATTTAGTGAAGTGATATGTACAAGCTTTGAAAGACGTGGTAGAAGTGATAGGTGATGCTGTTTATATTCAGATGAACATTTCAATGGAAAACGTTTATATCATTGTCTTGATTACTTAAAGGGGTTTATGTATGGTATAGATAGATAGATAGATAGATAGATAGATAGATAGATAGATAGTAAAGTTGAATTAATAATTTGCAAGTGAATAATTGCCAAACTGGGTTTCTCGAGCAATTTTTTTACAAAGTAAATAAATTTTTTTATGCCTGTGTATATCTCTTTTTTTATTGTATTTCTATCAAAGTAGTAAACAAGGAAAGAACATTTTCTGAAAAAATCACAGTTAACTCCCCTTAAAAATGACAGCGAGTGTTTACCCAGTATATAAATGCAGTATGATACATGATTAAAATCAAAGTTCAAAGCTTTTTGTAGTTTTGGGATTTCAGAAAGAAATCAATGTATTGACATTTTCTTTTCTTTTTTGAAAAAATAAAAGTATATTAAATTAAACTGAAATTTATTGGTCGTATGAAATAAGTAAGCATTGTCATGACTTTTGTAAAAAGTCACGTGTACTTTTTGTCAATTTTGAATTAAATGAGATGAATTAAAATACAAGCAATGTACATACAAACAAACAAACACAATGACGTAGGTAAATAATTTTAAAGTACTAATATATCTATCCTGAATTTTAGATAAAAACATGTGTTTGATACAAACGTCAGCGGTTGCCCGAGGTTCACCACAACATGGCAAGCACAATTAGTCATGAACAATCCCAGAATACAATAAACAAACAAGCAACATATATCTTTTTTTTCAATGCTAAAGAATGTCATCATTCCCCACCCGTCTGACGTTAATTAAAAAGTGAGCAAGCTCACGTAAGTCAGGGTTAATGTTGATTTAAAGTCTTGTTTATTTCATAAACAAGAAAAATAGTATCATTCAGATACCCTCGGGGAGGGTTGAAAAAGGTAGAGCATTGGTATTCAATGTGTCAGTGTCATTGTACCATGATTTGTATGTCGGGATCGGGCGCATTCAACTTTTTATGTTTATTTCATATATTTCCTGCTGCTAAAAATTATTAACATTGTAACACACACACACACACACATGCATATACACACACTATGATAACTATGATAAAATGATATACAGCAGTCGGTAAATAATGTTCTGATTTCTTTAATAAATTTCATATGATATACATTATATATATATATATATATATATATATATATATATATATATATATATATATATATATATATATTTGTGTGTGTAATAAGAGAGAGAGACAGAGAGAGAGAGAGAGAGAGAGAGAGAGAAGAGAGAGAGAGAGAGAGAGAGAGAGAGAGAGAGAGTAAATGTATTAGTTACATATTATCATATACAGCAGTCGGTAAATAATGTTTTGATTTCTTTAATAAATTTCATATGATATACATTATATATATATATATATATATATATATATATATATATATATATATATATATATTTGTGTGTGTAATAAGAGAGAGAGAGAGAGAGAGAGAGAGAGAGAGAGAGAGAGAGAGAGAGAGAGAGAGAGAGAGTAAATGTATTAGTTACATATTATCGTTTGGGTCAAATTTAAGTGTGTGAAAGCACTGTAAGGACTTAAATCTCAGTCTTTCATTTCGACATTCAGTGATTGCTTTTGTATGATCACTTAAAGTCCTTTTAATATTTGTAAAAGTAATTCTTTGAAATTATGTTTAGAGGTCGAAATTCATACTATTTTCACCTGCGGATACGGCGGTGATAATGTTAAGTTATTTAAGTTATTTTTAACTTTTTCCTGTCGTATTTGTTCTTTTAATTCCTTCACAGTTGCTACCTGTGTAATTTGTTGTTCTTTGGCCTTCTGTTTGATTTTTGACAATTCCTGTCTCAAAATGCAGTCACTTTCACGATAAAAATCAAAATGTTTATTTATTTATCTTCATACAAATCGTATGGAGTACATGTTTATTGAATATATCAATGTTTTTATTAATAAAACACCTTGTCTTGGCACAGAAAGAAGTGCGGTAGCATATTCTATCACACACACACACACACACACACACACACACACACACACACACACACACACACACACACACACTCTAACTATGGTATATCTACGTTAGTTCATTAGAAAATAAACAACAAATACATATATCACAATGTGCAGTCATTGTGTTTAAAATATTATATCACATTCCTCTGAATCTATAAACATCATAATCATCGGCGATTATGTTTCTGCACAACAATTTGCATTTTATGACACACACACACACACACACACGCGCGCGCATACATACACATCAGTCAGTGTCTCATGTACAGGGTTGACTTTAATTTCAGTTTATAACGTATTTTATCTCAGTGTCATGTAATATCCAAGATAACATTCGATGCAGAGCGGATGCTTATTTCAGGAAAAGACAACTCCTGACCTTCGTCAAATACCATCTCGAGTTATCTCTCCTCATGTTTCCGTAGGATGTGGTTTTGATTTTCTGGGTGGTGTCAGTGGTCGCTCAGATTTGATACCACCATACTTGTATTTCGTTTTCTTGTCTAGAGGTTTCAAAATCTGTAATATAGATAGTGTGCAAACGTTAATCGAGTAAGATTTGAAAATCAATAAGTTATTACACAAGATTTGTAAAAATCCATCTGGTTAAAAAAATCTATTTTATCGTGATAATTGCATAATTTTTATCTTCCACTACGAGCAAAAAGACTCAAAAGCTTAGTGATATCGATAAACAGCAGAAAAAAATGAATGGAATTGAATTCCTTTACAATTATTAAATACACAACTGTAAACATGGATATTTTCACTGGAGTTGAGTGTATGCATAACCTTTCGAATGGGATTAAATTTTGCAGAAATAAGTAAAAAAAAAACAAATACGTATTTGCGTTGACTGACTAATTCGTTTTGTGATTAAATTTGTAAATCTCTTTTTTAAATCAACCACACACAAACAGTTCTATAGTATTATGATAAGATGTAAAAAGGAGAGAGAGAGAGAGAGAGAGAGAGAGAGAGAGAGAGAGAGAGAGAGATGGGAAAACCGAAATCGTCGCGTTTATCATATAGTTTCGTTGCTAATTTCCCGTCTGTGTTTATATATATATATATATATATATATATATATATATATATATATATATATATATATATATATATATATATATATATATATATATATATATATATATATATATAGAGAGAGAGAGAGAGAGAGAGAGAGAGAGAGAGAGAGAGAGAGTAATGGGAAATTTACGACTGTATACAATATATTTATACGGAATCGGGAGTTAACGACTGTATACCATATAAATATATATGATACGATGATTAAACGGATTACCGAACATGACTAAATAGGTCTATTATATATATATATATATAGAGAGAGAGAGAGAGAGAGAGAGAGAGAGAGAGAGAGAGAGAGAGAGAGAGAGAGAGAGAGAGAGAGAGAGAGAGAGAGAGAGAGAGAGAGAGAGAGAGAGAGAGATGTCAGTATGTACCTGAAAAGAGCACATCAAACTTTCATCTACGGTCATCACACCTCCTGCATTATCGAACTCTCCACAGTAATTTGGCGCTGAAAATATCGTCACCAGCTGTCGCTTAGCAAAAAACTCATATCCATCCTCAACCACCTGAAAAAGAGATTATCGATTTATAATCATTGTATAATATGTTGTCTACTTCTTTTTTCTTTACTGATATTCTACCATGGAATTTAAGGATTTAAAATATTACTAGTAGTTGTCCTCATGCGATTGGATTCGAAAAATTCTGGATATAACTCTCACAATGCACCATCTGAATCTTTCTGGTACGTTTACATCCTTGTTTTCATAAACTTTCTTGCTGAATAAACTATAAGTTAAAGCGAAAACGAAACTGCGAAATTGTACATCCGCATGACAATTTCGAAACTAGCACCCTTAGTATGAGCTTTAGCTAATAAGCCGGCGCATTTCAGTATATCAGCTAGAGGGATTCTGCAGGGTGCCCCACCTTGCTTGTCCCACCTATTGTCCCATCATGTACATTTTAAAAGTTTACTAAGCCTTATTTGAACTCTCAACAGAAAATCATAGTGTGTTTGTTACCTTTCCATTTCAACATGCAATTATTTTTATTAATAAAACCAATGTGATATATATATATATATATATATATATATATATATATATATATATATATATATATATATATATATATACATATATATATATATATATATATATATATATATATTAATACGTATCATATAGTCTTTAAGCAAGTATAATAAACAAGCCATTTCTCTCACCTGATGAGCTCTTACGACAAGGTCAAGGTCATGTTGATTGAGGAACTTGTTTACAACGTCAGCTCCAAAGACAAATGATATACCTCGATCACTTTCTTGCCAGCCCTTTACATCTTTCTCTGGATCGGACCACAATAGATCACATAATAGACCTGTAATATAAATGAGTCAACAAAAATAATTTAAGTGTGAAATGGTCATTACTGTCATATCGAACACCTTAAAAATGGAATGGACTACACCCTCGCTAAGCGCTTGGTATACGAATTGAAAGTCACAGGTATTTTAGATGAGACTTTTAAAATGAGATCCCGTGTCACGGTAGGCGTGCCACATAAATTAACCCTAGCCTCACTGCACTGATATCAGTCCATAGCACAGGTCAAAATTTGTGGCACTTCTCTTAAAGCTGGCGACATCTCTATATAAACGAAAAGTTAATGGCGGGATGCAAAACAAGAATAAAATATATTCAAGAATATTAAGTGAAAAATAACATTATTATATTTACGGTGGTAATAAATTAATTATTAATTAATTAATATATCATTAAACGGTAGAATATTACTTTATCGCCTATGTGCAAAACGATCGTTTTTGTCGATTAAACTTTAACAGCTGAGTTCGTAACAGAGAATGGTTTCAAACAATAATAACTAATAACTATGTAATGACTGTATGTCTAAAAGTAACCACAACAAAAAAGATGGCTGTCTTTGCTTTTGAGGAGTTTAGAATTTAAACGGCGGTATATACATGTAAACGAAATATTAAGTTAGAAGGCCGTGTTATTTCATACCAGTTCCTTATCGTCTAGATCAATGTAAATGACCAAATTTTCATTTTCACTGCGTATATCATTTTGATATATAACTTTTTTTAATTTCGCAAAATTTCATGTATGAGGATAAGAAATGATTTTCTGATTTAGATTTTGAAAAGAAAAAAGGAAACCATTAAAAACCATTGAAAAAAAACATTTCTCCGTCTGTCTGCTTACCTGTATCTGGAACATCTGTAGGTCGAGCAATTCTTCTAATTTGCTCCAAAGATTGTAAATCAGGTGACAGTCCTGAAAATAAAAACGGTATAGTAAATGCTAAGTAATTATACTTTTCATTAAATATCTACAGGAAGCAACTTTGTATATAGTTTTATCTCCAGTTATTCCACCAAACTGCTATTTACTTCTACAATGACCGAGTGGTAATTTTCTTTTTGAGGTTGATATAATATTATATAAATTCACATGAACATCCAGGTGTGGGATCAGGTGTCAGGGAGGAGTAAGCATCCCTGTATAAATTACGAATGAATTTTTGTCATTATCATGTTTCCTATCTACTTACTTTGATAACGGTAATTGGCTCTCATACACTGATTATCACCTCGCATTGTGTTTAACTCATCAACACCCTGTGGTTGATTTAGATTCGCCCAGATCAATAAAAAGTAAGGTCTACTGAAATAATTCTAAATCATATACTCCTGAATTCTGATAGTGGACTTGACCATTCTGGGCCAAATGTGACTTCAAGGGTCAATGAGTTAAACATGATATATCACTTATGTGTACTTAAAGAGACATACAAGATCCATATTTTATTCCTGTCGCCAGTTACGCAATGATTTAGTGAACTGTCATAAAACATTAGTAGTTTTGGAAGTCTGAAAATACTCTCAACTTTCACTGATATGGAGACGTTACCAAATGCCGGTGAAGGGCTTCAAATTTTGGCCAATGCTCGGCACTTATGACCATTGAGCAGTGAGAGCTCTTTAACGTGCCGACACCTACTGTGACACGGGACCTCGGTTTTACTGTCTCATCGGATTTAAAGGTCTTTCAGATTATTAGACTTAAGGCAGACAACAGACGTGTCACGTTAAACAACTTCACTATATCGGAATCAGTCTATAGCATAGGTCAATGCATGTTGCACTACACATATACATCCGGTGGCGTCTCCATACAAATGAACAGTTTCTTAGCGGAATGTGAAACATCATTAAAAAAATACAAAAACTTGAAATAATGATTCCTACCTCCATGACAACAAAAAATCTTCTCATCTATAACGGCAGCCACAGGGAGACAGTTAAAACAGTCTGTAAATGTTTTCCACAGTTTATCGTTATATCTTCTTTTACCTGAATAAACAAAAGTATGAAGTGTCAAAATAGGTAAAACTCATACAAACATATCTATGATTTATGGTCATAGGCAAAAAAAAAAAAAAAAAAAAAAAAAAAAAAAAAAAAAAAAAAAAAAAAAAAAACCAAAACAACAAAACATTGTCAATATATACCTATGAAAATGTCTTATTAAGGAGTTAACACATGAACATTCATCATATATATCCATTTGCACGACAAAATCTACATGTATTATATTTTTTAAAAGTTCTGACATGTATCCCTTTTATTTAGATACGTACTAATATAAAATATCCAGTTCATACAATTATGGTAAAATTGGACAAAGACAGAACTCCAGAAGATCAATATTCATAAGTGACATCAGGTGCCATCGAAAAGTTGTCCTCCTTTGTGAGTCTACAGTCTAATCCAAATTTTAACAACTTCTGGTCACAATGGACGTTTAGACAGCAAATATGCTGAAGATATCAGTAGTGAAACTTTATATTTGCAAACATGTTCACTTAATAGTAAAATTTTCGTGATGCTGATTTTTTAAATCAATGAAGTCTAGATATTTTTTTAATGTTAAGTACCTGGGTTTTTCCTAGTTGTTCCATTCCGTTCAGTTTTGTCGGAATACTTTGTACTCAATCACGTGACGTCAACAGAAATGTGCCCTGGGTTTTGTAATGTTTATATTGGCACCTGATCCCACCTCTTGATTTCAAGAGGTCCGTGTTTGTCTATTTTTTTTTACCAGATTTGTACCTATATCCTGGACATCCTAGTGATTTATACCTTGGTATCTGAGACTTTCTATATTGGTGACATTACAATGGTATCTGTTTCAGTCAATTTTAGAGGGGGAGGGGGGTAAAGCTAAATGTTCTTTCTTGTTGATTGCTTTTCAAATCAGGCTCGTTCTACTGATTTTCTGTGAATCTGCATACTAATATGACAAACCGTGACGTAATGAAACAACTCGAAATCGGGCTTATTTAAAGGTTTTGTACTTACATTCATCATAGAATCCATACAGTCTGTTGATGCTGGAAGTTTCGTGGTTACCCCTTAGTATGAAGAAATTCTCCGGATATTTTATTTTATATGCTAATAACAAAGATATCGTCTCTATCGACTGTCTACCCCTGTCTACGTAATCCCCCAGGAATAAGTAATTGCTTTCCGGTGGAAACCCACACAATTCAAATATCCGTAGTAAGTCGAAGTACTGTCCATGTATATCCCCTGGAAAATAGTGAAGTTGTGTTTAGTCGAGTATGAAGTCTATAAAATCAATATACATCTATATTTTTTTTGTGTTGTTATGGTGAGAAAACGAACATAAAACGAAGGCGAAAATTTTAGGCCAAATAATTGAAGTATGCACATGCATGATATCTGTGTGACTATGAATATTATAGGTAAATTTAAAAGGGCATCATTTCTGTTATTTTTTCTAAAAAAAAATCTTTTCCTTTTTTACTACTTAGATTGATATGTAATAACAAAAATAGATATACACAGGCATAAACATTCTGAATTTCCGCTGTATTTTGTGAAAATTGCTTCAGAAACCCAGTTTAGCAATTATTCATTTTCAATCGATGAATTTAACCTTACTATTTGTACATATATGCATATCTCACTAGACCTGACCTTATTTTCACAAAATATATAGGAATATAACACTTTTGTTATGCCTGTGTATAGCTCTCTCTTATTTGTTATGTACATCTAGTATAAGTAGTAAAAGTAGATAAAAAATGAAATGATAAACACAGCTAATGCCCCTTTAAGACGGGGCAAATACGCCTTCTGTCGCAAAAAAAAAACAAAAAAAAAAAACAACAACAACAACAACAACAACAAAAAAAAAAAACAGGGGCAAAATATACAATACGTTTCTGTTAAATCGATATAGTATGAATCATGAATGTAAGTTTGAGAAATGATAGGGATATTCTAATAATGATGTTATGGTATGTTATAAATCTGACGGAGGATGAGTTGCTCTGTTGAGTAAGAAAATGTGTTAATAAAATTGACGGCAGTTTTTATATTACAAAAGACACACAGACAGACAAACATCCAAAGTTCAATATTTGAGATAGTTAGATAGATAGATAGATAGATAGACAGATAGATATATAGATAGATAGTCAGACAGACATTTATACATAGATTGGTAGATAGATAGATAGATAAATAGATAGATCAATAGGTAGATAAACACATGTATTATATAGATGCAGGGGACTAGGATAAACAATTAAAACATACCACATATTTTCAGTGGGGCTTCCAATTCGAGAAGTGCAGGTTGGCTGAGAAATATTTCTCTCGACTTCAAACATAAGCTTCGAATTTCCCATTCTTTTAAGTCCACGGTTTTCCCTGGTCGACACGACCGAACTAAAATGCAAATAAAAAGTAATTATTCTAAGTATATTCGTATATGTATTCAAGGAAACTGTTACGAAAACTGGCGGAAATAAACCACAAATTTATCAATCAAGGTATTTTAACATTCAAGACTCCATCTTATGATATTTTTGTCAAGTGAAATATTACAACACTTTAGTATGGCTGGCTATTTAAGTTATCAAAAAATATGTAGTAAATGAGATACAATTATTAATATCGATAATGTGATTAAAGCAATAGATTAATGAACATTTTAGCGCAAAATCATTATTTTATAATTTTCAAGTGGACATTAAAGTGCATGGATGCTACTGATTAACTTTTACTGAATCTAAAAAAGGAAAAATAAGTGAAGTTTGGGATGGGTACAAATACTAGACAAGACAGGCACTAGAATACTTTTGCATGACTGTCTTTTATGAAAATATTTAGAAAAATGCGATAGGATTATTTCTATCGACAATATGATTAAAGCAATCGGCCGATTGACATTTGAGCCCAAAATTATTACTTTCAAGCGGACAGCAAAGTGCACGGACGGTTATAATGTAGCCTACTTTTACTGAATCTAATAACTGAAAAAATAAGTCTTGTTTATGACGGCTTCAAATGTCATGTTTAAATTTGTGTATTAACCCACTACCAAATAAATTCAAAAATCGAAACATGTCATACATATAGGGTGAACGGGGAAGCAAAACACTGATAGTCTATGGCTATTTACACGAACGCCCCGCGTCTTCAGAGACTACGAACCAGAAGAAAAGAATGCAGAGTGGTGTCGGGCGGCAGAGATAAATGGCGGGTTATTCTTGTACCCTCTAGACAAATCGATATCTAAATGTATATTAATTCAAGGACTTCTTGATAAATATCACATTTCAGTGCTGTATATTAAAGGGGCATTAGCTGTGGTGTTTTTAAAAATATATACTATATCAAAAAACAGTTTCCCCGATAATTACACCCATGAGTTTTACAAATTGGTAAAATAGTAAAAATAATAAAGTAAAATGTTGGCTAATGTTTTAATAAATTTATTGGCGCTATGCCATAAATATAGAGAGCCCAAACAGAACACAATTGCAAGCCGGTATATCATTTCAATATATGTCTCATTAGGGATACTACATAGATGAACAACGGCGGGTGCTGACATATATCATAGCCTTTGGAAATATAAAGCATTTCTAAATTTTCACATTAATATAAAATGAATAAAATGTCTTGCTTACCTTCAACCAGTCGTTTAATTATTCCATCCACATCAAGTTCCCCTCGGGAGGCCTCTTTGATAAAATCTGTAACGACATATATGATACTGTAAAAATGATGTATATCAATATGGATTTTTGACATAACTGATATTGGATTGCATTCATAATGTAATAATATTGTTTCATTTCTTTAGAGTTTCAGATTTAAAAACAAAACGTGTTTTAAAGACTTGAACATTTGCTTTAACGCGATAGAACACAATATATATATATATATATATATATATATATATATATATATATATATATATACACCCTTTATATATATAATACATACATGTATATATATATATATATATATCCCTTTATATATATATATATATATACATGTATATATATATATATATATATAATGAGTGTGTTGAATATCTGTTCAGTTCGAATTTTAGATATTTCTAAAGCAGCGTGTGATCGGAATGAAATAAGATACAAAAAAAATCGTCAGTGATTACTCTTTTCTCAAATGACTGACGTTAATTAATTTAAGTATATTGTGTTTTTAAAAAATTTTAAAAATGGGACTCATAGTTCCCTTACTCAGTTAACAATGTGTTCAAATGAAAGATTGCGTTTTGTGTTACTGACTTTTGGTTTGAGTGTTGCGTCTTTCCATGTTGAATGTTAGAACTGCGTATTGCGCGACTCGCCCAAGATTTATCTTTATATACGAACAAATTTTCTGATGCAATACACAGTGATATCAATTCTAAATTTAGAACATTGTTCATTTAAATGTGGATACGAGTTACCTTAGGGTTATCCATCGATACGTATTAAAATAAATCTTATGAATATATATATATGATTAATATGATATACATTTTCGAGACATGCATGTTGATTTTTTTCACTTGATTGTAATCCTAATTAAGAGAACTGGTTATGTTTGATAACATGTAAACTAGATCTATTTACTTCAGGTTTTTTTTAAAGTTTTACCCATGACATGGCCTACATTTTATGACAGGTTACCCGGTATCTAACGGGTCAGAGCAGTCACGATGTGTATACATGTACAGGACGTGGGTAAACGTTGATACGATGATTAAACGGATTACCGAACATGACTAAATAGGTCTAATATATATATATATAGAGATAGATATAGAGAGATATAGAGAGAGAGAGAGAGAGAGAGAGAGAGAGAGAGCAAGGGAAGATTTACGACTGTAGACAAGATATTTAGAGAGCAATGGGGAGTTAGCGACTGTATACAATATATTTATACGGAATATATATAGCGACTATACCATATATATATATATATATATATATATATATATATATATATATATATATATATATATATATATATATGTCTTTCTCTCTGTTTTAAAGTATGCATTCAACAAATACTTATGTAGTTTTAAGTTGAAAACCAGCACATAGTTACAAATACATCGATATCGATTCGTTTTCGCATTTCAATATCATTTTTTAAACTAATATCTAAATCGATTACCAAGATACTCATCATTTTCAGTGCAATTGAAATCCGTAAAATTGAACTTTAGTTATTTCTTGCTTAACATATTTCTACATTCATTACTAGTAACATAAAAAGATGGAATATGTTAATAATCTCAAGTAGCAGACTTCCTATTGCAGAACGAGTAAATAAAATTTTCATCTCTGAAGGACAGAATAAAATATTTATGGAAAATGTACAAATACGTGTCAGTAGTCAATAAAATTATCGGGTAATGTAGATAAATACGGATAGATGGTTAGTATTCAAATGGTTTTCTGAATTGAAACATCGACTAAGAGCAGATACAAAATGCAATCAGGATATTTATTACTGATATTCCTGGTGCTAAGTATTCGTGAGTTGAAAAAAAATTATTCTAGAATGCTAGTTATTGTGTTCAACAAAAACTTTTTCAACTAAATGTTCCGTGCTTCTGAGTTGAACATTTTTCTCTCTAGAATTCTAGTAGTGACGTGAAACTTCTAGAACAAATGTTTTGTAATGGTATGCGACATCAACTTCTATGACAAAGGTTGTGTTGTCGTTGGTTGAAAATTTTTATTCCAGAGTGCTTGTAATGTTGTGCGACAAAAAGTTCAATAACTAATTTTTCAACTAATGTTCTGTACTTCTGAGTTGAAAATTCCATTCTAAAATGCTAGTACGTCATGGCGTGCTACAGGATCTTCTATAACAGATGTTGCGTGCTCGTGGTCGGAAACATTACATTCTAGAATGCTGGTTATGGTGTGCGACGGGGATGTCTATAACGGATGCCGTGTGCTTGTGGGTTGAAAAATTTCATTCTACAATGGTTGTAATGGTGTGATAAGGAACGTCTATAACGGATGTTGTGCGCTCGTATTTTAAAAATTTCCATTCTAGAATACTAGTAGTGGCATGAGATGGAACATCTATAACGGATGTTATGTGCTTATGGGGTGACAAATTTCATTCAACAAAAAATGCTAGCAATGTTGTTATGTTGCAAAATTTTAATTTACTGGGTGGGTGTAAATACAAAATGTGTAAGTTGTCATGTTGTAAATTTTGTATTTACACCCACCCAGTAAATTAAAAATTAGCAACATGACAATGACATGCAACTTCTATGAATAATGCTGTGTACTCGTGGCTTGAATAAGTTCATTGTACAGGACCAAGTGAGCAACAGGAACCTTTGCCACTGATTTGGCACACAATCAAACCTGTCTATAAAGCTCACTCAATGGGACGGGCAAAGTAGCCATTATAGATAGGTGGTTTTTATAAAGAGGTTCATTCGTAATAAAAAAATCTAAAAGGATATTTTTGAATGACCTTTATAGATACAGAGTAGGCCTTTAATGTAAGTTTGACTGTTTTGTATTACTGATTTTGCTTGTATACAAGTGATGTGTTGCTTGTTACAATAATAATGTTGAGTTGTTTTGGTATGACCTTTCAGATATTGTCTGGTAGAAAGACTAAGCATTCACTTTTTTCGGTTATTATCTGAAATTTCGTGAAAGAAATATTCTGTTTACATTACAGATGGAAATAGAGTAAAAAGATTCAAATTACTCTTTCAAAACATGGATCAAATACCTAAACCCAAACCTCTCTGGGAAGAAGACGCAGTGTTTGATGTTCTCGAATGCAGCAAACTATGTCTCCTTGATCTCGATTGTGAGGCATTTTCACATTCTTTTAACCTGGGATACTGCTCGGTAAATATTTCAGATCTATTTAAGGTTAAGGGATGAGGTTTGACCTTGTATGATACCACTTTCTGTTTCGGGACTCTAAATCTATTGTAAATTCGAGCTCGACCGGTGAAGTCTTATCAACAGAAACGATCGTCTTTAGCATTTGTTTTTATCCCTATTTTTTTTTTTTACAAAACTATAACTTTGGTATTATGGGTATACATGTACTATATATTATTTACAGTGTAAGTGGTATCATACAAGGTCCAGAAATATCCCAAATGTATTCCTAAACCATCTAAAAGTAGCCACTGTAAAAAGATGACTATCTTATTTTTTGAACATATAAATTACGTATACTCCTTATAGACTTAATTTGATTTAAAGGTTTTTCAATGTTACATCAAGAGGAAACAATTTATCTTCATCATTTTGAAGGCAATTTTATTAGATTGTTGTTTTACATTCTACCAAGAAATTTTCACTGATACTGAGGTGTCACCAGCTTAAGGTAGTGTTACAAATTTTGACATGTGCTATGAACTAATGCAGTAATAATAACGTACAGTAAAACTTGTATATAGGGGCAACCCAAGGGAACATCAAATATTGACCTTTATGTACGGGTGACCCTTATACAGAAGTTTTATTTAGTTGAAGTATGCACTCATGGTACTTTTCAAAACTGGCCTTTATAGACAGGCAATCCTTATATAGAGGTGGCCGCTATAGCAGGTTTTAATGTATAATGCTTAATGTAAGTTCCAACAACATATTAAGATAGAAACCACAGATACCAATGTATTAGTCTTCAGAATACTCAGGCGACAAATATACAAATCTGTTGAACATTGGACAAACACGGACCTCTGGAAATTCAGAGGTGGGATCAGGTGCCATGGAGGAGTAAATGTTCCCTGTCAACCTGTCACACCTACAGCGAGTGCAAAGTCAAATTCTGATTTTCACCGCTTCTGTAATAAGCATCTGTACGGCATTGCTGAAGTTTCTCCCGACCGGCTGTCAGTATTTTGGCAAGGAGTAAAGATAACGGCCTAGGTAACTGAATAGCCACTGTATTGTCGCCGTATCATCACTGTATAGTCACTGTGTAGCCACTGTATCGTCTCTGTATAGCCACTGTATCTTTAACGTATCGTCACTGTATAGTCACAGAATAGTCACTGCATCGTCACTGTATAGTCACTGTATAGCCAATGTATCGTCACCGTCTCATCACTGTATTGTCACTGTATAGCCACTGTATCGTCGCTGTATCATCACTGTATAGTCACTGTATCGTCACTGTATAGTCACTCTATCATCAATTTATAGTCACTGTATCGTCACTGTATAGTCACCGTATCATCACTGTATAGCCACTGTATCGTCACCGTATCATCGCCGTATCGTTACTGTATAGCCACTGTATTGTCACTGTATAGCCACTGCAACGTCACTGTAAAGTCACTGTATAGCCACTGTATCGTCACCATATCATCACTGTATGGTCACTGTATAGCCACTGTATCGTCACTGTATAGCTATCACTGTATTTCCAATCAGATGAAATGTCTCTTTTGGTATTACAAGCCTGAGCACAGGGATCAGTTAACACTCAATAATGTTGTGAGTACACTAAAATATTAACTGTATGTACACGTATACAGATTTAGTTTGGGTTTAGGGTTTTGAATGCCGGGTTATATAGAATTAATTCATTTTTCATATTCCTTCTCTTTCACCAAATAGGGTCACAAAGATTCATTTGCAAAGCTGGAGGAAACAAGAGGATATCACACTTACATTGCATCCGGTAAGCTAAATCAATATCAATTTATAGGAATGTTTTTGCCTAAAACGAAAACGAAAACATAATTTTTTACGGCAAAAAAATGTATTTCGGGATATTATCAGATGTATACGAAACTAACTGAATGCTACATGTTTTGTTTACGAAATAAGATAAAGCATATTGTTTAACTTAGTAACAAAAACAGGATTTGAATATGGGATATTTCACTTGCGAAGTAGAAGCTCGTCTCATTAGTTTTCACCGTTAAATATAGAACACGCATGAGTGAATGCAGATATTCAAAATTTTAAATAGATATTTAAAAGGGTCATTAATTGTGTTTGTTTCTTTTTTTTTACTTCTTAGATTGATGTACAATAATAAAAAAAATAATAAAAAAGAAGACATAAAAACATATACAGCAGTGAAAATTCTTAAATTTCTCATGATCAGTTTGGCAATTATTCGTTTGCAAATGAAATATAAAACTTTTCATGCCTTTGCATATCGCTAATTTCGGTTATAAACTTTTTAGATTTATTATTTGGCCTTGTATGATACCACTTTCTGTTTAGAAAATACACATACATTTGAAATTGGAGCTCAACTGATGAAGTCTAATTGACCGAAACGATCGTCTTGAGCATTATAACTTTGGTATTATGTTTATAATATTTATTGTACATAAATTAACGGAAATCAAATTAAAACACAGCTGATGCCCCTTTAAGAATACCCTTAAGAACCCTTTGATGTTCAAGGTACGTCTTGCAATATGATTCGGAAATACCTGCATAAGTATTGTAGAAGGTTGACAATAATAGTGGAGCCTGTCTTGAGAGACCATACCTTCTGCAACTGAAATGTGGTCTTAGAAGACAAGTGGTCTCTCCAAAGAGGCTTTATTTAAAGAATTGTTAAACCAGAATGTGTTTTTCAGAATATGGTCTCAGAAGACAGGTAGTCTTTTACGAGAGAGGTCTCTCAAGACAGGTTCCACTATATCAAAAATATTGTGATGCGAGATTTACTCCTGCTGGACTGCAACGTCAGGATGGAAAGTGGTGGTCCTTGATTTGTTTACTTTTATTCATATATTCGAAAAATACAGTTCCCAGGGGAATGTAATAATTTATTTAAAGGGGCACTAGTTCTGTTTACCAACAAAACATTTTTCGATTTTTTCTACTTTTACTACTTCTACTAGATGTACAATAACAAATAAGAGCTATACACAGGTATAATAAATATCATATTCATATATATTTTGTGAAAATAAGGTCAGGTCCAATGTGGTTTTCAAAGACCAAAGATTCGAGTTAATCAATTGCAAGTGAATAAGTGTCAAACCTGGGGTTCTCAAGCAATTTTCATAAAATATATAGGAATTTAAGAATTTATATGCCTGGGTATATCTCTTTTTTTGTCATTGTATATCAATCTAAGTAGTGAAAATGGAAGAAAAAGTTTTTGAAAACAAACACAGCTAATGCCCTTATAAATATGATCTTTGCAAAATGAAATGGACATTAGTTTTATAAATTATAGTTTATGAATAATTACACGAGATGAAATCAATTAGTAATATACAAGTATGTACACGATGAAGGTATTCCTACGATATCAATCAGTGTCACATACATATGCACGTGTTTTGATATTGTCGTTATCGAAGAGTTCCCTCGTTTCTGTCAGGCGATTAATTACGCAAATAACTGATCCTGAAAAAAAAGTTTATTGTTTTTAAATTCACAAAAAGTGTGGAATTTAATTGATGACGCGCAGTATTGATCAAGATATTTTAAAATGGAGAGAAATATCGAAGAAAATATATCCTAAGATAGATCTAGACTATAGAAGTAATAAAACATTTTTCTATGTTTACATTCATACGCATCATTCTGTTGTATACAAGATGAATCTCTAATGTTTGTCGTACTGACCCACATACGCAAGCTTTAATTATGCAACTATTGTACTGGTCACTTAGAGGTCAATGTCTCACTGTTGCCTATCAAAGAAATAGAAAATGTTTAATAAAGTTTTTTTTTTTAAATTTAGTGAGAAAATAAAGCATGTTATTGACACACGTATCTTCAAGTGTATTCCGGAGCGTGCTACACTCACATTAATAAGACTTTACATAATCAAAACTGTATCATTTGTCATCTATATCAGTACGTTTAGTACTTTTATAGATTGTAGCCATTTCTGTCCACGAATATGTGAACATCTTATCATAAATACAAACTGAAAATATCCTGCCTTGTCCTTATATGTTATAGTTGGTCCCAGGACTCCCCACTTAAGAAAAAACAAATGTATTACATTTAAAGTTAATCTTTAAAAGAGTCTTGCCTTGTCACTTTGTGAAGAGCAAAAGAATATTAACCACATGATTGTAAGCTCTATTTTTACATTTGTAAACTTTCTGCACTGTTATAAGTTTCGTTCTTGAAATAAAATATCAAAAGAATGTGTTGTTATCAAATGCCTTATATACTGTTTGACAATGCAAAACTAATGCGTAAACTGATGCGACTGTATATAGCTATCTATTTATCCGCCCGTAGAAATAATGTTTGACGACCTAAAAGTTTTCAGGTAATACAAGATTGAGTTTAGAGAAACATTTCCCCCAAACATATTGGATATTCTAAAGACTGTCAGAATAGGTGGATAATAGATTCATGTGTTGTGACTAATATTCTCAGGAGTAACATCTTAATGCCAGTGGCTGAGTGGTTAGAGCATCGCGAAGTCTCCACTTCTGGTGAGCGCAGGTTCTAGCCCCGCTGGAATCTAAGCTGATTTTTGTGAGAAAATTTGCCACTTTACTTGCGGAAGGCCGGTGGTCTCTTCCCGGATACATTGTGGTTCTCTCATCATCAACTATTAAAAACTGGCCGTCACCATATAACTGAAAAATTGTTGAGTGTGGTGTAAAACAACATTCAAATTCAAATCTAAATTCCCACCAAAAACATAATCGATATTACTACATGTAATATTCTATGCAAATTGTGACTAGAGGTTGTTCCTGGCTTGTTTTTTTTTATTTGGATTTGACTGTGGACTCACGAAAAGAATGACTGATCAACAGGAGATGCTCCTCCTCCTCCTCCTCCGATTTTCAGGATGTCCAATGTTTATCCAATGTCCATCATATTTGGTCTCCTGGACTCTCTGGTGGTTAATACTTTGGTATCTGTGATTTATGGGAAACATTGTATATTATATTTTAAAGGGGCACTAACTGTGGTTTTTTTTTTACCTCCCTCCCTACATTTTTTGCTACTTCGATTGTACACAGACATACAAATTCTTAAATTCCTACATACATGTATTTTGAGATAATTGCTTTAGAAACCCAGGTTTGACACTTTGCGATTAACTGAATTTTACTATTTTTATATGAAAACCACCCTGGACCTGACCTTATTTTCCAAAATATACAGGAATATAAGATTTTTTTCTGCTTGTGTAAAAGAAGAAAAATTGAATGTCTTTTTTATTTTGGTAAACACAGCTAATACCCCTTTCAGAATATGTAAATATGACTGATAAATAACACCTTCCTTGAAAACATCAAAAATATCCACAACACAAGATAGAATATTGAATTTATGTTTACATCATAAAGTATTAAATATTATAAACATAATACCAAAGATATAAAGCTCAAGATAAGCGTTTCTGTCAATGTGACTCATTCATGTAGCAAGTGATACGGGATAACTTTTGTGCGGGACTATTGTTTCTATTAGTGATGGAATGACCTAGCAGACGATATCCCGCGGTAACGTCATTTCAGCGGGAAGATTACGAAGAGTTACGTTCCATCCCCATTGGAGATACTAGTACCGCACAAACGTTATCGGTTATCACGTGGTACATGAATTAGTCCCATAAGACTTCATCAGTTGTGCTCCTATTAAACTATTGTGATGAAAGATGAATTGAAATGGATTATATATAAAAACTTTATTTGCGCAGAACAGTATTGTTTTTTTTATGGAATACTTGTTATAACATATGGATTTTAGTAATCTTTATTCAACTGAGATAAATGTGCCACTTGATACCTTTATAATTGGAAATTTAAAAGTAAGTAGACGACTGTAACAATATTTCAATATTTTCTTCGTGACAAATATATTGATCTAAATGATTTTGAAATGTTAATAACAAAACAAGCTACCTCGATAAAATACAACAATATTTACAACATTAAAACAGTTCTTGTTTTCTATTATGTCCCATTGTGTATACTTCAGACGGATACGCTATTAAATAATATAAAATCACAAATTCACGTGATCTGGTACATCTTTTACCAACCGGTCATATAAAATATAATTAAGGAAGACAGATGCCTCATTGAAATCGAAAAATAACTACGACATTGTAGGAATTGTCTTTTGTTAACTTTTAATTTGAAAACATAAATTTTAAATAAATATAAAAATTTCAGATACCAAACTATAAATCAATAGAATGTCCAGGACACAGATACAAATCCGGTAAAAATGGACAAACACGGACCTCTGGAAACCAAGAGGTGGGATCAGATGCCATGGAGGAGTAAGCATTCGACCGGTCACACCCGCCGTGAGTCCACAGTCAAGTCCAACGAAACAAGTGAGATTATCCTCGTCACATTTGGTACAGACGTCTCAACAACCGCCAACGAAAAGGCAACTCAACATTTCACTTAGTGAAACAGAGTACTCGCAAACAAGACTATTATACCGACCGTAAAATTTGCGGAACGTTGAAATTAAACGCGGTTTTCGATATCCCGTGTCAAATAATTTGTCAGTGAGTAGTTTACCTCTGTATATGAAATCTTCATATGTTGTGCACGCCCTGGCATATCGGAACATTTGTGAAATATAAACTCCATATGCGGGTGATTGAGGGATATTCACTTAAATGTGGAAAATTTACGATGGGAAAGCCGAAATCGTCGCGTTTATCGTATAGCTTAGTTGCTAATTTCCCGTCTGTGTTTATTTTAAGTAAAATGTCTAAGTATGAAGCGTTTGTGCTTGATTCTGTTGTATCTTTAATTTCTAGTTCGCTGGGATATATCGCATTGACATATGTATGATTTGATTTTTGATTTGATTTGATTTTTTGTTTTTCGCCATACTCAACAATTTTTCAGTCATATGATGGCGTCCAGTTTCTATTGGTGGAGGAGAAATCCCGGTTACCCGGGTAAAGACCACCGACCTTCCGCAAGAAAACTGGCAAACTTTCCCACTCAATTCGAAATGACCCTAGCGGGATTCGAACCAGAGGTGAGAGGCCGTGTGTTTTAAAGCGCAACGCTCTAACCACTCGACCACGGAGGCCCCACATATGTATGAAAATTGTCATTATTAATTGACAAAACGTCGTCGATATATCTAAATGTCAAATTAAAGGACACCGCTAACTTTTTCTTCTTTTGATTCAGCAGTTTCTGAATGAAGTCTGCTTCGTATGAATAAAGGAACAGGTCGGCCAATAAAGGAGCATTATTGGTTCCCATAGGAATGCCGATAGTTTGTTGAAAGACCACGTCTCCGAACATTACAAATATATTGTCTATTAGAAATTCCAGCATGTTTTTTATATCAACTTCAGTATATTTATGTGTAGAATCAGAGTGGTGTTTGACGAAATAAGTATCCTGATAGCCAATCCCTAGATATTTAAATTTTCGGGTACCACCTTTAGTGAAAAAGCAGTTGTCTTTGGTATTATGTTTATAATATTTGTCTATGATGCTGAAAAGTCTTTCTTTTAATTTCTTATGTGGAATAGTAGTGTAAAGAGTAGAGAAGTCATACGTTTTGATACTGTGAATTCGAGAAAAATTGTGTGCCTTCAAATTTTCTAAAAGCTGTTTAGAATTTTTAAGTATCCACATCTGATTTACACCGCTTCTGGAATAAGCAACTGTACAGTATTGTTGAAGTTTCTCCTTAATGGCTATCAATATCTTGGTAAGGAGTAAAGAACATTTGCTGGATCCTGCTATGTATCTTTGCTTATATGGGGTTTTATGAAGTTTAGGTATCCAGTATAAATGTGGTAGCTCGAAATCGGTATCCGTTGTAGGTATATCAAATGAGCGTAATACGGACACGTGATTTTGAAGGATCTCGTCCTTGAAAGTGAGCTACGTGTGTATGTAAATTTCCAGAATTCGTATTAAACCCAAGTTCTTCTAATAAACAATTATAGTAATGTGCCTTACAAATAAAAACTATATTATTTGAGGCTTTGTCTGCTGGTACCAGTACATATTGGTCATGTAACCTATCCAGTTCAGTTACTACTTCTGGGTCATTAAATACAGAGGGATTACGTGTTTTCATAGTCCCTTTAAGTTTTCGAATACGAGATTTTATCAACCATCGTATGGCTTTCAGCCATTCAGACAAAGTGTCTGGTTCTACGTCTTCATGTTTGGCCCATCGTCTGGCATAATCTTCGACAGAATCCATAACTAAACTGAAATTCTGACGCCAATTAAAGGAACGGGCTTCCCGGTATTTAGGGCCCCTTAAAATAAGATTTTTGAGGCTTTCATTTTCAACAATAGAAACGTCGCCGTTGACATGCCCGATAGTATTGTATTTGAATGGAGATGAAGCATATCATGTGACAGTGTTGTGTAGAAGATGGTTGATGTCTAGGCACTGCAAAAACCTGTTTGTAATTGAATAGCTTGGATGCGATGCTAGGTGTATAGCTATATGAATGCAAGGCGTGGTCTTCAGTTTAAAATATGGTGGAATACAGGACTGAACTTTTTTGTGATTTAGAACATTGCCAATGTTTAAAGCGTCTATGCCTTTATTTGTGAATTTAAGTTTAAAAAAAAAGACGTTTCTGTTCAGAACAGTCATCGTATGTAACGCGTGCAGGCTTAAACAGTCTGTGATAAGCGATGTCCATTATAATGGAGTTCAGTATGTATTCTGGGGTTGAAGAATCCGTGTAGGGATTAATTCTTGCTTCTTGAAAAAGTGTATTGAGATTTGTAAAAGGAACAGAATAAAATGACAATTCCTTTCCATCACCGTCCTTTATGTAAAGTTTTTAATGGTGAATATATCGTCTATAAACTGGTTCATGTTTATAAATAGTTTGGTAAACTTTTCATTTACTGCACCAAACTGGTTTGAAACCAGTTTCGTTTTTCTCATTTATTTTATTATACAGTTTCAAACCGTTTTGGTAAACCGACCAAACTACCTCTGGATGTAGTTTCAGTGGTTAGCATGTAGTCCAGATCATGCAAAGATGGCGTCAAAGACGCAGCAGTGATGAGACAGAGGGGTAACTTGCAGTGACATACTTTGTTTTATTAATAAAGATTTGAAACTATGGTTTAATTAAGGGTAAATAATGTTTAAGACACTATAAGATTCAACAAAATATACACTTAACCTTGTTTACGCAAGAGTGAAAAGCAAGATCTAATTTGTCAGTCATTTTGAAAATGCAAACCTGTGATTTATTGTATACTTCAAACCTGATGAAACTAGTTTAAAAAACTGAAACCAGTTTTCTTTCAATAAATTACCACTTAGACCCAACAGTCCTTTAAAACTGGACTCTTTTGGTCATAAGAACCAACTGACTTTTTGGACAAAAGACCAGTAAGGGCGGTATGACCGGATTTGGAAGCAATACATTTAGAATTCAAATTCCAAGGCCAGTGGTTAAGGTCAAGGTAACAACGAAGGTCGTTGAAAGTGAAGTGAAATCAGGTGTCATGGAGCAGCAGCATGTAACACCTTACGACCGACCACATCCATCATCATATTGAAATCAATACTAATTAGGGTCAATAGTTGGTATCGACGTTTCAACAACTATGCTTTCGAACAGTCAACTCAAGATTTCAGTTTGTGAAAGATTGTTATTGTAAACAAAGTCATTATATCGATCGTTAAACTTGGCATTGGGATTCCTCATACCCAAGTGACAACCATATATTACTACTGTTTACCTAGAAATTTTAACTCCCGTTTAATCTTCGCACGTTTCACCCTTAGATAAGAGGGCGAATTTAAAATGAAAGCGAAATTCCCAAGCTTAATAATTGAATCACATCCATGAGACTACTGCGATTCAGGGCGAAATTACGACATGGTGAATACGTTTTCTATCACAAGAGGCGAAAATAAGCAGGGGTGAAACTTTTCACGTATACAGTAAGTAGTTTGCCTCTCTTTGTATGAAATGATCGTAGTTTGAATAAGCGTCTGCCTGTGGGATCATTTGGGAGACATACACAGGTATAGTATGAAGCGTACCTCAGGGATTGAATTTATCCGTTTGCCACAGGCTAAATCAAACTTTGAATAACTCATTACGCAACCAATATTATTTTGATGGAATAAAAACCTTTAAGATAAACAAGGAAATAAAATGATAAACGATCAGAAAATAACAGGGTATATAAACTCGCTAATTTCTTCTTGTACAAATATTTTGTACTCGCAAATTTGGAATTTAACTCGATTTTTGCAGATCCAGAGCCTGTATATGAATAAAGCTAATAAAAGACACAGTTGGTGTCCATGAAAATGCCGTCAATTTGCTCGAAGTTTAGCCACACACCCTCCCTACAATATAGGCTTATTGTTTTGGAATTTTTAGTGTTTTACGCCACACTCAACAATTTTCAGATGTATGATGGCGACCAATTTTTATTGGAGGAGAAAACCCGGTTATATTGTATCTGCAAGTGGACTGGCATACTAATATGTATCATAATGCTAACTGCAAATATGCATTTCTATACGAAATATTATGAGAGCCGCCAGAGTAGAGTGCTAGATTCGCAACCGGAGGGTTTGTGGGTTCGAGCCTTGGTGGAGGCGGCTGGCTTTCCATGGGCTTTGGATGAGACGGTAAAAACCGAGGTCCCATGTCACAGTAAGAACCCTCACTGCGCAATGGCCGTAAGTGCTGAACAAAGGCCAAAATTTGGGGACTTCTCCATATGAGTGAACGATTCTTGAGTGGATCGTTAAACACAATACAACAACAACGAAATATTACCGATAATATCAAAGTTATAGTTTTGTAAAAAAAGGTCAAAACAAATGCTCCAGATGATCGTTTATGTCTATATGTCTTCGTCTGTTAAAACAGAAAGTGCAATCATACTTGGCCAGAAAATAATCTAATTGTTTTACCAAATCCTTCTGAGAGTAACCATTTTAAGAAGATGACTAAGTTAGTTTTTTAGTTTAGAATGAGTAATTTCTGTTCTATAGGGACAGAGCATTATGATTTAAGTCCCTCACCTCTAGTCAGTGCTGGGTTTGGGTCCCACTGGAACTTTAGCTGATTTTGAGAGCAAGTTTGCCATTTTAACAGTGGTCTGTTTAAAGGTACATTGTAACTGGGTTTCCACTCCATTTAAAATTGGCTGCCACTATTTACTGTACAGGGGGGAGATAACTTGCGGTGATAACATTCGCTATATTAACAGTTGACAAATCCACGAATTTAAGAAACAGTGAATTACTTTTTAATGAAACCACACACACCCACACACATATATATAAAGTGATTGTTTAAGAAAAGAGGAAATCGTGAAAATTACAACCCATGGAATTAAACCCCTGTACAGTAACCAAAAGACTTGGTAGTGCGTTAAACACCATTTAAACAAAACAATATGCACAAACTATTTCTTAAGAAATACAATGACGGTCATATAACCATATTTTATGTTCATGTCCGTTGTTGGTTCTAAATAATAAAACAATTGAACAACAATGACGAGTATAGCGTTACCGTCAGCAAAATAAGTGAACATCTTTATGCCAAATACATGTGAATGTGTGGGTCTTTTTCTACGTCAACCATAAATCCACACCAACTTGAAAGGTCACATCTCCTGTGTGTTTTTTCTTGTGGTATTCTAACATGACAAATCACAAGAGTTTAGGTGACTGAATGCTGTTCAGTCCTCCAATTTGAATGAACAATATAAAAGTCTGTTAACATAATACAATTCATTATACTTTTTTGTGAAACTTCCATTTCCAAACCACAATGACGTCGAGCACTTGGAAAAGCCTGTTGGCCTATACAACGAGAGTAAAAAAAAAAGTGTAGTCTAATCCTGCTTGTATTTCTATGAGAGCAAAACTTGTGTGTTCCTTTCCATAAATGCGAGAAACATCAATAATATGATAATAGATCAGTTCATGGAGAGTATGACTCTAACAATTTAGAATATTTATATATCCAATCTGAAGCTGATAAACTAGATCTACTAGTTTTGAAAATTACAGGAGTAACAACACATAGATCACAGCAATGCTCTGTAGTTTCTCGACTTTTTTTTTTTTACATTATCCATCCATTCTACGCTGACATAGGTTAACTCAAATCTGCTGTACATGCCTGATGACAAATGTTTTTCAAGATTGGCTAAAAACAAAAGTTGTAACTGGCTTACTTTCTGGCAAAAACCTTTTTTCAAGTCTGGCTAAAAATTGTAATTGGCTAATTTTTTGGTCATGTTTGGTATGAATCATATCATTAAAAAGAGAAATATACCACGATCACAGACAACTAGGTTTGACAATATGCACAGCTTGAGTAAAGGCATGTTTGACTGGTAACAACAGAATTGTCCTTAAAATTTTCCCAATCAAGTAAACCTCCAGACTCGCAAATAGTTTGCCAAATGTATATACATTGTTTATGTATAGTTAACACTTGTCACCATCTTATTAAAAAACATATTTGGTAGCAATATTCAATGACCTGGCTAATCAAAATTTCCATTGGCTAAAAAAATCTTGGTTGGCTAATTTTTTGGCTCATGGTTTTCTGGGTCCAGGGTGAGCCCAGAATTCATACTATATACTCAAATATTTTGACCATTCCAGAAAGAAAGAAGAAAGAACATGATTTTCATTTTTAAGAAAGTTTTATTTTTTCATAATTATACTAATTTATTTTCATCAACACTAACAAAAATCTAGCACTGTCACTCACATTAAAATTGTTACTTAGCAACCACCATGCTTTTAGTACCCTTTGTATGTACAAGCCTCGAAGGTCGATCATTTCCAAAACTTTACAATTCCTTCACAAACAGAAACTCGGCACTTTCAGCAGATTCAATATTTATACACAAATTATTTAACAATCTCCCAGTAATTTCTCTTACAAATGTTGACGAAATTCTTTTTTCCTTCTATCTGAATTTGAAGGTACACGACTTAATTTTTACATGTTGCAAAATTACATTTTAACACGACGAAAAATTAAATACTTGTTTACCTAGTTAACAAATACCAAAAACAGAAGTTTGTAATCTATTTCTCTTGACGCATACAAGAAAATCTATTTCAATGACCATGACACACACTTGACAGCGTTTGATATGATTCACAGTGACAATTTGCACCAAGGTTTATATTTTTTCCTGCACCATCAGTCTTGCAAAAGGAAAGAAATAAAAACACATTATCCCCCTTTGCAGTAATATTTCTGGCACATCAGAATATTTATTGACCGTTATCGACTTACATCAGAGTGAAGCAGACTCACCAACAAATTCAAATCAGTACCACTTTCAGACATACATGAAAAGCCCCTCCCACCCCCAAAAAGAATGCTGAAAACTGATAAATCTAATGATTTGAGATTATCTCCCTTTACAGACTACTGATTGATCCCAGAGATTAATGACAAATTAACAACTAACAAAATAATTTCTAGATTCATTTATATATCAAACTCCATTTTTTTCACAACTGATGCATGATCTTGTATACCTAGTTCACACATCAATTTTCTTTTCAATTCTAAATCTAAATCACAGTAACTCCATAAAACTCTTCTCTCTACAACTCATGAGTCTCCAACCTGTTTCAAAACAACCAAAAGATATCTGACAAACATTTATCTGACTCGGACCCGATTAAATGATCAAAGTCATAAAAATGACTGCAACAGTGAAGTAACAACAATCTAAATGTAATCTCAAACATAGCATGACCCAGTAGTGATCCTTGACAACTCCAATCGCCTCCAGAGCACGATGACATGATTCATGTCCTCAAAATTCCGCCAGTTATTCCATACATTCTTTTTCAGCACATCAAAAACATAATATTAATAATAATAATGAAATATATACACATAAACATATGTATGTATATGTGTATATATATATATATATAATATCCATTTATAAACAAACAAAGTAGAAGAACTAGGAATTCATGAAGTCTTCTCCTTTCTTAATGTTAGCTTTAAGTTCTGGCAATGCTTTTTCCAATAGTTGATATTCATACTGAATCAGTTTTCCAAGTCCCAAATTCTCCTCTAGTCCTTTTTTCTGAAAAAAATAAATATTAGAAAATAATAGACATAAATTCCTGGAATAAAATATATATATCATTTCCTAGTTTCAGTCCAAAGTCATTCCGTAAATCAAACAAGCAAATAAACAAGCAAGATTTACAATTGAAAAGTCAATTTCCAGACCACTTGCACTGCAAGGCAAATGTTGTTTTTTTTTTATATTTTTGTTGAAAACTAATAATAAATGTTAAGAAGCACTTCCTCAGAACATCAGCAGGTATTCAAGGAATTGTGGCTTCAAGTCAGCTGTTTATGAATACCTGACGTTTCAAGCCAGCTGTTTTATGGATACCCGCAGTTTTAAATCAGCTGTTCTATGGGTACCTGCAGTTTCAAGCTAGCTGTTCTATGGATACCTGCAGTTTTAAATCAGCTGTTCTGTGGATACCAGCAGTTTCAAGTAAGCTGTTCTATGAATACCTGCACTTTCAAATCAGCTATTTTATAGATACCTGCAGTTTCAAGTCAGCTGTGCTGCAGTTTCAAGCCAGCTGTTCTATGGATACCTACAGTTTCAAGCCAGCTGTTCTATGGATACCTAACATTTCACCTATGGTCTTTCTACTCTAAGAATATTTCATACAGTCATTTATTTAATTCCAGCTGTAATATACTGAAGCAAACTTCACTGTTCCTTTAGAACAAACTACAGCAAAAAATTCATAGCATGAATTATGAACATCTCTTTCCCATGCTAAACATTGCAAGAGGAAATTTCAAATACAGTCGATTTTGCATTTAAAGGCCCCTTCTGTTAAAGGACACCTGCCTATAAAAGCCATTTAAATCCTTGTTAATTTTTTCATAATGAAGAAACCTCTTTATAAAGGGCACCTGTCTATAATGGCTAATTCTACATGTTCCCTTGAATGGCTTTTATAGAAAAGTTTGACTGTAGATGTATTTTTCTTGTTTTAATTTTTTTTTACCTCTCACCAAGAAATTTTCACTTATATGGAGTGGTCACCAGCTTTAGGTAAAATTTGGACCTGTAATATGGACCAACACTAATGCAGTGTTTTTCTATGTACCACGCCTGCCGTGACAAGGGACCTCGGTTTTATATCCCATGTAAAAGAACTGGTACCAAGACCTTCTGCTTGTGAGTCAGGCGCCGGACCACTAGACAACAACAAGCAGTCTCGAACAGATGTCATCATGATACAGATACACAGTGAAAGAGTGCTCTGGTGAGTTTCTAATACCCGAAGAACACTGACCATGGACATGGCGACGCCATTTTAGGCAATTACTTAAGCAAAGTCCTTCATGTACAGGGAAGGATTTTCCTATACCATTTTTGGGTCCAGTTACAGAACCCATTCTCAATCCCAAAATGGCTTGTTTTTTCCCAAACAATATGTAAAAATTCCCAATTAGGAATTTCAAAGAAAAGATTAAAGTATTTTCAAACAAATGTCTCGTATAAAGTTTTCTGTTTTATTTAAAACTGTATATTTTCCCATTTTTTTTTAACCCTGGACCCAAAATAATCCTTGCAATTATGAATTTATCCAAAAATAATTCATATCCCCCCCCAACTTTTCTTAATTTTTATTAATTCATCGGGCAAGTTAGTGAAACAATAAAATAAACTTACACCCAGTCTCAATGGCGTCGCAAAGTATGTTGCCTCTGTTTCTTTTGAGGATACATATGCACATTCTATCTGAGAATCGTCACCATCCAAAGCCTCCAATATCTTCTTACTGAATCGTGCGGCAGCGAAAGCCATTGACAAAGTTGCTGATCCCTATAACCAAGAAAAAAATATTTACTAACTTCTTAGCCGTTTGCTTGATTCCAAACACCGTTCCAAATCTATGATAAGAGTTTCATACCTTCATGTACTAGTAGACGACATATGCGGCCTGATTCAACATGTCTGACTGTAACGTGATAGGGGGCTCCGTGTCATTTGATCTTACCAGGTCACGTTACTTTATATAGCAATTTACACCTGCAGAAGGGTATTGATCATGTCTAATGGCATTAATAGTAGAGTTTCATACTTCTAGAGTACATAGACTTCTGACATACATACATACATACAAGGATTCATGTGTAGTACAATGGATTAAAAACATAGGGTTATCAAAGATTTATTAAGCTTACCTCACACATATTCTACCCCCCCCCCCCCCCAAACAACCTAACCTCAACAAATTTTCTTAACCTCTCGGCATTGGAAACAGACCAAGTCCAATAAAGGGTTACCATGCATCTGAAGCATAGCATGTCTTATGAATCCTAACTCATTCACCCCTAAAGGCACATTTGGACTGGTCTAAGTCTGATTCACAGAAGAGTCCATTGTTTTTCAGGGCTTGATGAGTTAAGACATATATGTCATGCAAGTTTAGCTTTAGAAGCAGGTAAACCAGGGTCCGGGACCATAAAACTTGAGAATTTACTCAAGTCTGAGAATATTCTCAACTTTGCCTGCTCAGCCAATCAGATTTCAGGATTAGCCAAAGTTGAGTAAATTTTTTAAGTAATTCTTGAGTTTTATGGTGCCAAGCCCTGTTCTCAACCAATCTTCTTAACTGGAGGTTGACGTGATAGCATAGCCCAGGGCTTACAATAACTTTTGGAGTAGGTGACAAGTAGTAAAAGTAGCCAACAGAGGAAGGGTTTCAGTGAATTTTACTGTGTAGCGTACTTGGACTGGATATCTCATGGATCGGGTTTGGTGTTGGTCTGATCATTCCTACAATATAACATTGAACTTACAGTTCCAGCTTTAGCCTCTACAACTTCTGTTCCAGCATTCTGTATCCTAGTTGTGATTGCTTCACGGACATCCTACAACAAAATAATCAGACATTTTGATCTCAACAAAAGTTTCACAGAAAATCAGCTGTTAATAAACTACATGCTGTTATGTCATAAAAAAAACAACTACAATTCATTGGCTACTTTAGTTGTCTTTTTTAAAGCCTGATATCATCAAATGCCAAATGCAATCAGAAAAGTGCATTATCAAGGTACAAAAACAACAACAACAACAACAACAATCATGAATAAACAAAAAATTAAAATCAGAGGATCAAAGGAGATGCAAAAAATGTATAGGTGGAACTATATTGGAACTATATAGTAAGAATTATCAAGGGACACAACTCTAGAATACATTAAATGAAGTATTACTGTATACCTGGAATTTTTTACCCCTGGTTATTTTCGTCCTTCTACGTCAAGAAAGTATATATCTATCCACCCTCTCTTAAATTTGCCCTAAATCAACATAATATCATGAGATGGCATGTATGTCCATGCCTCAATTATTAACACATTCACCCCTTAAGACACATTTGGACTGGTCAAAGTCATTGCTTTACAGAAAAGTCCATTGTTTTTCAGGGGTTGATGAGTTAAACTTGAAAATCTTCCTTTTGATATGTATTCATTTAACCCTTTCAATACGATATTGTCCTAAAACGCACGCTAAATTTATTGTTCACTACTCATGATAACGTCCACTGCTGCTCGGTAGAAGTACAACTGCTGATTACGAGAACGTTGTAAACCGCCTCGTGTTTCTCCTTCGGTGGCTTCACTTTCAATTCGGGTTTTTTCCACTTTCAGTTTATGACCGGAAATGTTGATTATAACGAGAGTTAGATGAAAATCTAGTCTGTATTATCACATGTACATGTAATGGATGCCAGCGAAAATAAACAAGTTACAACGAATATAAAAGAGCTATTATTTTAAAATTGGTGACTGAAAGTCGTTGAAAAATGGATGCTGCTTATGCATCCGAGATCCCCCCCCAAGATGTTTTAGAAATTTTCAACTTTGATTCTGACTCTAAAAATGACTTTTTAGTATCTGATTTGAATGATGATTCTGCACGTGAACCCTATTTCTACGGAAATAGAACCCGAGATAAATATCGATTCCGAATAAGATGTTAGCGATGACGATGATTTTACAGACAATTTCAATGCAGAAACCTCCTTCGCGGAACATGTGTCGACAAATAATTCAAATCAAAGCATTAAATTTAATACATTTACAACTGAAAATGTTGGTCCAACTTACAATTTGGATATTTTATCAAGTCACAAGTGAGTTAGCATACTTTCATCTCCTTTTTCATGATAAGTATACATGCAATTTTTTATATGAAATGCAAAGGAAAATTGTGTATACAATAAAATCTATACATGTATTTAGAATGTATTGATTTATTCAAGTTTTTCATTCAAAAGTTTTATTTGTACATTATTAAAAGAAGATCATATTCTTAAAATTTCTCTCACAAATTTATTCATTCCACACCCATAAATTAAAAATCAGACTGCACAGCAAAACAACATCATGATGAAAATATGCTACAGTGAGCAGACTGCAGATAATGTAAACGCTACAGTGTATAACGTCACTATGCAGCTGTGATGTTGCAGTATTGAAATGTTAGTAATCAATTCTTGTTGATCAATGTAAATCTATTTCGGTAACACCATAATCTTCAGAAATCTTATTCAAACTTAATCCCTCATCCAACAATATGACCGTTTTCAAATCGTCAGGGGTAATAACTCTGGAACAGTAAATTTTTTATCAGTGGAAATTTTACCCTCACAAAATTTCCAAATTTCAAAGAATTGTATCAACATGTTCACACACTATGTTCACTTGCTTTAACAGTGTTTTATGCCACAATCAACATTTTTTTCAGTAATACTATGGTGGCCAGTCTATTTCAAATCGTCAGGGGTAATAACTCTGGAACAGTAAATTTTTTTTATCAGTTGAAATTTTACCCTCACAAAATTTCCAAAACATGTTCACACACTATGTTCACTTGCTTTAATGGTGTTTTATGTCACAATCAACATTTTTTCCCCAGTAATACTATGGTGGCCAGTCCTGCCCCCCCCCCCCCCAATTATTTTTGCCCTTTTACAACAAAAAACAAAATTTTTCCTTGTCTTATGATTGCCCTAAACTACCATAGTCCCATGGATGGCATGGATGTTTATGGTTCAGGTATTTAACTGGAAATTTTTGCTTTCATTTTGAATTTGCCCTCTTATCTGAGGGCGAAAACTGTGAAAATTCAACGGGAGTTAAAAATTTTTTTCAAGTATACAGCATCCATTTACCTGTGGAAATGATACAGATGGTGTAGCTTGTGACAGTACAGGTATAATCGTGATACCGCTGTGACCTCCGATGACCGGTATGTTGACTTTTGATACGTCTAAACCCTTTGCCTCTGCAATGAATGTGTTAGATCTAACGATATCCAATGATGTTACCCCAAATATACGCCCTGGATCGTATTTGTTATGTTTTTTGTATATTTCTGTCGCAATGGGTACCGTTGAATTTACCTTAAAAACAAAAAATACACAGGTTTAAACAAGTTGTTCAAAATAATAAAAAAGTTTTATAAACTGTTACTTAACCCGTCTTATAAATATGTAGTTAAACTAGAATGAACGTCTTGTCAAAATCATATTAAGCTGTCTTCATCAGACTTAAAATAAAATGTTAATTGTTTGATGTTGCCTGCACAATGGCTACTCACCCAAATTATTTTTTCACATTTTTTGTATCCAGAAATATTGTTTACATGCATGAATTACAAACTTGAAGCTCCTTCCTAGAGCAGGTGAGCTAATAATATACATGTATATACATGAATACACATATCAATCTCTCTTCACATTAACTGTATATGCCAGAATTTACATTGTATTAAAAATGTATACACTGAGTAAGGCAGTTATTAAAGCATACATTTCTTGCATTGATTTCCTTTTATTGAAAAAAAAAAATAATAATTTGTCTACCAGCCTACCCACACCCGACCTGGAAGGCATGGACAGGCAACATCAAACAAACAATTTTTTAAACAGTGGCCTCATCCAAATGTTAAATGTAAGCTTCTGGATACTGGGAATGGAGGGCCTTTAACTTCTCAAATTATAGGGCATCATTTGCTCCGATAGCAGGTAGGGTAAGGGTGAGGAAATCCAATGACCGACCCATTATGTTTACCATCTGGACAAGTGAATTTTTTTTAGTTTGGTTGTTCGAGGACAAGTGCATTATAAAGATAAAAAAAAAAGTCCTATAAAGTATTTTTGTATATAAAATTTTTTTCACTTAATATTGGACAAGTAAAAATCTACTTTGGGCAACCAATTTTTTTGCATTTACTGCCCGGGGACAAGTGCATGAAAGTCATATTTCCACACTCCTGCAGGGATTTTCCTACCTCTAAATTCTGGGTCCAGGGTTGGGAAAATTGGGAAAACATACATTTTAACAAAAAAAAGGAAAAGCTTAATTTGACACATTTGTTTGAAAATACTTTGTACTTTATTTTGAAAATTCCAAATTGGGAAATTTTGTATATTTTGGGGGAAAATACAAACCATTTCTACATAGGGATGGGTCCTGTAACAGGCCATAAGAATGGACTCGGAAAATCCCTGTACTCTCTACCAATGCACCGAATGTGAACATGATTGTTTATAAAGGGTTACCAGTCTAACCATTAAACTTAGTTGTATGTCCCCTCGCAATCTTTTTTAATGCATTGTCTATGCATTAATACATTTTTTATCATGGTCCCATTTTGTCCACCAAATAAGGATATTTTTTTCATCCATCCATCGACCAACAGATGTATTTTGCATTAGGTATGGGGCCAGATATTGGCCCTGTGGAAACTAGAAAAAAGGAATGTAGGCCAACGCCAAATTGTAGTATACATGTGACGTGTCTCAATTCTGAGTTATGCCAGTCACAGCAAAAAATAAAAACAAACTTACAGGATTTGTGATGATTCCTAAGATGGCCGTTGGACACACCTGAGCACAAGCATCTGCTAGATCTCTCACAATGCTAGCATTTGTGTTGAACAGATCATCTCTTGTCATACCTAGAATACAACCAGAAAATATCATATACTGAGAGTACTGTATTCAACCCATTAAGCAGCCAGCCTATAAGTGCCCCCCCCCCCTTTTTTTAACATAAGATCCAGAATCATTTCCAGTTGGTTGACGAGGAGATGTGGACCTGAAAAACGGTAAGTAACAGTTTATCCCCAGCAACAGAATAATACTGATACATGTAAGTATCCTCAGTAACAACAACAACAACAACAACTTTACCACTTTGCCTTATAAAAATTAACTGTTTTACATCAATCTGACTATTTATTGGTCCATTAAGCACCCATCCCTTTCTCTTGATTTTTGTAGCACCCTGGGTGCTTAATGGGTCAAACATTGTATAGAAATATGCTCTCAATAGGTGATAGGTACAAATAAACACACATACATACATGTACATTCATTGTTATTATTCTAATTTCTAAAACAGGGGCTTGGGGCCAACATCTGAAAATGGTTGATGGCCCATGGCAGGTCAGACCTCGTATTGGCAATCCATACAAGAATCTCATGTACCTGCCTGATTATAATACCTCATCTTTGTAATAGCAATTGTGATTAACTGAAATGACATCACATGACCTGTTAAAAAAATCAAAAGCCTGAATGTCCACATCAACGTTGAGCACATTGGCCTGTACAATGAAAGAAAAAATTGTGTATAAGTGCTTGCATTTCTATGAAAGCAAGTCACCAGTGTTCATTTCTATAAATGGCAAGAAACATTAATAAAATTATTATACCTCTATGTTAGATTCTTAATCCTTATTGGACAAACGTATTCACGTGACCACGAACAGAAACGTCAAGTCTCCCTCACATGCTCCATTTTCCCTGTCATATTTCCTCCCATTCGGAACCCCAACTAAAGTTATCGTTCTGATACGAAATAACTGTCGCTCATCAAAGTGAAGTTTTTTCTTAAATTTCTTGGAAAATGTTGTTTTGAATAAAAAATTTTTGAAACTTGAATGGTAGTTGTTTACTTTTTGTTTACGTTTTTCATATTGGTATAATAAACCATTTTTTTGCCCTGGGTGTAGGGAGACATGAGGATTTATTTACACGTGGCAAGTCATATTCCCCTCGGCTTTGTGAGAGGGGAATATGACTTGCCACAGGTAAACAAATTCTTAGTCTCCCTACAACCAAGGCAATAAATGTATATCATTATAAAGCAGTTCGATATGGGTATGCCTTGAAAATCTAACAATCTAGTAAATTTAGGTGGATTCGCATAGTAAAGGTGTTCCTACAACTTACCAGGTTTTCTTGGCACACCGGCTGGGATCAGTACTAAATCGGCACCTTTGACACAGTCATGTAACTGATCTGGACCCATGAAACCTGACACTTTGGCCTTTGAGTCCATGTGACTTAAATCTGCTGCTACACCAGGAGTGTGAGCAATATCATACAGTGCTAACTGTGTAACTTTGGAAGACTGTTTCAGTAAAAGTGATAGAGGTTGTCCGATCCCTCCTGAAGCACCAAGGACAGCAACTTTTGCATTATTCTGTGAAAATATTATGTAGAAATATTACATACATGTACATTGATACAAGTCAATGTTATTTATCATAAAGCATTGTGAAAAAAATAAGAAAAAAATAGCTGAAGCATTCTGTGAGCACTAATGAATTGGTATATGTCCCAGGAATTTTCCTACTTCCTAAATTAAATGTATGGCTCAAGTGTTCAAAAATATTGAAGGTTTTTAACTAAAACTGGAAAATAATTTGAGACATTTGTTTCAAATTAGTGGTATTTTATTCATTATTTTGAAACTCCAAACTGGCATTTGTTGCATATTTTTGGGGAAAAATACAAGTCAATTTTTTGCGATGGGAATAGGACCTGTAACAGGACCCCAAAACCCCCTAGGATTGGAAAATTTCTGTTTTTGCACCTGTGAAATAATTTAGTGAATGGTGAGCTATTACAAAACTTTAACCAAATGGACTGATGGACAGACAACCTATTGTCCACTTTAAGCTTGGTTTCATGATGGACAGACAACCTGTTGTCCACTTCAAGTTGTTAAGTAGAAAGCAGAAGTCCAAATGTCAAGGTTTACAGTTTATTTTTTGAATCCAAAATCCAACATGATAAAACATAATCAAGAAAAACATAAATGATCTAACATGGTTCTGAGTAGTAAGTGAGAGAAGTGTAAAACTCATACTGAGCAGTGTTAAACTCGTAATGAGCAGAGTGTAAAACTCGTAGTGATTAGAACTGGTCATCAGTTCCTTTTTATATACAAATGCCTATCTGAGTGAGTTCTAGTTCTCAGAAGCAACTCAATTTGTGTGAGTTCAATCTGAGTTCTTGTTCTCAGAAGCAACTCAGTTTGAGTAAGTACTGCTTTGAATAATCTTTGTCAGTCATAGAATTCTGCAAGACTTGTGAGTGAAAGTCTGAGTGTCAGTGATGACAAAAAGATAATTACCGTATTCGGCCTTGTATAATCCGCATTTACGTATTATCCGCACCCCCCATTTCAGCATCAGAACTCAGAGAAAAAAGGGACTTCGTGCGTATAATCCGCGTTGACATTTTCCACTGTCCGAAAATCGTCGGCGAGATTGATTATTATTGTGTATAAGTGCAGTATGACGATTGTACAAAATTCGCAGATCGGTATTTGGAAGAAATAGATAAATATTTATTATAGATTATTCGAGATATTAGTAAGGGATATGATAAGCAAATTAATGTTTGAAATAAATAACAAAAGAAATATCAAAAACCTCCGAAGTCTTTGTAAAATTACATTCCGTTAATTACAGCGCAATCATTTGCTTTTGCTGACGTGGTAGCTATATATTTAATTAATAGTATATTAGAAACAACATTTGAAATAGATATATATTTGCGGAAATCGGCGACATAAAAGTTTGTAACAATTTTAATTAGCGGAGAGCACTCACAAGCGATCTATATATCCAGAATTGTATTGAATTATTGAAACAAAGGGATATAATACAGATCCAAGTATACTGTTGTCTGTTACACGCATCATTGATTATGAATGGAGACATATACTACAGATTAATTGGTGTGGCATGTGTTATATTTTACACCTTTTATCATATTTTCATGTCTCATCGTACTTACCTGTATAATTAGCATGTTCCATAACTTAGTATACAGTAGATGTACGGTAGTAAGAGAGTTACTGGATATACCTTTTGTACGAAATGTGTAAAATAACATTTCCACAAATTGTTTTATCTATTAATGTATAGTCATCGTCTCAAAACAAACAACGCAAAACTACATAAAATGAAACTACAAGATTACATATTTGCTCTTCCATTTAGCCCCCTCATTTACAGTTACAACATGGCTGTTCGCTTCGTCGTTCACCAGCGTGAAATAATTATTAGAATTCTTGTTGAGAGTTTTATTTTTCAATAATAACAAAACTTCATGATGAAGATAAGCAACAGGTACTGTACTGTTTCCTCGCCAAACATTCGCATAGGCTAGCCTTGCACAGGCACTTGCGTTATGCAATCCACCGATCACAACACCCTCAATCAAGGGATTGCATTAACAAGTGCCTGTGTAGTCTAGCCTATTTGTAAACTGAAACACACAAAAATAAAAGACAACAAGATTCATTTATTGATTTATTCACCGTACTGTAGACATAAATGATTTTTTGACTCGTACATCGTTATTACGAAAAAACTTTGGGCTTACCACCCACATCGAATCTCATGCAGTAGTTTGCGGAAAAAATGTCCTAAGATTCTGTTTACTGTATTATCCGCCATGCCTGAGACAAATTTTAGAGTGAAAAGAGTGCGGATTATACACGGCCGAATACGGTACACAGTACGAAACTGTCGCTGTAGTGGTCAGGTACATGATTGTACAGATAAAGTGATTACCTGTAAAATGACTGTATATTTAAACCTCCCCAGATACCTATATGCAGACTTAAAATATCAACATCATTAATGTTATATTAAATCCATGCAGCTTGTATATCAATCCTCAATGATTTTACTTGAAATATTAACTAATAAATACTGAAGCGAGATTGTGGTGTCTTCTATGATGTCCGCACTCCACACCATAAACTATACAGTGTATTGGAATGGATGCATCTTTTAAAATTGTGATGATTTCAATACAAAAATGATGTTTTATTCTAATTACATAATATTTTAAACACAGACAATAATATCTTAATGTAATTCATTGAACTGAATTCAATAAATTGACAGTAATGGCAGTTAACAGTTATAAAACCTAAACTTTTTTTTCTTTGAATCTGGCTCTAAAAATTTGATTCGGACTTTTGAGCCACAATTTTTTTCAACCAGTGCAACCCCTGAGGGAAAATTAGACAATTCACAATTGAACTTCTCCACAATTTACAGGGTTATAAATTGTATTTTCTTTACACATGTACATGGTATTAGACTGGCTCCAAAGTTTTTAAACTGGCAAAAAAAAAAAATCAAAACTGGCAATAAGATTTTTTTAGCCAGAGCAACCCCTGCACAGATGAGAAACTTTTATTTCTAGCTGTTTATGAAATATTTATGCAGAAGGAAATGCATTTAAAATTATTATTGATGCAAATTAGTTCCGATTTAATTGTATTTTGGGTGTTTTGGGGTAAATCGTGCCCTCGGAAACGAGTCCCTGTGTTACTACTATAAAACTCTATTTAGACTAGTTAAATACCGGTCCCTGCAATACTGCACGTCTAAATTACATAATAATGTTCACAGTCGAGGATTGTGAAATCAATAACATAAACTGATAAAGTCATTGACAGATGGATAGTATAAAACTTGCAACTAGTTACTTCTCTACCCTGTTATAGTCAACCAAAATGCATGACCTTTTCCCTTGTCAGGTTTAATTACTTGGTGACTTACACTGGAGTGCACGTGGACTGAAAATGCACAATCGCCGACTGTCTGACCAGCGCAGTCAACAAAGATTTACATAAAAGACCTGACATTAACCATTAAAATAGACAGTGGTGAGCATTAAAAATATCTACCGTAGATGACGAAGAGAAACTCCTTTGCGCTGACAAGCAAATAAGTGAAGGTCTTGCAAATCGAGAAAACATCGTTGCAACTTTGATGTAGCCGGTGTCCTTTAATGATGGCTTCAATAACGGAAATAGTGATTAATGTTATTGCGCATGGCAAAAATATTCATACGCACTTGACAACCATCGGGTAAGTCAAAAATTGTATATCAAATCATATTGTCCTGAAATAAGATAAATTATGTTCATCACTATCATATTGATAAATAGTTAATATTTTAATCCGTAAAAAATGTTTTGAAATGCAAGAATTTAAAAAAGCTTTTTAACTATTTTTCAATGCGTCATGTTCATTGTATACAAATTGAGTTAACAGTCGGATGCATGCAGATCATCATTTGTATATGTCAAACTGTGTAAAACAACAAAACAAACCAAAAACATGGAAGGTGGTCTTGAACTTCTCGAACCTACAGAACTTTATAACATGCTCCAGCAGGCAACTATTTTTTCGAAGCTGACAGACACCAATTATTTACTCTTGATAGGTAATTTCGTGTTTACATTCAATCGGATTGAAAAATGAAAGCAGTGCCATGAAGTGGCAGTGGCACTGGCACATCCCAGTAAATGAGTCAATCGGGGATGGCAGCACACCGGACGACAACTACATATATTAAAATCAGGGGACAAATTTAATTTGGCAATTAATGACCATTACAGGTCATGGCAATTTATAACTATCCCTTTGCCTCATGCTTAGAATATAAACATACTGTCAATGTGGTGATCACATGTAAGATATAGCACATTGTTTACATCAGTGACACCAGTGTGTTATCATCAATTAAAATTGAAAAAAAAAGATATCTTATCACTCCTGTTTTTTATATGTCATGAAAGGAAAACCAGATAAGTGTCGAATATGAGTGACCTCATAGGTGTTTCCATTTGTTCAATCAATGAATTTGCAACTTTGGAAATCTTGAAAAATTTACTGATGCCAGTGTAGTGAGGGTTCTTTGATGTGTCATTCCTACAATGACACAGGACTTGGTTTTAGGTGTAATTGGAAAGACTTGTGACTTTCTCTTTGCATGCCAAGAGTTCAGCAAGGGAACAGTCGCTACTATTTTTATAATCCTAGGTATGACCCGGTACCGATAATTAAACCCCGGACCTTCTGCTTCCTAGTTGAACACTCTACGGGCACTAGACCACTGCAAGCAGTGAATATACTATACAATAATATGACAATACAGTGAAACTTGTATATAAAGACCCCCTTAGGGACACAACAAAACTAGTCTTTATAGGGAGGTGGTCTTTATATAGAGGTTGATTTATACACAAAAAGTACTATTGGGGACAGCATAAAACAGTCTTTATGACCAGGTGGTCTTTATACACAGGTGGTTGCTAAAGCAGGCTTTACATATGATGTCATGGTTATACATCAATGATTGTTTCTGATATCATTTTGCAGGAATGGTTTTGATTTGCATATATTAGTGCATAAAAATGCTTGACTGGCAATTAACATTGAATGGTTCATTTCTATAATTTCAAAATCGACTGTACTTTTGATATAAGTATATGTACGTGTATGTAATAAAATAATTAAAGACTTTTATTGGGGTACATATGAAGTGATAGCAACCTTAAAAACTTTTATTAACCTCAGGTGATGCCTCTGTCAGTATAAGTTTTCAGGTTCATATTGTTTCATATTCACCCCCACAAAAGTCCTTAATTGTGTAGCGGTGCATGAGGTATCAGTCCAGATAGCTCAGTTGGTAAGAGCTTCCTTCTAGTGTTAGAAAGGTCCTGGGTTCCATGCCTGGTCTGATCGCACATTTTTCCTCATCTTCTACATTTGGCACCCAACTAAATAACTCACTATTGTGTGTACGTGTTTGTTGATTTCTGGGGTCAGAAATCTTGTTAAGGAGTATAGTGGCGCAGAGGTTATTGAGCCGGATAACTCAATTAGTAAGAATGTTGTCCTTTTGTTATGTTTAAATGATTTCATTTGATTTTACAGATGCAAGAAAGAAGAATGAATACAATGAGAGCCATGTTGTTACTGCAAAAAAAGCCCCAAAGGTAGTCCATTTTCATTACAAATTTTATGATCATTTTACATGCTAAAATGAAACAAATGTCACTTGCCAATGGCAAATTTTAAAGTATGTATGAATTAAAATATACACTTGGCTAATAAAATCAAAAGAGTGATTGAAATGTAATTAATTATTTGATACACCTCTGTTTTGTTGAAGCAGTTTATACTGTTTTATAGACCTTGTAACTTTGATTACAGATTTTCACAAATTAGTGAATCTGACAACATTGCTGAATTTTCAGGAAAATGTGTCAACATGAAAGCAGAACCCTAAGTAGGTCAGAATTATTTGACCACATTTTCAGACATTTAAAATTATAAGATAAAATGATAATAAAATGCATATTTGTATTTGATAATTTAGTTTTTCATAAAAATAAAACATTCATTTATTTTTTTAAATAAAGAATGAAAGTGGTGACTTTGTGATTCCGCATGATGCCGAATTAGACTGCAAACAGAATGTAGTGGTGTATGACAGTAACACCTCAGCATTGAGAGGGGAAGGTAAGTCTAATAATTAAGTTGTCTGCCCTGAAGGTTACAGAATTTCATTAAATTTTATTCGTCATTTTTTCGTCACAAAAACCTTCCATTTACTATTAAAATATCATTCATGGTATTGTTTTGAAAACTGCATCCCCATTTAACTCATCAACCCCTTGAGAAACAATGAACTCTTCTATTCATCAAAGATTTAGGCCAGCTAGTCCAAATGTGTCTATAGGGGTGAATGAGATTTTAAGATGTATATTGGTGTGAAAGAGTGCCATTGGAGATGCTTTATGGGTCTGTACATATATTCTATATAAAAGAGCCCTTTAATTGATTGTTATGATATTTCAGGTGTGGGTTGGTAATTGACTGATATTGATCTTCAGGTCAAAAGGTCAAAGGTCAGTGGGTGGAATGCATTACTTTATTGCAATTGGCGTTTGCTCCGTATCTCGAGAATCTTTTGTTTGATAGTCATTATATTCTATGCATGGGTTAGTTATGGGAGGTAGATGACCCCTATTGAGTTTAGGTCAGTGGTCACCAGATGCAAGCCGGCAAGTTTTCTATAACATTGGTGTCTGTCCATTATCTGGAGAACCTTTCACATAATAGTGGAGATATTTCATACATGGGTTGGGCATTGGTAGAAGATCACCCCTACAGATGGCATGGGTGAGGGGTCATCTATGTTTTACTAATGTTTCTTGTTTCTTTTTCAAAACATTTGTATCTTACTAACACATGTTCTTTGTCACATATATATGTTGATGTATTTTTCTATACTTTATATTTTTCTATACGGGGACAATTTTCGCCTCTGGTTATTTTTGCCCTTTTACGACAGAAAACATATTCACCCCATCTTAAATTTGCCCTAAATCACTATACTCTCATTGGTCTTAAATTTGCCCTAGATAGCCATAGTTTCATGGATGGCATGCATGTCCAAGCTTTAATTATTTAGCATGAAATTTTAGCTTTCATTTTAAATTCGTTCACTCTGCATATAAGGGCGAAATTGGCAAAAAATTATAAGGGGGTGAAAACGTCCAGGTATACAGTATGCATTTTTATATCATATAACACTTGCACTTGTTTACATTCCAGGTGATGCGCTTGTCTGTGGTTGGACGTTATGGGATATGGGAAGTCGAAATAAAGTCAAGATCTTGAAAGGTATGTGTATACATATCAATTAATGGAAGCTCTGTACTTTTGATATTTTCTTTATACTGCCTTTTAATTAGAAGGTTTTAGTGAAGTCCTCAAACCATGCCTCGGTCGCAGTCTCAAACCTTGTCATTATCAGGTTCACAAGGTCCTGTGTCTTTCTGAGCTTGTATTTTTTAAGAGAAACTTCACTTCCCATTACTGAAAAAGGTCCACAACACTCTACATTTGGACATTGGTCCACAACACTCTACATTTGGACATGTCCACAACACTCTACATTTGGACATGGGTCCACGACACTCTACATTTGGACATGTATATTATTACTCAGCAGAATGTAAAAGTGCTGTGAACCAAACAGAAAAAAGCATGAAACGTATAATTAATGGATACTTTAAGGGAGCATTAGTAGTGTTTTCCATAAAAAAAAAATTAAATTTTTTCCACTTTTACTACTTAAACTTGATGTACCAGTACAATAAAAAATAAGAGCTATACACAGGCATAAAAAAATTTATACTCCTATATATATTTTGTGAAAATAAGGCCAGGTCCAGTGTGGTATTCATATACAAATAGTAAGGTTGATTGAATTAATCAACTGCAAGTGAAAATTTGTTAAATTGGATTTTTCAAGCAACTTTCACATTATATATAGGAATTTTTATGCCTGTTTTTCTCCTTTTTTTTATTGTATATCACTCTATGTAGTAAAGATCTGAGGTGTATCTACAGTGCCACGGACGCAACAAAGTTTTAAATGCATGGGCAAATGAATTGCCAAACATTATTTTCTGGCATTAATATCGGCATAAATAGAAGAAAAACAAACAATATTAACATTACATAAGTTCTGCCATTGTTCCCTTCAAAGAGAGTAAATGATCAGACCAACACACCAAACTGGATTCATGAGATGTTAAATCGATGCAAAGTTAGATGAATTGATCATCTGAGCTCGACAGAGTGTCTACAACAATTTAATCGATCTTTCCGATCATCGGAACAGCACTGATACAAATGTAGGATGAATTCAATCATGGCTAAGTTTCATCAATATTTACTTGATTGAATTATGGATTGAATTTAAAATCTTCATGAATGACTAAAAAGTTCTGATGAGAATAATAGTGTTTCTCAAACATATCTTGTTTATCATTACAGGCGGGTATGAAGAATTTTCAGCTCTTTATCCATTTTTACGAACACAGAAGATTATTTTTATGCCAAAGGTAAGATTGTACTTAAATTACATCGGAAATTCTAAGATCTGTTGGCTTAAATATCTATATGTACAGTAAAACCCGCTTTAGCGACCACCTGTGTATAAAGACCACCTGGCCACAAAGACTTTTTTTTGCGGTGTGCAATAGTACCATTTGTGTACAAATCAATCTCTATATAAAGACCACCTCCCTATAAAGACCACTCCCTATAAAGACTGGTTTTGTTGTATCCCTAAGGGGGTCTTTATATACAAGTTTCACTGCATCATGTCTAACCTGTACCTATGACCTGAGCTTTTTAAAATTGTCACCTCCTTTAAGTGGTGAGTTTTAATACCCATCCAAAATGCTTGCCATATAGAATTATACCCTAATAAACATTAATGCTGGTTAGGTTACTTGACAATTTTGAGACCGTCAGTTAAGAAGGCACTCTCATGAGAGAGAGAGAGAGAGAGAGAGAGAGAGAGAGAGAGAGAGAAAACTGAAATATCCTGTAAACTATATTCAGTAGCATGGTATTATGTGAATAAAATTTAAGTGTGTGAAAGCACTTAACAGAAATAGATTAGGTCAGAGAGATGTTTGTTAGCTAAAAATTCACTTTATAGGGGAAAGCGATGGTTTTAAAGTTTAAAATTTGAGTGTGAGAGAGCAGAGAGAGAGAGAGATTTCATTAGGAGAGAGAGAGAGAGAGAGAGAGAGAGACAGACAGACAGATTCACAGACACACAGACACACAGAAACAGATAGGAGAGAAAGAGAGAGAGAGAAGAGAGAGAGACACAGAGAGAGAGAGAGAGAGACAGACAGACAGAGACACAGACAGTGAGAGAGAGAGAGAGAGAGAGAGAGAGAGAGAGAGAGAGAGAGAGAGAGAGAGAGAGAGAGAGAGAGAGACAGACAGACAGACAGACAGACAGACAGACAGACAGACAGACAGACAGACAGACAGACAGACAGACAGACAGACAGAGACAGACAGACAGGGAGAGAGGCATTCTGTTCACATGACTTTGAACCACATTCTTGGTGATATTTTCTTGATTTGTTTTGTTATTTGTTTCTATGTTAGACCTTTTGTTTGAATTTCAATGGTTGTTTTTTTCATTTGTTGTTTAATGCCATCCTCAACATTTTTTTTTTTTCAATTATATGGTGATTGCCAGTTTTAATGTTGGAGCCATGGAGGAGAAAACCTGGTCACAATGTACCCAGGATAAGACCTATCCGGCCTTCCACAAGTAAACTGGCAAACTTTTACACAAAATTAGCCTAAGTTGCAGTAGAATTCTAACTTGTTCTGACTAGAAGTGAGAGACTTCTTAGTTTAAAGCATGATATGCTCCCTGCATTGAATAGGTCTATATATTACTATACCATTTTGTTGTTGTTGTTGAAAACCTGTTAATTGAACATAATTCTTTTCAAGGTATGTATTAATTTCTGCAATAATAACATGCATCATTTAAACACATAGTTTATTTGAAATGAAGTACTTACTCCATAATAAACATGAATATTTTTGTCATGTATCTTATTGATCGTGGTTGAAAGTGATCATGTCTGTATTTCAATACAACAGGTGTAATTCATAATGCACATTTATCGTCTGTACGTCTGACTCAATAATATTTTTATTAAACTATTGAACGTATTTAACAAAAATAACTAGTGAAGCGTGAAATTCTGTTTTCTTATGCATATTGGAGATGTAATTCAATATCAGTGAACTTAAAATGTAATAAAGTTTGTTCAGTGATCTGTTATGATCATTATATGAAGAATCAAAGATCTTTTATCTAGAAATAATAAGTTATAAGTTGATGTCCAATTATATGGTATTTTATTCATATTTTTTACCTATATATAACTGTAAATATGAGTTAATGTTCAATTATGTGGTTTAATATACATGTTCATATTTATTTACCTGTAGTTACTTTAAATTTTCATTAGGTCTTGATTTTAAATGTAACCAAGCAGTTATGTACAATACCCATAGGATGATAAAGGCTGTAGCCTGTACATTACCTATAGGGTAAAGGCTGTAGCCTGTACATTACCTATAGGGTAATAAAGGCTGTAGGCTACTTGTATACATATACCTATGGACTAATAAAGGCTGTAGTCTGTACATTACCTATAGGCAAATAAATGCTGTAGCCTGTAGATTACCTATGGGCTAATTAAGGCTGTAGGCTACTTGCACATATATACCTATGGACTAATAAAGGCTGTAGTCTGTAGATTACCTATGGGCTAATAAAGGCTGTAGGCTACTTGTACATATATACCTATGGACTAATAAATGCTGTAGTCTGTAGATTACCTATGGGCTAATAAAGGCTATAGGCTACTTGTACATATATATATATACCTATGGGCTAATGAAGACTGTAGTCTGTACATTACCTATAGGCTTAAGTAGGCTGTAGCCTACTTGTACATTGCCTGTAGGCTAATAAAGGCTGTGCATGTAAGGTCATCATTAGAAACTTGTGTCTTTGATATGCTTTGATCACAACTTTACAAATAGGTTGGTAGCTTAGTACCATTACATATACAGTGCAACTTTCCAAAACAGAAACCCACTGGGACAGGTCTGTAGTTTTGTTCAGTTTTTAAAGGGTTTGGTTCTTTGAAGCTGACCCTAAGTTAATATATAATTATGATTGGCTCTGGTTTAAACACCAGTCCATAGTGGAACCTCATTATTAAGAACACCAGACTGAGTGACCCAAAGTGGTCTGATTAATCAGGTAGTCTCTTAAATAAGGGTCTGGATTTATTTAATATTATTAAGAAATTTTCATGAGATTGAATATTTTTATGCCCCCGACGTGAAAGGTCTGCTGGAGGCATCTAGCGTTTGGATCGTCTGGCTGTATGTCTGTCCGTAATTCAGTCCCGCTTACATATATTGTGCAATATTTCAAGTTTGAATGTGATACAGTAACCAAACTTGGACTGTAAGTTCATCTAAGGTTTGCTCACACGTCACTGACATCACATGCCCCTGGGGGTGGGGTGGGGTCAAAATGTAGGACATTGCAATATCTAAAGTTTGGATTGTGATACAGTAACCAAACTTGGACTGTAAGTTCATCTAAGGGTTGCTTACACTTCACTGACATCTAATGCCCCTGGGAGTGCACTTCACTGACATCACATGCCCCAGGATGTAATTTTTTTGGCCAGCATAAAAATTTGTTGGGATGGGGGCATTCGTGTTTCACAAACACATCTTATTGGTCTTTTAAATTATTACGAGGTGATGTCCAAAGCAAAGTGGTCTCCCAAGCAAGGTGGACTCACAAGCAAGGTAGTTTTTAGGTGAGGTTTCACTGTATTGATAAAGACGAAGCTTGTTTTATGTATTTACTGTTTACTTGTCAATGTAATTTTTCGTTTTGTTAACGTTTTTGGTGACTTTTAATGCATAACTTTGTTTATCATTTGTTTTTTTTTTTAAATGGTTTCGATTGTTATGCTGTATATACATGTACTTACTCTCATTTTGTGCAGTCTCTTACAGTTGTCTGTCCTTGCACTCTCTATCAATTGCCGTGTCTCAAAAGTTGTCCCAAAACACATGGTCATGTAGTCAACAGCTTAAATATAAAAACCAAATTACTCCGAATAGGGACACTTATTTCACCGAAAATATAGTCCAGTATATTATATTTCTAAAAAGTATTTTCACCTCAAATAATATTATATTTTATGTCAGCACTATGAATATATGCAAAACAACCGATATCTTTTAAAAAGCAAAAAGCTGTAGTACAAGTTCATAAATTTTACAAGAATCTTGTAAAATTGAGATTGTCTTTTGTGAAATGTAACCCTGCTCAACAATATTGCACTTGTCATGTTGTACATAACTACATGGTCAGACTTCCAGCCAAACGAATGTATTTAAGCACTTGTCTGACATGACAATATGAACTTACCAGACAAAAAAAAAAAGAAAAAAAAGAAGCTCCTCCCCCAAATTCCATTCATTAAAATACTGAATTCATGGAAGAAAATTTTTAGAATGAAAACTTTTTTATCACTTTTTCTCAGAATTATTCAATTTTATATCAAGAGTATTGATTCTTTTCAGAGACTTAAAATCTATTTTTGAATTCGAACTATGAGTTATATTTAATGCATTAATTATTTGGACAACTTAGAAATATTTGCAGGTTGCAGTTAGATATGCAGATGACATTGGAACATCACTTAATGACTACCTTGCTTAAGAGATCACCTCTCATTTAAGACCATAGATATTCAGCCTTGATGCTTTCTCCTCCATGGCACCTGAAGTCACCTCTTGATTTCCAGAGGTCTGTGTTTGTCCAGTTTTTACCAGATTTGTATCTGTATTATGGACATCCTAAAGATTTATACTTTGGTATCTGAGATATTTATTTTTATTTAATCAAATTAATCCTTACCTTAGACATCACTTTGATAATCAGACCACTAGGTGGTCTTAGGTGGTCATAATATTTACAACTTAAGTTTACTAGGTTCCACTGTATCTGCACTGCAAGACAGCTCGACAAATATTTTGATATTGTTTGCCCCTGTAGTTGCTCGTCTCTTTTAGCATACATGTATATGTGTCACTGTGTGTGTGTCTGGTAGTTTCAATTTAGCAAATGAATGATTATTTTGTTGATTTTGTTTTATTCATTTGGAAACTGATTTTTTTTTTCGATGTAGGAAATGGACGATAATTTAAAACCATACCCAACAGAGATAATTCCGGCATTTTTATATCTTGGAGATTGGAGACAGGGTAATGCACCTTATATCCAGAAAGACTTAAAGGTCAAAGGTCATATAAACTGCTGTGTAGAGTCGGAGACTTTGTAAGTACATGTATTAAGATTGGTATGCTATGTTTTAGTCCACAGCAGGTGAAGCTCGGGGGGTTGGGGGTGGGCTACTGTAAGTTTTGTCTGTGTCTGTCACATTAAGGTTTTGTCATTACTTGCCATTGAACATTTATATGGTGGAACCTATCTTGAAGGACCATGCACTCGTAGAAGACCATGCACCTGTCCTTTAATTTAAGACTTAATTAACATTTGGTTAAGTAATCCTTTATATTTAAACCTTATTTCAGAGACCACCTGTCTTTTAAGTCCACATTTCAGTGACAGATGGGGGTCGTCTCTCGAGACAGGTTTCACTGTAATGGGTTCAAAGGTCGGGGACATGTACTGTATGATTCATCTATACCCACAGAATGTTTTATTATCTATTTCAACTCTCTCCTTTGTTTGATGTGAATTTAAAATTTAGATTGTCAATTTCATGTAAATTTTAATTTCATGTCATTATGAATTAACACTGTAAATAAGGCCATTGGCGATACAATCGCATGGAACTTTAGTGTGAATTTGTGTCAAATCCGGGAAAATAGCACATGCAATGAATCCCTTTTTTTCAATGTATTTCCCCCAGAAACAATCTTATTTTCATTATCATCATAGTCTGTTCACTAAATTCAGAATTTTTTTCATCAAAGTTAGAAAAAAACATGTATTTTACATTGAGAATGGGGCCAAATTTCGGCCCAGTGGAAACTACTGAAAAAGGCATGAATTAATAAAACATTTGTGTTTCCAATTAAAGGCACATTCAATTTTAGAATAGAAAAGGAGGTTGGAAGTGTTTGGTTTTTTTTGTTTTTGTTGGTTTTTTTTTTTTATAACAGGTTTATCCCAGTACTTTTAGATACATATTTACAATGTGTATTATAAATACATGTACTATATGCTATTTCTGGTGACTATGTGAAAGGATTTCACAAATAAAGATGATTCTTTTTTACATAATATGGAGACCCATGACTCAAGCATAGCAGTCAATCTTTCTGAATTTTAATGAATTTGCTGAAAAAAAAAAGGTAACACAAAATAGGGTTAATCAGATAACCGGAAACACATTTAATTTTTATTTGGCTTTATATGTGCCATTGATCAAGCTTCAGGACCCAGTTGCACAACAAGTTGTTAAACTTACCATGAAGTTAACCAATGTTAAACCATTGGGTTAACTGTAAGTTATAATTAAAAGATTTTTTTCGGTTCATTTGGATGTACTAATGTAACAGATTTAACTTTTTTTCCAGTATGTCCGAGCCAGGACCACATTTATTACACATCCAAGTGGCAGATGAAAATGATGCTGACCTATACAGTAAATTCCAGACAGCATGTACCTTCATAGGTAAACTTGACATACCGTATATATGGGAATTTTCGCCCCTGTTTAATTTTTGCCATTTTCGCTCTTAGAAGAGAGGGCGAATTCAAAATGAAGGTGAAATTTTCAAGTTAAGTAATTGAAGCATGGACATTCATGCCGTCTATGATAATATATGGTGTTTTAGGGTGAATTTAAGATGTGGTGAATATGTTTTTTTTTTGTCGTAAAAGGGCGAAAAATAACCAGGGGCGAAAATTTCCAGGTGTACTTATTAAGTTCATTGGTTGTGGAGCATTTGCATCAAAAATGAAGGTTGGGTTCAAAATCTGGACCGTATATATTTAATTGAGACCTTCTATCCCATTCAACCCTTCACACATAAAAGTAGAATGGTCTATAACAGTAAGATAAGACCATACCACTTACTGTAGCAGGGAAAAATGGTTAAAACAGGCCATCATGTTTTGTTTTGCCAAATTTTGAGCATAAGAAGTGATAGTCTGGGGAATTTCAATTTCAAATGGACATTGGGGTCCTTTATATCATGGTAGGCCAGTGTAAAACAAAACACATACAATTATGTTGCATCTTTCATACAACATCTAACACAGATATCAAAGAGAAAAATTCTTTGTAGGATGTGAATGAATATCAAAACAAATGAACATGTATTCATTAATTATCACTCACATTATTATTGCTTAAGTGACAGAGATTAATTTTGTCTCTCAAGTAGGAGTTTGGGCTCTGAATCTGTCTGAGTGACACACCTGAGACATTTTGATATGGATAGGGACTATCCCTTAAGTCACTTGCTCATCACTAAAAATTGAAGCAAAACATAATTTAAAAGACACAACACATAGGCAAACCTAGTACAATGGAACCTTTCTTGGAAAACCACTCTCATGAAACTGATGAAAGGTCACCTGTCTTTTAAGACCACATTTTGAAAACCACTTGGCTAAATAATCCTTTAGATAAAAACTCTTTTGAGAGACCACCTGTCTTGAGAGACCACATTTCAGTGGGGTAATTTACACGAAATACTCTTCATTGTATATTTAGTGTAGATTAACCCTCATGTATAAATTTCCAAGTTTACATTACCGTATATTGTTTTTTGGCCATCTGTTTTTCCGATTTTAATGTTCTGTCAAATAAACTGATTCTTTCCTTGAATTTTAACCATGATACATTGTACAATGCTTTATATTAACAATATGGTAGGATAAGTTTCATTATGCCCAATATTTACCAGAGTTATGGGACTTTAAATTCTTTACAAATGGCTTAGCTTTCGGGAGGATAGTGTTTTCTGAACACATCATGTTTGTACATATTATGGCATGGAGATTTAAATAATTCCATAAATATTCTTCACCATAACTTGTTTTCTTTAATTTCCAGACACACATAAAGAAAAAGGAGAAGTTGTCCTTGTGTTTTCCTGCCTCGGAATAAGTCGGAGTGCAGCCGTAGTCTTAGCGTATCTTATTCACAGCTTTAAATGGTCGTTGAAGGTAAATACGTTATACATCTTTTCTTTATTGAATCTTTTATAATCTCTGGTGATGGCTTGATTGGTTAGCAGTCTAACTTGCAAGCATAAGGTCCCAGGTTTGATTCCTGGACCAGACCATAGCTAGATCTTTGAAAAAAATTGCAGCGACCTAGATACTACGCCAAGCTGTCAGCTAAAGAAGAGAAAGTCACAGGTCCTTCAGGCGAGGCTTAAAATCGAGGCCCCATGTCATGGCAGGCATGTTACTTAAACTCATTCACCCTTAAAGACATTTGGACTAGTCTAAGTCATTACTTTTCAGAGGTAGATGGATTAAAGAACTCTCATTGCATTGGTGTAGGTTCATAGCATTGGTCAAAATTTGTGACATTTCATATTTAGCTGGTGGCATTATGGTATAAGTGAAAAATCAACCGGGTACATGTATATAAAATATTGTCATTTTGTTTGGAATTTTTAGCTGCTGTTTTATTTTCACCTTTTTGGCTCAAAACTGTAAGGACAAATTAAAGATAAATGCAAAAGTTTTTAAAGATATCTGAATACCTTTGGAAACAAATTAAAAATAAATTTTAAAATAAATATATATATATATATATATAAACTTATTCACTGTTTCTTAAATTCATGGATTCCTCTGTATTGTGAATGTATTGTGAATGTATACACAGTAACTCATTTCTGCTCTTGGCAATACTGATGTACATTTGTCTACTTCCAGGAGGCCTATAGCCATGTATTAAATTGCTGTTCCACAATTCGTCCAAATAGAGGTTTTATTGAGCAGTTATCGAAGTGGGAGGAACTTATACACGGCAAGAAAATAACGAATGTAGATGATCCATATTACTGACACTGTAACCATGACAATATATAATTCATCTAAATAAAAAAAACATCTACATGATCCGACCAAAAATATTTAGATGGGATACTGGCATTGTGTGCCGAGAATTTCAGTACATTCGACATAAAATATCTATACACCTGTGCTTCATCTGTAGACTGATTTCTTACACCAGTTGTTTTTATTTATTTATTTACAGTACCTTTCTTGAGGAACCACTCTTATAAAAGACCACCTGTCTCCTGAGACCACATTCTGAAAACCACTGGGATAGATAACCCTTTAAACAAAACCACATTTGATAGACCACCTGTCTTTAGAGACCATCTGTCTTGAAAATCCAAATTTCAGTGGGAGAAGTGGTCACTCAAGGCAGGTTTAATTGTATACTGGTTTAGTGGTACCTGTCTTGTGAGACCACTGTCATTAGAGTTCACAACACAGGTTATTGTACTTTAGATAAAACCTCTTTTGAGAGACCACTTGTCTTATAAGATCACATTGTTGTAGCAGAGGGTGGGTGGGGGTGGTCTTTTAAGACAGGTTCCACTGAATACATGTACATAAAAATACTGCACACTCTCAGCGGTATACATGTAAATATATGTATATACATGTACTATATTATTATCTCATTTTATACAAATTGTTTACTCACAATAACTGAAAATATATTTTTGTTTGTAAAGGAAAAGTGATTGTTTATCATGTTTAAGAAATTGAATGGTGATATTAAAGTGTCAAAGTGAATAAAAACTTTAAAATAAAAATTTAAAATTAAAGTGTCATGTGTCAAGTGTTCTGTCACAAGGTGCCGTATACAGGGTTAGGTCTGTAAGAATTTTCTTTGTAATCAATTTCACTGATTTAAATTTTCACTGTTTTCACTGTTACATGAGATGGCGAATTTAAAATGAAAGTGAGAATTTCAAGCTAAAAATGGAAGCATGGAGATACAGGTCATCTGCGAGAATATGGTGATTTATGGCAAATTTAAGGTAGGGTGAATATTTTTTCTGTCGTAGAAGGGCATAATTAACTTGGGGCAAAAATTTCCAGGTATAGTTATATTTTTACAGGGAATTGAAACTGACAGTATTATGGTATTGATCACCAATAAATATTTGAATTGTCCTTTTCAAAGTCTAAAGTCTAAAAACAGAAGGCAATGCCATGAACATGTTGAATAAAAGATATACTGTATTCCTGGAAATTTTGCCCTGATAATGTTTTGCCCTCTTACCACAGAAAACCTATTCACCCCGTCTTAAATTTGCCCTCAATCACCATTATTAGTTATTGGGTGTGTTACCGACTGTCCACAGTAATATATCAGGTTGATGATGTTCATGGAAGGCGAGGCAAAGCTGAGCCTTCCATGGACTTGATCAACATGACATATTCCTGTGAACAGTCGGTGACAAACCTAACAACTGTTTTATTTTGTCAAGGACCATATTCTCATTTAATAAAAAGAATGATAATAATAAGAAGAAACACAGCAAACACAACATGTCTCCCAAACTTCGTTTGGGGGACATAAATATCTTCATTTGCCACTGTACACAGTATTGTTAATCATATCATCTGCCATTGCTGTCTATTGTTTGCTACTGACTGTCCATAGAACCATGGAAGGCAGTCACATGACTCTTTATATCCAATGAAATGACATTTCAATCCGAGGGAAAACAAAGTCTCTTGGATGGAATGTTTGTTTGTGCTTCAATTATTTAGCTTAAAAATTTTGCTGTCAATATAAATTCACCCTCTCATGTAAGGATGAAAATGGTGAAATTTAACGGGAGTGAAAAATTTCAGGTGTATAGTATATTGGAACCGTTCTATCACAGGAAATGATTACTGTAAATATAATCAGAACGTATTTTACTTTCTGATAAATGTACTTATTAATTCTTTCATGAGGAATGAATGCTGGTGTTGTAGTGCTAAGGGAATATAATACTGAAAATGTTCCGTAAATCACTTTCATTTTGTGGTCATTCAGGATTTTGATTCTATTTTGGTTTTTATATACTGTATACAGTACAACCTGCTATAGTGACCACCTCTATGTAAGGATTACCTGTTTATAAAGGCCCGTTTTTTCAAGTCCCTTGACTGTATACTTCAACTAAATTAAATCTGTGTATAAGGGTCACCTGCACATAAAGGTCAATATTTTCTGGTCCCTTGGGTGGCCCCTATATACAGGTTTTACTGTACCTTGAAATTTTGCCCCTGCTTATTTTCGCCCTTTCATGACAGAAAACATATTCATCCCTTCTTAAATTTGCCCTTATTCACCAGTCTTGTGGATGTCATGTATATCAAATATTTAGCTTGAAAATATTGCCCTCTATTGATATTGAAAATATAGGGCAAAAATTAAATGGCAGTGTAAATTTCCAGGTATACAATAGTTTGTATCAGGAACTCAATAAGCGTTTACTGTACACCGGAAAATTTTTAATGTTCACCCTTAGGTGAGAGGATGAATTTAAAGTGAATGCAAAATTTTCAAGCTAACAAGATGTGTTTGTGAAACACAAATGCCCCCAGTTCCAACAAATTTCTATGCTGGCAAATAATATGTATACTTTAAATATGGCAATGTCCTACATTTTTACCACACCCCACCTCGCCCCCCAGGGGCATGTGATGTCAGCGAAGTGTGAGCAAACCTTAGATGAAGTTTAGTTACTGTATCACAATCCAAACTTGAAATATTGCATTTTATATGTACGTGGGACATAATTACAGACAGACTGACGATCCAAACAGTAGATGTCCCCGGCGGACCTTTCAGGCTGGGGGCATAAAATTGAAGCTTGGACATATATGTCATCATATATGTCATCTATGAGACTATGGTGATTTAGGGCGAATTTAAGACAGGGTAATATGTTTTCTGTCGTAAAAGGGCCAAAATAACCGGGGGCAAAATTTTCCAGATATACAGTAGAATTTTTCATCTCGGTATACCTTAATTGAGGATGAAATTATTAAAATAAAACAATTTATGATATTTTATCATAATAAACAATAATTTATACCTTATTATATTCAAAATGAAAATAAAAAACAATTTTATTAGATAAATCTGTTTTTATTATGTGAAATATACAACTTATGTAAATAGCATGGCAACATTCTGATCCTCAGACAGTTCTACGCACTGATACATACATTTAGGCCTACATGACTAGTTCATTTGATGTATATACGCATAATTTCATGGACATGCCCAAACACATGCCCTTCATTCAGATGATATTGACAAATCTACTTCTACATGTACTTAACGAGGAAAAAGGAAAACAAAGGCAACAAAACAATAAATAGGTGATTTAAAATAAATGAAGAAAAATATCTGAATAATAATTTATGGGAATTTACTGTAAACATTCTAAATCATAACAAAGGCAACAAAATGATAAATAGATGATGTAAAATAGAAAAAAACTATCTAAATAATAATGTACAGAGGTTTACTGTAAACATTCTAAATCTTTTAATTCTTAATCACATTTCTTAAAAAAAATTTATAGATCTTTTGTAGAAAATTTAGGCATGGAATTTTTTTTTTTTATAAAATTGAATGTGATGCATGTCTTAATTTCATATGTATACCTTAATGTACATAGGAATAAATTAATTGGGACTGAATTCAGGTGTAAATTTTATGCAGAAAATATTATCTTTATTTTCTGTATGAAAAATATTTTCTGCAAATGATAAATACTTTAAAGCATGGAAATGTTTGCAGGTGGTGGGTTGGGGGGATTGGCGAATTATGTCATGAGAGAAATGTCAAAAACATGATCATCATTAACTATTTGGCTGATGCAAATATGTAGATATTTTATAATTTTTTTGTCTCTGCATGAATTAAATCCATGCAGAAGGATTTCAATGGATTTGCAGACAAAAGTTACAGAATTTGTTTCCTGTGCAAATATCGCCCTTTAAAGTACAGTGAAACCCGTCATCAAACACCATCTGTCTTGAATGAATGACCATATTCATTTCTTTAACTCATTCACCCCTAAAGACACATTTGGACTGGTCCAAGTCATTGATTTTCAGAAGAGTCTATTGTTTTTCAGGGATTGATAAGTTACCGTAATAATAAAAAAAACTCTACTGAAAGACCACCTGTCTTAAATGGCAGATAGGTTGGTCTTTCAAGACAGGTTTCACTATAACAAGTGTAGTTTTAATTTTTTTATGTAAGATTTATCAAATCACATATCCAGGTCATGACATTTTTTGTGCTTGTATATTTATCTCAAAAGAAAAATTGACAATTTTATTATCAGTTAATGGAAATAGAAATAGATATTAAGCAATATGAAAGTCACACATGGAAATCAAATATATCTAAAATGATAAAAATTTTATTTTGTCGGGTTTCTGTTGTTACGGCAATGGAGCTCAGCTACACCAAATAAACAGTTGTTATGACAATGGAGCCCAGCTATACCAAATAAACATTTGTTATGACAATGGAGTCCAGTTACACCAATTAAACAGCTGTTATGACAATGGAGCCCAGCTATACCAAATAAACTTTTGTTATGACAATATGGCCCAGCTACACCAAATAAAGAGTTGTTATGACAATAGGGCCCAGCTACACCAAATAAAGAGTTGTTATGACAATAGGGCCCAGCTACACCAAATAAAGAGTTGTTATGACAATAGGGCCCAGCTACACCAAATAAAGAGTTGTTATGACAATAGGGCCCAGCTACACCAAATAAAGAGTTGTTATGACAATAGGGCCCAGCTACACCAAATAAAGAGTTGTTATGACAATGGGGCCAGTTACACCAATTAAACAGTTGTTATGACGATGGAGATTAGCTACACCAAATACAAGAAAACAGAGGATGAGTACATTTAAAAGGGCAAAGATAAAAATGGTACTTTTGTAAGCTTTTAATGGGTGAAAAATAAAGATATAACATCACAGCAAAACTTTGGAAAAGATAAAATTAAATTGTTATCCATATATAAAAGACATGAATATTATTATAAAAGGAATTTGTCTACACTAAGACCATTTCTTACAACAGTCAAAATAATACAAATTAACAAACAAATGGCAAAACAAACAAACAAACAAACAAAACAAACACACACACACACACTAACAGCATACAATGTAACTTACACACCTATCTACATAAAATGTCTAAAACAAATGACTATAAAATGTGTCTATAATAACAATTCTAGATATAAAACTACTGAGCCTATAATTATATATATGAATAAACATGTATAATCTGGTGTGTGTATGATATATAAAACAGTTAGACTCATGTAAATCATTAAATAGTATGATCAAAGTATCATGATTAAGGGGTGAAAAAGTTATTAATGAATGAAATTTATTGCAGAATTTAAATTCTAAATCAATCACTTCTTATTTCTGACAGTGGACTGAATCATTCTTTGAAATGGGCAAGTCCAAATGTGGCTACAGGGGACGATAAGATAAAATAAAGGTGTCCTTTCATATATTGCCCTGTGTGGGAGGTCAATTTTTTTTATTTTCATGTAATCTTGATCTTTTTTATTTTTACTTGATAAGTTTTACATAATAACATCAATTTAAAACAAAATAAATGCCTAAAAACTGAAAATATTTGGCTATTAAGCTAAATATTTGTAGTAAGAAGGCCTATAAAGATTTTTGCATAAGTTTTGCCCCTTCGAACATCTATGCATATGAATATTAAAAGTCTGTATTTTGACATTATTTTGCATGGGTTTTAAATAAGCAACTCTTAAAGCATTTTTGACAGTACATGTATGTATTTGTAGCTGTTTTTTACCCTTGTAATTCATGTCAATTGGGGATGCAATATTTTAAAACATGTACATAATGCAGTGCATGATATCTTTTAAATTAATAGAAACTTTTCATGATAGAAAAAATTAGAAATAAAATTTTACGGATTTTGATGAAAGGGTACTTTTAATTAATACACATTTTAAAGCACTTCTCTGTGTACATGTACAGAGAAACAGACTTGTAATTGTTATATTTAACCCTTTCAACCCTACAAATCATAATAGACTGATCTAAGACAATAGAAAAGAGCATATCATTTAGATACTTTGGGGGTGAAGGGTTAAACACTATATACATCAAAAGGAACAGATTCTTACTTGCTACACTTAAACAATTTTAACTTCATAAAGAAAAAAAAATGCTTTTGACAACAAGATTTTTTTGTACAAAATTTATGAAAATGATGTATGCCTACAAAAGTATATACCATATTCTACCCAATAAGCGCCTATGTCCCTATAACATGTATAAGCACTCCTCCCCCTATAGATAAGATTTCCTCACTTTTTGTTTACACATGGTCGAGAATATTTTCAAGCCAGTTGATGAGGAGTTGTGATCCAGAAAAACCTACATGTAAGTAACAATTAAGCCCCAAGCAACAGAAGAATATTGATAGGTGCCCTCGGTAATAACTATGGCAACTTAAATTACCACCGTGCCTTATATAAATAAAAAAAATACTGTAACTGTTTGATGTCAATTTGACTCATAATTGATCCCAATAAGCGCCCACCCATTTTTGCCATTTTTTTAACACGCTGGGCAATTATAGGGTGGAATATGGTATGTTAAAATCATGAACATGATCTGCTTGTGAGTAAAGTACACATCACTAGAGAAAATTTCTATATGCATGCCTAAAATGAACAAATATATGTGTAATGAATGTTTTTATGATGGGTGTAAAGCTGCCAAATTTCTTATAAGTATATAAAGGTCGCATTTTGTGTCTTTGATATTGCCTCATTTTAATCATATTTGGTTTTATCTTCTTCTTTCCTTGCACTTGCTTCCATTCCGCTTCAGCAGAGTTCGTAATCTTTCCATAAGCTGTAAAAAATAACAAAGATAAGAAAAAGCATTCTGAGAGTACTGATGAATCAATACATGTCCCCTACCTGTAAAGCATTCTGAGAGTACTGATGAATCAATATATGTCCCCTACCTGTAAAGCATTCTGAGAGTACTGATGAATCAATATATGTCCCCTACCTGTAAAGCATTCTGAGAGTACTGATGAATCAATACATGTCCCCTACCTGTAAATGAGAGTACTGATTCAATACATGTACCCTACCTGAATCAATATGAATCAATACATGTCATCTACCTGTGTAGCATTCTGAAAGTACTGATGAATCAATACATGTCCCCTACCTGTAAAACATTCTGAGAGTACTGATGAATCAATATATGTCACCTACCTGTAAAGCATTCTGAGAGTACTGATGAATCAATACACGTCCCCTACCTGTAAAGCATTCTGACAGTATTGATGAATTAATACATGTTCCCTACCTGTGAAGCATTCTGAGAGAGTGACTGGTCACCTACCTGAAAACAATATATGATGTCACCCCCTACCTGTAAAACATTCTGAGAGTACTGATGAATCAATATATGTCACCTACCTGTAAAGCATTCTGAGAGTACTGATGAATCAATACACGTCCCCTACCTGTAAAGCATTCTGACAGTATTGATGAATTAATACATGTTCCCTACCTGTGAAGCATTCTGAGAGTACTGATGAATCAATACATGTCCCCTACCTGTAAAACATTCTGAGAGTACTGATGAATCAATATATGTCCCCTACCTGTGTAGCATTCTGAAAGTACTGGTGAATCAATACATGTCCCCTACCTGTGAAACATTTTTACAGTACTGATGAATCAATACATGTCCCCTACCTGTGAAGTATTCTTAGAGTACTGATGAATCAATACACTTCCCCTACCTGTGAAACCATTATAAAGTGAACTTTGACCTAAACCTTAGCCAGGCAGACTGACCGACACAGATAAAACCTACACTGCTACATGTAGCTATAGATAATAGCAATATTAACCCATTTACCCCTAGAGACACATTTGGACTGGTCTAAATTATTGATTTACAGGAGAGTCCTTTGTTTTTCAGGGGTTGATGAGTCAAGGCTCGTAATGATATGTAGGGACAATAATGATATAATGAAAAATAAATTTCAAAGGGAAATAACTTCTATAATTGGCAAACTGACAATTCAGCTTATGTTGATTTCTCTATAACATTTCAGTCGATAGAGGCCAACAATAGCGCCGCTAATGGTACATAATACGGACATCTGATGTTTTGATGGATATTTTGACCATCAAACTCCTTTGAGCCTTTATGGTAACAATCTAAGAGGTTTGAAGTGAAGTGGTTAAAAACTAATAGAAATGTTGAGTGTATTGACGTTTGTGAATTTTAAACAAAGGGCCATAACTCTGTAAATTAGGCTATCGAAATTGTCTGAGCTTTTATGGTAATTTTTGGTTATGTATCTAACAGAAATTTTCAAAAAGTTATATAAGAAAACATTGTGTAAAATATTTGCTCAATCTCGGTGAAATGTAAATCGTCCATTTTTTTTTTTTTGGTAGATTATTTTTTACAGTATCCGAATATCTATATATCTTGATATTTTACTTTCGAGTCATGTAAACTGAATCGTAATTTTGCCCGAGATGGTCACATTTGTATATGGCCTGTCAACGTTCTATGTTTAACAGTTTAGAAACATCTTCTGTTTTCTGTGTTTATAACAATAAATTTCAAATTTTCGTTTAATTTGAAGTTTTTCAATTTAAGAGTCAAGTCTCGGTCAGACCTACCATTTGGTATATTCTTCATTGTCTTTGTTATTCTGTAAAATGTCTTTCACTTCAGGCGGGGGATTGAGTCCAAATTTTTCTGCACGTTCCCATCTCTCAATTCTTGTGATACCTGTTTAAAATAAATGTAATTTCAAATCAATAAAGATTTTATATTTCAATACTATTTAGTAGAGGTGTTATCATATATCGTCATCACAATAAATCACGATACTGAAAATCTGACAATGATATCGTGAAGATATTCAAGCATCGTGATATTGCCGACTCCAATAGAAAAGAAATTTTTTATATTTACTATGTACTTGAGGTACCTTAACAAACACAAATCACGTACATGGCGTACATTGTTGTGAAACTCCTCAGAAATGTTTTTTTTCTTACATTTATTATGTGTCTGTCTTACTGAGGGGATGTTATGCATGTAATAACCAACAAACAAACACTGCTTAATTAGCAAGAATACTACTGAATTTAATTCTGTGGAATATCGCGATTTTATCGCGATGATATCAGCAAAATTTGCCGATATGGTGATGCTAATCTCAATCACGTTAACGGCTCTACTATCTAAGCATACATAAACTTACATGCATGCATATTGTTTTATATGTTTTATGAAGAGTGAGACTAGATTATATATGTTCCACTTGTCAAGACCTGAGAACTGCTTGCAGTAGTCTTAAAGTGGTTAGAGTGTACAATTCACTAGTGGAAGGTGCCGGGATCGATTCCCGGTACCAGAACATACCAAAGACTTTAAAAAATGGTACTGACTATTCCTTCATCACAAGCTCAGCATATGAAGTGAAGGTCTTTTGGAAGAGACTTAAAGTGGAGGTCCCATGGCACGTAAAAGAACTCAAACTGCACTGGTGTCAAGACCGTTAAATATGAAAGGCCATTTGGGTCACAAACAGGATGAACTTACGCGATGCCCACTTTCAGGTTAAAAATCACTTTTAATGCAATAAGACATACTTTTTGCATGCAAGTAGTGAATTTTAACATGAAAGACGTTTTTGCATGCAAAACCCATTTCATCACGTAAGTTTTGCTTGCACGTAAGTCATTATCAAACACTTGCATGCAAGTTTGTATTGTGACCGAGAGCAAACAGCCAATCAGAACTTTTCTTACAACATAAAGAGAACAGTCAGAAATGTCCTTAAGAGGATAAGAAGTGAAATTTGTATTTACGATATTTACTAAAAGAAATCTTTAAATTTTATCTGATAATCTAGATACATATGCTGGGAATATCTGCACATGTAAAATGTCAACGATGTTTAGTACCTAAAAACGTGATAAAACAGTGTGTTTCGATCTTGGAGATGACATTTCCCAAACTGAATAAAATATTATGTCCAATTCAGTCACCAATATTTACCAAATGAGCCAATATTTTTAATCCAACTATTATGGGACTAAAGAAACATATTTGTTAAAAAAAAATGGAAATAAATGATGGGCACTTATTTGGACCAATTAATAGACAAATTGACATAAAACAGCTGAGTTAATTTTGTATAAGGCTCGGTGGTAAAGTTGTTGTAGTTAATGTAATACTGAGGACACCTATCAAGATTCTTCTGTTGCTGTGGGGCTAAAGATAGACTGTTCAGGGTTTTCCCTTATGCATGATTTTTGCGTCACTGACGCATAAAATCTTTTCAGGACACAAAACATGAACATTAGTGAGTCCCTAAGGATGTACAAAAACTCAGTAATTCAAACTGAGACTGAAAATGTGTGCTTTTGTTTTCATGTATTTTCTTGAATTTCATTGACTTGGGGACTCACAAATTTAACTTAGGACTCAGGAAGTTTGTTCTTGTGGGTCCCTGGGACTCACTAAAATAACATCCAAGGGAAAAGCCTGACTGTTACTTACGTTTTTCTGGTCCTCATCGCCTTGTTAACTGGCTAGAAAAGATTCTTGATCATGTGTGAAAATGGAGAGTAAATCTGAACTATAGGTGGGGGGGTGCTTATAGGAACATGGGCACTCATTGGGTCAAATGCTGTATGTAGATTAGGTGACTCTTACCTACACAAGGGCCGTAGTCTAAATTCAAATCAAACTGCTTCAAGATTGTCAATTCATCTTGTATGCTGTCAGAACTACCAGACGGAATGTCATCTATAAACATGAAATAATAATAATAATAATAAAATAAATAAAAACAATTGCATTTTGTTTATAAATGATACTTACAATAAATTATATGTTTGATTGAATTAAATTATTAAGAGTAAAATTTGTGAGAAAATATTCATATTGTTTGAAATAAAATGTAGCCTGGATGTACCACTGATATTTAAGGAGCTATATATACAATTGATATGTAAATTTCAATTCAATTTATGCAAATCTTATTTGTTTTTGTTCCATAATAGGTTCTTTCAACAATTGGTACACCTAGGTTCTTTTTTCTAAAGATTTTTTTAGTTTCAGTAATGTCAAAAACAACATGCATGTGCTTGTTGGGATTTCTTATATGGCAATGTATTAGGCATTTTTCACTGAATCTGAAATAATTCATGACTGACTTTGAACTTTTAAGAATTAAATCTACATAAATGATTCTATTTACTGAAAATTCAATAAATAAATCCGAATTATTGTTTGGCTTTTAAAAATAAAAACAGCACAGAATCATTGAATACAATATTGTAATGATATTTTGATGACAAATCATTTCAGATTGAGAAGAAATGATTTCTTAATTAACAAATAACTAGCACATTTATATCTTCATCAGTACATGTGAACCAAAAACATGTAGGCCTATGCCTAGCAGTAGGAGTGTTGATGCAGCTGACACACCCCCCTTCTTCAAAATTCTGTTGCCATTAAACTTAAGACCAGTTACATAAAAATCTCACAATTTGGTGTTTGTTTCTTATTGGATTGCCTGTCAGGGTTCTTCACGGCTCTGAACGAATCTGTAATTAAGCCACCCGAAGCCATTTTCTGTACTCGTGCCTGCTTCTCTTTTGAGGACTGTCAAAACACGCTGACGCTGCTTTGTTTACATCTGATTTTACAAGTTTCATCTTTATAAATCACAAAACGAAACTACTGTTATTGTGACGTCAAATGGAATGTCAATCGCAATAATTGAATAAATTTTGTATTTTATTTAAAAGATTTTTTTTATAGTATATAAACTTCATATTTTTAATGCTTTGTTTAAATACCTTTTTCTTCGTTTTGTCATCTTCTTTAATTACATTCGAGACGACTTCCATTTTCCTCCAAGCAAATGAAAAATACAGAGGATCACGAAGAGATCATATTACACCTCATCAGCATGGCGGATGTATCTGATTCCTCGTCTGTTCCTGCAATTGCTGTCACTGCAGCCGTGGGTGCTGTCGTGTTACTGTTTGTTTTGTTGTGCAGTGTTGGAAGGAGAGATAAAAAAGAAAACGAAAAAGGTTAAATCGATCTGCAAAATAATGCAACACTTTTTTTCATCTTAACACGTTCGACCGGCATCTAAATTTACAAATTGCTCAACAAAGCGCAATTGGACATCTTTGCCGGCACATCAAATAATTGTTTCATGCTAAGACGTATTTTCCTTGAACGTTAACTTGGCTGACAAAATCACATCTGACATGTTCGGACTTACAGCCTATGCCTATGGGCTGCACGTGGGCACAAATCGTTGAATGTTAGAAAAAGAGGGGGGTGCTTAGGCCGAAATTCTGCCCTGATTCTAAGTTTTTTTCTGTCAGGCTGTCATAATACAGTCGGGCCCGGTGGAGTTGCGCGTCCGGTGTAGTTGCACGTCCGGTGGAGTTGCGCAGCTCAAGTTTCAATGACGTAGTTTCACTTTCGCTTTATTGGAAGACCTCTCTCCGTCTTGTGAAACAGAAAATTATCCTGTGATTTTCAGAAAATTCATTCGGAGAAAAGAAAACTAGTATGTACTAAAAGCATTTCCCCAGTATAGGTTGTGATTTTTTTATTTTCACCGAAAGAATTGAATATTACTCAAATCGGACATGCCGTGAAGTAATGTTTTGACTGAAAAGGTCTACTGCAGTATGAATATATTCAAGCAGCGGGAAATAGGTCAAGCCAGTCAAGGGAACCGTAATAAAAAACAAGTAGTTAAAATTAAAATAAGAAATACCATTCCAATGAAACATATTTACTATTAAAAGAGCGTAAAATGAGCTTTAAGATGCTCTTTGTTGGTTTAAATGGTCTGACCAGATTAATTTATCCAAACGAAGCAGCCATGATGATCGCCTGCAAGCCTCTTGTGATTGTGAAATGATGCAATCGGTATATATGCAAATGAGAACGGACCTCCATACTTATTGGACCTTGTTATAAACTGTAAACAACCCAGTCCTATTCACTGCGCAACTCCGCCGGACATGGCGGCAGCCTTTGAAAACGGTTAGTTGGTATTTATTTGCACTTACATTAGTGTTAAAAACAGAATTTTAAAATTAATTTTTATATGTTTTGAATGATTACAAGGTAATCTTTTGTTTTGACAAAATTGTGGATGTGATTGTGGTTTTAACTGTATGTAAATCGACCAGTAAATGCTTAAGTGCGCAACTCCACCGGACAGCATCGTTCTAATTTAAGCCTTGAGATAGATTAAAGCCTAGAGTCTAGACACGCCTAGAGGTGCCCAGGGATTCTTTGATGTCACAATGTATATTTTTATTCTTTGTATGAGTCCGATGTAGCCTACATATTTCTATAATCATACCAAATTTCAAGTAAAGAAGAAGGAGTTTGATAGTGCTTCCACTTTCAGTTTCACATACTTTTCTCTGTAATCATTTGACATGATTCAAAGGAAGATTTATTGGTAGGATATTAAGCCTAGACATGTAGAAAGGTGCCCAGGGATCATATGATGTCTTAATATGTCATTGTATGGTTCACATTTATATTATTATATTTTATTTTATCTTATACTAAAGTATTATTTGGCACTGATAACACCATTTAAATTCCAGGTTTTCTAAAGCTAAGATAGTCATCTTTTTACAATGGTTACTCTTAGATGGATTTCGGCTATACTTTTAGATTTGTTTTTTGACCTTGTATGATACCACTTTCTCTTTAGAAAATACATATACATTTTAAATTGGAGCTCAACTGATGAAGTCTGATTGACAGGAACAATCGTCCTGAGCATTATAACTTTGGTATTATGTTTAAAATATCTAAAGAATCATGCCAAGTTTCAAGTAAAAAGAAAAATGTTGAATTGTGCTTTCACACATCTTTCTCTCATCAATGATTCATTCATAACACAGGTACTGTGCATACAAAAGAAGCATGGGAAAGGGATATAATATACATGTATATAAAAAAATAATGTCAATTATAATTTATAGGGAATAATTGTAAAATTCTCCTCTAGGCAAGTACAATGTAATACAGTACAAACGTGGTGTTTATTCTGTCAAACACTCTACTACTTTTCTTTATGGCAAATGGCCAGGATTTTTACATATCCCCTCCATCTCCACCTGGCTAGGGAGTATGGGGAATATTATGGGTGGCCAAGTACCATACACACTTAACATACATTACACACAAACAAACTCACACATATTTACATAGACAGAAACATACACAATATATAACCTACAGACAAAAAAAAAAAAAAACATTCACAAACATGTATATTACATACAGAAAAATAAATTGTACTATATGATATAGAGCAGTACAAAAGTAGTAAAGTTTTAAACTGTTTATATATATGGGTAAAGGTAACAACGTCCCTGAAGTTGAGTCTCTGAAAATGTACGAGTTTCTACTGTGGATACCAAGGGTATACCAGTCCACAAAAAATAAAATAAATCGACGATTTCCACCAAGGGATTTGTGTCCAACACAATAAAAACTCCAATAAAAATCCGTATGGTATTATAGATATATTATGAAAGATCAAGAGACCCTGAGAACTAATATCAGACCTCAGATTCCAGATTCAAATGCTACATTCCTGTTGAAGTGGGAACAGGCTCACTTAACTTTCAGCAAAACCTTGGTCGCACTACTCCGTGACTACTGGAGTGACAGAGCTAATGTCAGAGCCGATATCAATACAGCCAGAGATTCATTAGACCCCAACACTTCAACGTGGGTATTAATGCGATTTTTACACTTCATACTTACCAAGAATTGCTTTAAATTTGATGACAAATTTTATCTCCAAATTCAAGGAACAAGCATGGGGACCATTTGCGCCCCGAACTATGCCATTCTTTATATGGACAATTTAGAAAGGAAATTCCTCCAGGGCCAACAACTCAAACCCCTCATTTGGTGGCGCTACATCGACAACATCTTTATTATCTGGTGTTCACACGCGAGGAACTTGATACCTTCGTGGAAAGTCTAAAACAGTTTCCATCCAACGGTCAAATTCACGTATGAAAATATCAGACTACACACAGAGGAAGCATAAAAGATTTAGAGTACCGGAATGAACTATATCAAGCGGAATATGCAGATTAAATAGAACAAAACAAACTTTAAACTTCATTACATAGTTACTTGAAATAACACAAAGAACGACCAGCTAAATAATTTATTGCGTGTTTTATTTCTATAGCAAACAAATTAAATTCTATAAGTAACTTTACACATCTTTGATACAATTACGCAACATTGAACTCTATAACTACGTTGTGTATAAGACTGTAACGTGATAATACACGGTCATCATTTATAGGATAAACGTTGTGTATTAGCGCTTTATGCGATAGTGCACTGTCATCAATATCTGTATCCACTCATGTATCCATGACGTAACTCAACTATTACCGTCATTAGTTTCTGTCTATTCAATCATGTATCCATGACAAAATTCAATTGTCACTTGTTCTGAAGACGGCTCTACTTAGAGTCGAAACATGTCAACTTGATCTTTCATAATATATCTATAATACCATACGGATTTTTATTGGAGTTTTTATTGTGTTGGACACAAATCCCTTGGTGGAAATCGTCTGTTTATATATATGTATATAATAGTACTCTCTACAGTAGCTTTTTGTTTATAAAAATACTTGTATCTTACTTTTGAAGTCTTAGTACAAAAAAAATGTATAGCTGAGTAAATACAACAGCAGACTCCATCAGTCATATATATGTAAAACATATGCATATTGAGACATTGATACTCTCAATTAAGTGTATAAATTGACAAAAAATATCACTCTGTGTAAAAATCAGCTAACAGTTAGGTGTTCAGGCCAAAAAATCAAACCATACTCTCCAATCATCCTCAATGATAAAATCATTATAAACCTTTGTATGTTTCATTATTTGAAAATGTTGTTTGATTAAATTCATCAAAGCAATGACAGACAGTGTTCCATTGTAACATCTAGTTCTATAGATATAATATTTAATTAAAAGAAATGTGAAATTTACAGTAACAGTCTTTCCAGATTTTTCATCTATCCCTAAAATGAAATTTCTCTGACTGAGCGGTAAGTAAATATTTGACGTATCAGTAAGATTCTTAAACATTTTAAGTAAACTTTGCACTTCTTCACACCATAGTAAATGTACAATGGTCTCATGTTGTGTTTTGCAAAGGCAACATTTAGGGTCCCGGATTAGACCATTTTTTATGCAATAAAGAGTTAGTTGACTAATATATAATGATTAATTCTAAATTGTAACCATTGTAATTTTGTATTTTTTGTTGTAACAAAGGGGATATTATATATAGTTTTCCATTTTTCATCACTAATATTAAACATTTCTTTCCATTTTTTCTTTGGTACAGCAATGTTATCATTATTTGAAAGATATTGATATATGTGTTGTCACCCTTTTTTTTATTTATGAATAATTTTAAATTTGATGGATAAAGGGATGTATTTGATAAGCTTGCATATCAGCCTCATGTTGATATTTTGTTTTTAATTTTCTCAATACTGAAATTATCCCATTATATTGGAGAAAATTTGTGTCCACATTGTAAGTGTTTTTAAAATTTTGGAAAGAATAAAATTCACACTCAGAAGAAATTAAATCTCTCACAGTTTCAAACACTCTACTTGGTGTAGAGTGAAACACGGTACTGTACGGTGATTTTTGGTGTGCAACACTAGAAAAACACTATCACTCTGTGAAAAATAGTGTAAAGGATTATCTCTCAAAATGAATGACTTGACACTTCAATATGCAATAAAAATCGTCCGTGCATAACAAGCTTACCTGGGCAGTTAATTTCCTTGTGTGAACTTTTTGGACATCCTGTTTTTATAGGGCAGTGCCGGTATTTACGTTTAAATCACACACAGAACTTATCTTATAAAGATGAAAATAATAATTGATTTATTGAGCAATTTAATCAGACAAAATGAGACTTAAAAAGTTAAATTGAAATTTATTTCCGATATATTAAGCATAATAAAGATTCATCCGGGATCAAGTTGCTGGCAATAGTATATCAACATTTGTTCTACATGTATACAGCGCTCTACAATGCGACCAAATCACTCACAAATGCGATAATTTTTTAGATTTTGGCGAGTGTTTATCCTCATTCACATTGTGACCAGTTTTTTCCCGAGCCGGAAATCAAAAGTTTGTCTGTTTTCACTGTGAAATTACATTATTGAAATCATGGTCTGTTACGCACTTTACAACAACCAATTTGGTTATTCAGTTTCGATAAACTAGAGCATCTAACTCATGTGGATTACTGTATAAAAACACTTTGTATGCTCTCATGTTTTCGACTTGAAATTTTCCTAACAGCACACGATGACATTTTCTTTTCTCAGTCGATTTCAACAGAGCATCATTAGACACTTCTAAGTTTAAACGATCTTGGTTAAAGGAATACTGGAACCAAGTTATGGCTAGTGTTCGACTAGGCCGAACTTTCTGCCCCTATTTCGATTTTATTTTAAACAATTTTTTAGTAGTAAAATCAGGGCAGAAAGTTCGGCGTAGTGTTCGACAAGGAGGGCAGGCAGACCACAGCCTAATCCTTTTGGGGATTCTGTCACGGCCGTTTTATCGTGGGGCAACACGTCCCCAAAGGGATTAACCACAGTTGGAACTGGAAATTTTATCTGTAAATTAAAATCGAGAGTCAAGCACCCGATTGTCGGACAAACACCTATAAACTAAAGAACTTTATAGGTGTTTGTCTGATGATCAGGTCACAGGTGTTTGACTCTCGATTTTATCTTGCAGACAAAATTTTCAATTCTTGTGGACAGACTCTGTTTTGTAAATTCTGTCGAAAAGAAACCGGCGTTAAAAATTTAAAAATGAAGTTTAAGGTTGCCTCAGTATTAGAACAACAAATAAGAAAAATATAGGCATATAAACACTCCTGGATTGAGAAAAAAATGCACAAAAAGGTCAACATGCAGTTAATAACCTTGTTTTAAATGGATTGAAACAATAAAATGTTATATCAACTTAAAAAATTAATATTTTATTTCATTTCTGTATTTTCATCCAGTGGACTTTTTTAAAAACACACATATGCACGCGCACACACACACACACACACACACACACACACACACATATATATTGGCGAATAAAAATTCCTGCTGGCTAGTAAAATTTCTGGTTCACTGGCCAAATGAATTTTTGTGTTGTAGAGCCCTGTGTATATAAAGTACAAATAGTAGAACTATTATTTTGAGATTCTGAAATGTTGAGGTCATACTTGTCGCTTCTGTTTCTATTTCGCTGTTCATAAAATATGTGGGGAAAAAATCTTCTGATGAGCGTACTTTTAATCATTGAATTTTCATTTATTTTCACTTGACACGCAAAAAATTCTCGCAACTCAATCACGATTTGGGTTAATAAATAATCCATCTTTATGAATCCATCAGTTTGTTTTTTATTTGTGATACACTCAATGATGCTAATTGGCATTTATTGTAATCGTTTACGATTCCCCACACAAGTTCACGCGAGATGCTATTGGGACCCAAAAGAAATTTCCTTTTCATTTGGTCATGTGAATGACCACTGTCCAATTTGAATGTTTATATTAAGAGATGTCAATAAAGAACCCAAATTTTATTAAAATATTCCCATTTTTATATCAGAGAAAAAGTATATTTTTGATCTATAGTGCTTATCACAATATAAAAATGAAAAATTTTGTGAGGATAGAGTGAGAAGACGATCAACTTCTTTAAATCACTTTGTGATTTCTGAAAAGTGTAAAATAGATTTCCCAAATAAAAAAACCTGTCATCGAACTAACTAATTTTCTATATTTCTTGAAATTTGCTGAGAAAAAGCCAGGGTTGGCAAAACAGCCCCTCAAATACAGGGTGGTGTAATAATGGAAAACATGTATTCTTACAGAGTCAGATGAAACTGTAGATGAAAAACCCAAAAATGAAAAAAGTGACAAGCAAACAAAGAAAGGCAAAGCTCCTCGTCAGGTTAAACGAAGTCAAAGTGTCCAGTTTTCACATCCGTGGCTCGCATGCAACCTCAAAGGACACAGCGGCAGGGTAACAGGACTCGATTTCAGTTCCAATGGGAAATATCTCATCACAGCTGCTGATGGTAAATGAAATAGTTATGCTATAAGATCAGAAAATTTTGTTGGGTTAAAATCTCGTTGTATTAAAAGGAAACAAATTTGTTGATATTAAATTTTTGTTGAAATAGAAAAACATAGTTGTAAAGCAATCTCTTACTATAACTAGGTGTAATTCATGTAAAATTTTGTCATAGATTTTATTTTGTTGATAAATGAAAATAACGAAACAAATAAAATTTAAACCAGAACAAAATTTTCTGATTCTGCTGTAACTTGTATCAAGCCTGTGTCAGTTAGAGTCTTGGACCAGCATATATTTAATCTTAGAATCTGGAAGATGAACTGCCATTTGTATTTTTATGTAAATTTATTTTTTTTAGTATTTAGTATAGAGATGTTGAAAGTGATAAACACATGTTTTATTTTTGGTTACAGATCTTCTTGATTTCTATTTATAGAGATGTTTAAAGTAATGTTCCATTTTTGGTTACAGTTCTTCTTGATTTCTGTTTATAAAGATGTTGAAAGTGATGTTCTATTTTTGGTTACAAATCTTCTTGATTTCTGTTTATAAAGATGTTAAAAGTAATGTTCTATGTTTGGTTACAAATATTCTTAATTTCTATTTATAGATAGAACAGTGATGATGTGGAGTACAAAAGAATTTACACAGAAGGAACACAAGTAAGCTGTGTTATCATTCATCTTTTTGGCTGATCCTCACGTAAGAACAGTGGAACCCGTCTTGAAAGATCACCCCTGTCTGCCACTGAAATGTGGTCTCACAAGACAGGTGGTTCTTTATGACAGTGGTCTCACAAGACAGGTGGTTCTTTATGACAGTGGTCTCACAAGACAGGTTCCACTGTATTTAAGTATCTGTATATTACTAGAACAAACAACATAAATACACAACTTGATCATTTTGTAACAGAGATGAAATTTGAACCTGGAACCCCTAGATTATGAGTCTGGGGCACTATTGATTGAGCTAAAGGGGAAACTCCACTTGCTCAAGCTAGTAGGAACACCATATCATCACTTCTTCATTATTTCTGCCCCTCTCAAAGAGATGTCCCAACTCTTCAAGGGATTTTCCTCGGCCATTTTTGGGTCCGGTTACAGGACCCATTCCCAATGCCAAAATGGCTTGTATTTTCCCCAAAATATGCAAAAATTCCCAATTTTGAAAAAATTTCCAAATAAAGAATAGAGTATTTTCAAAGAAATATCACATAATAAGTTTTTCTGCTTTACTTAATTTTTTGTATATTTTTCCCAGTTTGTTCAGACCCTGGTCCCCGAATTTAGGAGGTAGGAAAATCCCTCCTCTCCTTTAGGAGATAAATACTACCAATTGTGAAATAAGTTATGGATAATCATATTCTTACCAGGGAGAACCCAGGTCACAACATGGGCTCCTGGTATGATATAGGTCTATATTATTATTGCCTAACCATTCACATGTTTTGTTTATTTTTCAGGTCTGTAAGAGGAAATGTGGAACTTGATCATGCAACCAGAGTCAAGTTTAGCCCTGACACAAAGTAAGTGATTGCTGTTGTACATTTCAGATATAGATATGAAATTTATAGTTGCTTCATACTTAAAATTTCTTATAAGATCAACCAATTATGAAATATCAGTTTAAAGAAAAGAAAGAAAAAAATTGATTCTGTTATTCTAATATGACTGTATCATACAAGGACTTTAGGCCCTGATCTATCTCACATGTGGACGTTGGACCGTGGTCCAATAATTCATGACTTTCGGCCCGGGTCTGGGTCATACATAGACTTTGGACCTTCATCTGTGTCATATGTAGACTTTGGGTCCAGGTCTAGGTCATGTGTTGACTTCTGGTCAGACTTTGGGCCCTTGTCTGGGTCATATGTTGACTTTGGGATCTGTTCTGGGTCATACATGGACTTCAGGCCCTGGTCTGTGTCATATGTAGACTTTGGGTCCAGGTCTAGGTCATGTGTTGACTTCTGGTCAGACTTTGGGCCCTTGTCTGGGTCATATGTTGACTCTGGGATCTGTTCTGGGTCATACATGGACTTCAGGCCCTGGTCTGGGTCATATGTTGACTTTGGGCCCTGATCTGGATCATACATGGGCTTTGGATCCTGACTTGGGTCAGATGTCATGTGAGACTTCTGAAAATCGCCAGTGACTATTTCATTGCCATTTGCTTGGTTTAAGAAATGAGTTGCATCTTGAAACTGATGTCCCATCTTGTATTAGTTATGGCATGGTTACCCTTTCACCCCTGAGTATCAGAATGGTATGTTTTCATCTATTGTTTTAGACCAGTGTATTATGGATCAAAACAGTTCAAGATTCTTATTGCATTCTCACAAGTCTGTATGTAGTATATATGTCTAAATTTCTGATACCTCGCCCATAGCTCATAATGTCTCTTGGTATTGGTAATATTTTATGCAGTAAATAAAACTTCGGCCAGGGTTCGCACAGATCTTGAAATGTGGCTAGAAACAAAAATGCCCTTGAGAAGTGCTTGGATTTGATGCAAAATGCTTGAATTCAACTTCTTGCATGTTTGAAATGTGAAAGAACTTTGCAGCCATTGTTTCTTTTTTGCTTTGTTTTGGCTTGCAAGGCATTGATAGCTTAAACATACACATTGAAAGTGCTTGAAAAGTGCTTGAAAAACACTATGAAAAGTGCTTGAAAAAAACACTATGAAAAGTGCTTGAAAAAAACTATGAAAATTCATGGAAAAGTGCTTGATAAATCTTGTTCATTGGCTGTATGAACCATGTTTGTATAATTGTGTGATTTTTACAACCAGATACTAGATGGCTCAGTGCGTTTTTTACATTCTACAACTTTCATTATAAAAATCTAGTTTTGATAGATAAAAAAAGACTGCAACAAAGAACATTGGACACAGAATAAAATAGAGATGCTTGTGTAAAGGTATATACATGTACCGGAACAATGAATTGATTAATCATAAAGTTTTTGGCTTCTTTTTCAGGGCTTTCATTGTCAATCTGTCCTATGAAAATACTATACGAATTTTTCGAATTGGTAAAAAAGACACAGGGCAACCCGGGAACATCACGGCGGCTTTTGACTTCCCCAAGGTACAGTAAGCAATTCTTAATTAAATTTTCTGACATATTATTAATCAAAAGCGGTCAACATTTCCATTCACAAAATTTCATGCATAATTAGAGCTTACTTGAAAACTTTTTGATCATAAAAAATTTAATTAAAAGGGTCATTGCGATACAGGAAAAAATACTGTAGAATCCAAAAATTTTGATGGAATTTTAATTTAGGTTTTATTATTTTTTTTTCATTATTTCATTTATCAACAAAAATTTAAATTACGATGAAATTTACAATAATACACCTAGTCCTTTACAAATATCCCACATTTTTGTATTTCTTTTTGTTTTGTCTGTACTGTGTTTCCTGTTCCTGTTTTCGTATTGAATGGAAAAACAACAGCAACACAAAGCAGGTAGAAATGGGATTTGGAACATTGTCATGGGTACACATTTATCGAAGTAAAACATGTCTGCAATACATATATCTCAGGAATACAGTGGAACCTTGCCCCAGGAGACCCCCCTCAGCCAGGAGGCCACCTCACAATTAAGACCATAAATATTCACTTCATTGAAAATGTTCTTAATAAATATTTGATACGTCCTGACCCTCAGTTAATAGACCAGACAACTGTGAAAGTCAGTTAGGTGGTCTTGATAGCAAGGTTCCATTGTATCAGTGATTCATTTTGTTCTTAATACAACAAAATTTTAACACCAAGAAAATTGTGGTAATCAGAAAAATTTATGTTAAAGTCATACGTACTTGAAATCATTGAGTAATGATATAACATGACTCATGAAGGAAAAATACATTACCCAGAACTCCAAAAACCAAAAACACTCTGTGATTAATTTTGCTGGTATTTTCAGTCACAAAGAGACTCTTTCCCCCTTGAAAAATGAAGTCCAGTTCATCCATCCCCAAAAAAGAGAAAATTTAAGTATATTTTCACATTTTTCTGAAAGATGATATTTGCATCTTTATACATTGAAAATTTCCCAGTTTAGAAGACCGACATCTCTGAATATAGGCAAGAAAATCACTGCATGTAACATTTTATGATAAAAGATATACATTTTGTAATAATTTGAATTCCATGAATTTCTGCATAAAGATCACCTCTAAATGAACCCATCCTGAAGAGGTTCTTGTTGTTGGTATAATTACGGATATTTTTGACTTCTTTCAGTTCAGTAGACATTTTGATTTGATGTTATTTATGTCTATTTTAGAAACACACAGCTGAGATTATTTACATTGGAATAGACAGCAATGGAAGATACATTATGACCTGCAGTAGAGACACAACAATTATGCTCTGGTCTATAAAAGGTTTGTATGTCCTAATGTGATTATACATATGATACACTTCAGTCCAGAGATGTTGGTATGTAGTACAGTAGTAATATGATGGAACCTCTCTTGACCGACCACCTGTCATGAGCGACCACCTGTCTTGAATGACCACATTCATAAAATCACACTTGGTTAAACATATCTTATATTATGAACCTCTTTTGAAAAACCACCTGTGTTTGAGGGGCCACATTTTCATGGCAGATGCGGTGGTGTAACAAAACAAGTTCCTCTGTAGTTATAGTAGTAGCAGTTAAACAATGGTATTGCTTTTGTTTCGTATTTCTGACGGGTGTTCACTTACCATGTTTATTACGATTAATTTAATTTCACTGTATACCCGGAAAGTTTCACGCCTGGTTATTTCCGACCTTTTAAACAGAAAACATTCATCCCATTTTAAATTCGCCCTTAATCACCATATTATCATGGATGGCATAATGATTCATGCTTCAGTTATTTAGCTCGAAAATTTTGCCTTCATTTTTAATTTGCCCTCTCATCCATGGGCAAAAATTTATGAAAGTTAAACGGAAGCAAATATTTCCAGGTATACTGTATGTATTTCATTTACATTTTATGTATAACCCTTTCAGTAATTGTTAAAATAGGAGACAAGTTATGTAGAGTAGCCAGTGAAAAAGTATCGGTGAACTTTTTTTTTCTCCAATAGAAGAATACGTAGCTGTCAATTTGCTCAGCTTTTCAAGAACATAGCAAATAGAATTTGTTGGCTGAGGCTTCTATTGAAAGACCTAATGTGCATATTATGACATTTCATTTCCAAATCATGAATATTAATGAGAGTTGATTTACATATTATGTTAATTAAGACAGTTAATTCACACACAGTCAAACTTGCATTAAAGGCCGCCTCAGCATAAAGGGCACCTGCCTATAATGGCCATTCAAACATAACCTTTTTTTATAATGAATTAACTTCTTTTTACAGACCACTTATAATGGCCTCTTTTGCCAGTTCCCCCGAGCGACTTTTATAGACAAGTTTGACTCATTACAAATATTATGAGAGTAAATTTACGTATTACGTATTTTTTGACAGGAGAAGTATACGACACTATTGACACTCGTCAGATGAACAACTCCTACGCAGCTGTATCACCGTGTGGTAGATTTGTAGCCTCGTCAGGTGAGTAAATGTGAACTGCTGTAATATGCTCATTAAAATGCAACCACTTGTGGTGGTCCAATGGTACAGCATTTGACCCACAAGTTCAGTTCCCTATACACGTTCATATCTAAGACTTTTTAAGTAGTTATAGCCTTTTCCTTTGTCAAGTGCTGGGCAACAGAAGTGAAGCTCAGAAAGTCATAGGTCTTTCGGATGAGACCTAAAACCGAGGTCCTGTGTCACTGTAGGCATGACGCATTAAGGAACGCTCAGTGCATTGGTAATCAGTCTGTAGTACAGATGAAAATTTTGTGTTTGTGGATATTTAAGCATTGATTCTATATTTTAGAAGCAAATTATGCAAAAGTGTGCACAGTTGTCATTAAGGTCATTTCGTAATGAACCAGGTCATTTTGTAATGAACCGAAAAAAATATAGAATTAATGCTTATAATTAAATTTCAATAACTACTCGGTAAGTTTTTGAAACATTTGTTTATTTATTTATTTTTTTCAAATAATATAAACAAACATGTAGGTTAAACTGTCGAGCATTAATTGCATTGTTATGACAACCACCAACAACACTAGACTATTACGTTATTTTCTGAGGCCATCACCACAATGGCAAATTTCGGAAGAGATGTTTATGTGTGGCTGCTAAAGTTGAAAATACAGATACTGAAAGAGAAATTTGAATTCAATCCCGTGGAGAGAGTATTAGTGGTATTCAATGATACCGGAATGTTAATTTATCCATCGTTAGTGGACGTAGCCATTGTAGGGCAAGTAGGCCTAACTGCAGTAGCGCGGACAATAACTGTACTTCTTATGCACTTGAACCTTGGGCTAATGCAGCATTGCCAGTTGAAATGGAAGAAAAGGTGTTGCTAATAGACTTTTTATGTTGTGTGGTGCAATCAAGACTGCAACTTATGACCCCTTTCACTACGATGACCTATTTTGTTTTCTTGCATGACGTAGAACTGATACACATTTGTGTATTGCATAATGGCCTACATGTAAACAAAAAGTAGTGGCTTAATTAGCGTCCAGGTCATTGATGTATGACTTGAATGTTTTCTGGATTGTTAACCAATCGAATAGTCTGAAATTTATTAATTTTAATTATATTATTGTAACCAAGGCACCTGTCTATAAAAGATTAATCTTGGTCTCTGTAATGTTTTTTCTTCATATTACCCTCATCTAATGTATACTTTACATACAGTTTGTATGTATGTATTCATCTGGGTCTTTTACACGTTTTGTTTATCTGTTGTAGGTTTTACACCTGATGTTAAGGTGTGGGAAGTTTGCTTTACAAAACAGTCTACCTATAATAATTATAAACGAGCCTTTGAGTTGAAGGGCCACACAGCTGGTGTATATAGTTTTAGCTTTAACAATGATTCCAGTAGGTAAGTGTATCTTTTTTTTGCCCCCATATGATGTCATCAATATTCTTTGTGTATTTAAAGCCATTTGATGATGTGTAATATTTTTCTCTTTGGTGTAGTGAATTATCTCCCCTTGATGTAGCTAATTATTCCAACTTGGTCAGTCTTTAATAACACAACTGTATACCTGGATATTTTCACCTTTTTACGACAGAAAATATATTAATCCCATCTTAAATGTGCCTTATGTCACCATAGTCCCCTGGGTGGGGTGTATTTCCATGCTTCAATTACTCAGCTTGAAAACTTCACTTTCATTTTAAATTTGCCCCATCATCTAAGGGCGAAAATGGTGAAAATCAAACAGCAACAAAAATTTCAAGGTATACACTATCAATTATCAGTCCCGTATTGGTAAGAGGTTTGGATGGGGGGGTGGGGGGTAGGGCAATAGGTTTAGCCTGTGTGTCTATCCATCCAGTTAACATATTGGTAAAGTTTTGTAATTGCTTACCATTCACTTTATAATGGTTACACATGTAGGGGACATGTATTGATTCATCAATACCCTCTGAATGCTTGTAAGTTCCCTACCAGTGAAAAGGGGGTGTGGGGGGGGGGGGGGATGTGGAGGCGTGGGGAAGGGGTGCTTTTGGAGGTGGTGTGGGGGTGTTAGGGGAGGGGGCGGTGAGTGAGGGGGGGGGGAGGGGGGGGTGGGGGGGGGGAGGGGGGGTAGGGGGGGTGGGGGGGGGGGGGTGGGGGGGAGGGGGGGTGGGGTTGGGCGGGGGGGGGGGGGGGAGGGCGGTGGGGTGGGGGGGGGGGGGAGTGGGGTGAGGGGGTGGGGGGGGGGGGAGTGCGGGGGGTGGGAGGGGGGGGTGTTAGGGGGGTGGGGAGGGGGGGTGGGGGTGGTGGGGGAGGGGGGAGTTGTGGGGGGGGGGGGGGAGTGGGGGGGGGGGTTGGGGGGGTGGGGGGGGCGTGGGGGTGGTGGGAGTGGGGTGGGTGTGAGGGGGGGTGGATGGTTGTTTGTTGTTGGTGTGTGGGGTGTTTTGTGTGTTTTGGTTGGTAGGTTGGAGGGGGGTGATAGTTAGTTAGGGGGGCTGTTTTTTTTTCTTTTTTTAGTGATAGTTTTTGGGTTTTGTTTGGTTTGGGGTTTTTTTTGGTTTGTTTTTTTTGTTTTTATTGTCTTTGTTGTTTGTTTAACTTTACATGTTTATTGCTTTTTGTTTTTTTGTATGTTTTTTTGCGTGTTTTTCTTTTGTTTTTTTTTGTTGTTTTTAGTTTATTCTGCTGTTTGGTTTTTGTTGTTTTTGTGTCTGTGTTGTTGTTTTTGTTTGTTTTTTTTTTTTTTTTTGGGTTGAAGTTTTTGGATTGTGGGGTTTTGGTGGGATGCGGGATAGTTGTGGGGTGGGGCGGTGGGGTTCAGCTGGTGGTGGGGGGGGGAGGGTGGGGGGGGAGGGGGGGGGTGTGTGTGGGGCGTTGTGTGCGGGAGGGTTGGGTGTCGTCAGGCGAGGTCGTGTGGGGGGGGAGGGGGTGGGGGTTGGGGGATGGGGGGGGGGGGGGCGTGGGGGTAGTGGGGGAGGAGTGTGGGAGTTGTTAGAGTGCGGGGGGGGAGCATGAGAGTGGGCGGGGGGGTGGGGGTTGTGAGGGGAGGGGGGGGGGGGGGGGGGGGCGGAGGGTGGGAGGTGGGGAGTGGGGGGCGGCCGTGTGGGGAGTTGGGGAGGGGATGGGGTTGGGGGTTGGGGAGGGGGAGGGGTGGGGGGGGGGGGGATAGTACGGGGGGGGGGGCGGGGTGGTCGGGGGGCGGGAGGGGAGGCTGCGTGCGGGTGGTTTGTTTTTTTTGATTTTTGTGTTATTGGTGTTTGGGGGGTGGATTTTTTTTTTTTTTTTCTTGTTTTGTTGTTGTTTTTTTGGTTTTTTTTTTTGTGTTTTTTTTGTTGTTGTTTTTTTTGTTTGATGTTTTTTTTTTTTTGTGTTGTTTTTTTTTTTTTTGTTTTTTTATTTTTTTGTTTTTTTTGTATTTGTTTTTTGTTTTTTTTTTTTTTTTTTTTTTTTTGTTCTTTTCTTATTTTTTTTGGGTGGGTTGTTCTTTGTTGTTTTTGGTTTGTAGACGTCGTGGGGGTTGAGGAGTCTGGGGTGGAGGGAGGCTGGTGGTGGGGTGCGGGTTTGTTTGGGTTTTTTTTTTTGATGTATTTATAGTTTTTATGGGTGGGTGTGGTGGTGGGGGGGGGTTAGTGGGGTTGGGGTGGAGGGGGGGTGGTGTGGGGGGGGGGGTATGGGGATGGGGTGTGAGCACAGCTGGGTTGGGACTGTAGGGGGGGGGGGGGAAGGGGGGGGCTGGGGCGTTGTGTGGGGGGGGGGTTGGTGGGGGATGCGTTGATTTGTGGTCGCGGGTGTGAGGTCGGAGGGGGGGGGGGAGGGGGGGCGGGCGGGGACGGGGGAGGGGAGGGGCGTAGGGGGGTCGGGGGGGCGGTGAGGGGGCCGGGTGGCAGTGAGGTGTGTAGTGCGGGGGGGGGGGTAGGGGGGTGAGGGCCATGGTCTGGGGGGGGAGGGGAGGAAGAGGGGTGTGGGCGAGGATGGAGGGGGGGGTGAGGGGTGAAGGGGGGTGTTGGGGTGGGGGGGGGGGTGGCGGGGGGGATGGTTTGGTTGGTGGCTTGACTTGACGTGTGTGGTTGGGGGGGGGTGTGGTGTGGATGGTTGTGCGGTTAGATGGGGGGGAGGGAGTAGGGGGGTTGTGGGGGGTTGGTGGTGGGGTGGGCACGGGGGGGGGGGTGGGGGGGGGGAGAGTGTGTGGGGTGGGGGGGGCGGTTGGGGGGGGGAGTGGGGGGTGGGGAGCGGGGGGGGGTGTGGAGGGGTGGGGATGGTGGGGGGTCGGGATGGGATGGTTTTCGGGTATGGGGGGGGGTGGGTGGGTGGTGTGGTTGGGTGCGGGGGGGTTGGGGAGGGGGAGTGGGGGGGTTGGGGGGGGGGGGGGGGGTGGAGGGGGGGGGTGGGGGTTGTGGGGGGGGCAGGGGTGGGGAGGGGGTGGGGGGAGGGGTGGGGGAGGCGGGGGTGTTACGTGGGCGGTGACTGGGGTGATTTTTTTTTTTTTTAGTTTTGCTGGTGGGCGTTTGGGGGGAGGTAGGGGGTTAGGGGTCGATCTGGGGGCAAGGGGTGGGAGATGGTGGAGTGGGGTGGGTGGGTGTAGGCGGGGGGGGGTGGGGGCTAATTTGAGTGCTTAGTGGGGGGGGCGAGGGGGGGGGAGGGGGAGGTATGTGATGGTGGGGGGGTTTAGGGGGGGGGGGTAGGGGGGGGGGGGGTATGGGGCGGGTGGGGGGTGGGAGGGGGGGGGGGTGGTGGGGGATGAGGTGGGGGGGGCGCGCCGGGGGGGGGAGGGGTGGTGGGAGGGGAGGGGGGGGGGGGGGGGGGGGGGTGTGGGGGGGGGGGAAGTAGGTTGGGGGGGGGGGGGTGGGGGGGGGGAGGTGGGAGGGGGGGGGGGGGGGGGGGGGTGGGGGGGTGGGGTGTGGGGGGGTGGGGGGGGTAGTGGGGGGGGTGGGTGTGGGGGGGTGGGCGGGGGGGGTGGGGGGGGGGGGGGGGGGGGGGGTGGGGGGGGGGGGTAGTTGGGGGGCGGGGGTGGTGGTGGTGTGGAGGGGGGGGGGGCGGGTAGGGGTGGGGGGGGGGGGGGGTGGGTGCGGGGGGGGGGGGGGTTGGGTGGGGTGGTGGGGGGGGGGGGGGGTGGGTGGGGGGGAGTAAGGATGGGGGGGGGGGGTGGGGAGTGGGAGGGGGGGGTGGTGGGTGAGGGAGGGGGGGGGGGGAGGGAGGGGGGGGGGGGCGTGGGTTGGGGGGGGTGGTTGGGGTGGGGGAGGGGGTGAGGGGGGGGGGATGGGGGGTGGGGGTGGGGGGGGGGGGGTGGGGGTGTGGGTGTGGGGGCGGGTGTGGGGAAGGTGGGTGGAGGGGGGGGGGGGAGGGGGGCTGGTTCGGGGGGGGCGGGGGGGTGGTGGGGGGGTGGGGGGGGTGGGCGGATGGGAGGGGAGGGGGGTGGGGGGGGGGGGTGGGCGGGGGGGTTGGGGGGGGGGGGGGGGGTGGGGGGGGGAGGGGGGGGGGGGGGGGGGGGGGGGTGGGCTAGGGGGTGGGGGTGGGGGGTGGGTGGGGGGCGGGGGAGGGGTGGGGGGGTGTGGTGGGGGGGGCGTGGGGGGGGTGTGGGGGGGGGGGAGAGTGGTGGTGGGGTGAAGGGGGAGGGTAGGGGGGGGGTAGGTTGGGGAGCGTTTCTGGGGGGGGGGGGGGGGGAGGGGGCGGGATGTTTGGGGGGTTGTGGATGTGGTGTTGGGGAGTGTGGTGTCGATTGGGGGTGGTTGTGGTAGGGGACATGTATTGATTCATCAATACCCTCTGAATGCTTGTTAGTTCCCTACCAGTGAGCCGGTGGGTGGGGGGGGCGTGGGGGTGGCCTGGGGCGGGGCGGGGGGGGGGGCTGGTTGCGGGGTGGGTGGGTGCGGGGGGTGCGTGGGGGGGGGGGGAAAAGGGGTGGGTTGGAGGTGTGGGGGATTTGAGGGGGGTGACTATAGGTTTAGTCTCTGTCTGTCCGGTAAAGGTTTTGGTTAAAGTTTTATAATTACAAGTATTCACCATATACTTGACAATGGTTTCACAGATAGGGGAAATGTGTTGATTCATCAATACTCTCAGAATGCTTGTTATTCTAGTAATACAGTGGAACCTGTCTTGAAAGACCACCTGTCTTCTGGTCCCACAATCTGAAAACCATTCTGTTTAATATTTCTGTAAATTAAACATTTTTTGAGAGACCACTCTTCTTGAAGGACCACATTTCAGTGGCAGGAAGGATGGTATCTCAAGGCAGGTTTCACTGTATTTTGAAATGTTATATACAGTAAAACTCGCCTATAACGAATTCCAAGGAACCTTATCGTTCAATTCGTTATAAGGACAGTTTGTTATACAGTTAAAACGAAGAGGGCTGAATGGGTTTATACAATTTTCGTTAAGAAAAAAATCACTCCATATCTAGGCTAAACGGGAACTTTGCGGGAAGTCAGAAGAAAACAGAAAGGTTATTCCCATAACTTATATAACTTTTGCTTGGTAAAAATTGACTTTCATTTAAATGATATTGATCACTTCATGATAATTCTATAAAAGATGTTGTTTAAGGTGTCAAAGGACATAGAAATTGGTTTGTAATAAGCAAAAATTCGTTATATAAAATTGAAATAAAAAAGAGATATTTATTTATTTATTCGTCATGTGCATGAATTCATACAAACCGAGTTCATTAAGTTCAAGTTTTACTGTACAACTATACGATTATCATTTCAGAATGGCATCTGTATCAAAAGATGGAACGTGGAAGTACTGGAATACCGACAGTGAGTATCGTATTAGTTGACCTCAGTCTGACCTAATGTAGTGGAATCTCGTTATCTTTTCAAAACTCACGGGACCGCCTGCATTACTTTGAGATATCTGCAGCGCTCTACAATGCGACCAAATCACTCGCAAATGCGACCATTTTTTAGATTTTGGCGAGTGTTTATCCTCATTCAGTCGCCACATTGCGACCAGTTTTTCCCCGAACCGGAAATCAAAAGTTTGTCCGTTCTCACTGTGAAATTACATGATCAAAATCATGGTCTGTTATGCGCTTTACAACAACAAATTTGGTTATTCAGTTTCGATAAACTAGAGCATCTAACTCACGTGGATTACTGTATAAAAACACGTTGTATTGCTCTCATGTTTTCGACTTGAAATTTTCTTAACAGCACACGATGACATTTTCTTCTCTCGGTCGATTTCAACAGAAGCATCATTAGACACTACTAAATTTTAAACGATCTTGGTTAAAGGAATACTGGACCAAGTTATGGCTAGTGTTCGACTAGGCCGAACTTTCTGCCCGGATTTCGATTTTAATTTAAGCGATTTTCGGGGCAGAAAGTTCGGCATAGTGTTCGACGAGGAGGGCAGGCAGACCACAGCCTAATTCCTTTGGGGATTATATCGTGGCCGTTTTATCGTCGGGCAACACAATAAAACGGCCGCGACAGAATCCCCAAAGGGATTAACCACAGTCGGAACTGGGAATTTTATCTGTAAATTAAAATCGAGAGTCGGACAAACACCTATAAATTAAAGAACTTCATAGTGTTTTGTCTGACGATCAAGTCATGGGTGTTTGACTCTAGTTTTAACTTACAGGCAAAATTTCAATTCTAGTGGGCAGTCTCTGATTTGTAAATTCTGTCGAAAAGAAACTGGCGCTAAATATGTAAAAACAAAGTTTAAGGTTGCCTCAATATTAGAGCAACAAATATGAAAAATATAGGCATATAAACACTACTGGATTGATAAAAAATGCACAAAAGTAACATGCAGTTAATAACCTTGTTTTAAATGGATTGAAACAATAAAATGTTTACATAAACTTAGAAAATTAATATTTTATTTCATTTCTATATTTTCATCCAGTGGATTTTTTTTTATGAACACACACACACACACACATCATATATATATATATATATCATATATATATATATATATATATTGGCGAGTAAAAGTTCCTGGCTGGCTAGTAAAATTTCTGTTTCACTGGCCAAATGAAGAGTGAATTTTTTTAGTGTTGTAGAGCCCTGTATCTGGAATTCAAAGTAAACGAAATTTTGATTTCTTCCTGTGTATATTGTAAGTTCTCTCCTCCACCGTTAGAAAACTGGCTGCCACCATATAACTGGAAATTTGTCGAGTGTGGTGTAAAACACTAATCAAATCCAAACAAGTTTAAGGTTCGGCTTTTAAGACAGTGTTGTCATATTAAAGTCATAAAAGTAATTACTAAAAACGCAAGTTATTATGAAAATAAGATTTTGACCTTTCTACTGAACAATCAGTGAAAGAGTACCTTGAAGATCTCGCAGGATCTTGAACACTTAATATTTTACCTGTGTTTGTCTTAATCATCAACCTGTGAAGTCACATTGGGACCTGCCCATTTCAAAGAATGGTTAAGTCCACTGTAAGAATTCAGTGGTGTATGATTTAGAATAAAAATTTCATAATAATTTTACATGCAAAATGAACTTTTTCCCTGCTGAGTTATGAGGATAGACCATTCTATAGTGAAACCATAGAAACACAACGAAAATGGTTTTTATAGGAAGGGGGTCTTTATATAGAGGTTGATTTGTACACAAATGGTACTTTTTTATGACCATGGGGTCCCTTTACTCAGGTGGTTGCTAAAGCATGTTTTACTGTATTTATTGATCTGGGTGAGTCTAAATGTGACCACACAGGTTGTGGGGATGTAATTTTGGGAAAAATGCATTTTATGAATTTTTGAAAAAAAATTATTATAAAAATTTAAAAAAATATAATTGATGAATTTGTGTGAATTCATACCTTTGAAATAGAACAGCTGGAAAGTGGAATTGTATATGTGAATGTGAGATATGGTTTTTTTTTTGACAATTTGAACATTTCTTTTTTCAGTAAGATATGAATTAGGCGAGGATCCCCATCTTATAAAAACAGGCAACATTGCCTATACAACACCTTGTTTAATAGCTCTGTCACCAGATGGCAGGTCCATAGCAGTAGGGGCAGATAACTGTGTAACAGTATTTAATGCAGTGAATGAGAAAGATCAGGAATCTCTACAGCATATTTACTCAGGTAAGCCTGATTATTTATTATTTTTCTCATCTCAGGTAAGGCTGATTATTTATTACTGTATAAGCAGAAATTTGAGCAAGGATTCAATTTTGACATTATTAGCAAGGTTTTTAGGATCGATAAAATTAAATATCGCAAACAATTCATTCCTCATCTTAGATAAGAGTTATCTTTTCAAATTATAAAATTGCTAAAATTACTTCTTGCTAAAATTATTTACCATATTTTTAGGACAAAATGCTAAATTTGTATCCTGCTAAGATTTCCACTTATACGGTAATTTTTTCATCTCAGGTTTACCTGATTGTTTAGTATTTTTCTCATCTTATATTGGTACAGTATAATTAAAAAAACTTGGCGTGGTGGAATTTCCCGACATCTTGAATAGGGCCTACTTATTTTTGATAGGTACTGTACTATTTTTTTGATAGGTACTGTACTATGTTTGATACATATTGTAGATATCTTCCCTTATTCAATTTACATTTCCCGCAGCAGTCTTCCATAGACTACACGGCGTTCACATCAGCTATAAATGAAGTTCTTCATATAACGTCACAGTGATGTAGCTTCATTCATAACACGACGTTACACTAAGATATATTTCATTCAAAAACTCTTTACTTTACTGTCCTACCTTGAACTTCGCTGTTCCATTATAAGGCAGGATATTCGATTCCATTATTTATTTTTTCAATTTGAAAACTATGATATGTAAATATAACGAATAAACGCTTGTCAGAGTGCATTTATTGTCAATATGGATGCCATTTGGGTAACAGATAAATATTCATGGCGCCCGCTAGGCACCGTTCTATTTATCTGTCAACCAAATGGCATCCATATTGACAATAAATGCACTCTGACAAGTGTTCATTTGTTAAATAAGTCATTTCCTAGAAATGTGGTAAAAAAAAAAAAAAAAAAATCTGAAGACTGTGCTACTTATCATCTCATTTTTATCTTTCAGGAGATATCACGGACTTAGCCTTCGACCTTTCCAACAAATTCCTGGTGTGTTCAGGTGATAAACATGTATGTGTGTTCCACAACGTTGCAGGATACAGAGCTACAGTCACAGATCTTCAAGATAAAATCAAGAGTGCGGGAACGCAAGCTCAGAAAGAGAGAATTAGGCAGCAGATACAAGATGCTCAGTATGTATATTTAAATACCAGTGATGGGGATTTTCCACATGTTTGAGAATGGGGCCTGGGCCTTTTAAATTGGGAATTTTAGCAACATTTTATTGGATGTGGGAAATCTGAAAATACACAAAACTTTCTAAATACAGGTATTTTTTTCAAATTCATTGTCATTTGACTTCAGTTGGGAAATTTAAATTGCAAATTTGGAAAAAGTACATTGTTTTTATTAGGTCACCTGAGCAAAGCTCATGGTGATCTATAGCAATCGCTTTTTTTTCTTCGTCGTGTGTCATGCATTAACTTTTCACATTTTCGACTTCTTCTCAAGAACCACATGTTGGATTGTTTTCAAACTTGGTACAGATGTTCTACATGAGGTCCCACACAAGCGTTGTTACTTTTCGGGGCCTTGTGAATTCCAAGATGGCCACCATGGCCTCTGATTGGCTGAGACATTTTCAACATCTTCTTAAGAACCACTGAGAGTATTCTGAAATTGACCAGTTCAGCCAATCATATTTTAGGATTGGCTGTAGCAATAGTGTCTGTACTTTCCCTAAGCAATCAGAATTTGAAGTTTAAGTCACAGGTCTTTTCTGATAAGACTTACAACTGTGGCTTAATAAATTAATGAATTCTCACACATTGGTATCAGTCCATATTGAGGTCAAAATTTTTAGCACTTAACCTATATCTGGTGACTTTTCGGTAAAAATTGACAATTTCTTGCTGGAATGTTAAACAACAAATACAAATAAAATGTTAAGTCTTCTCCTGGTTTATCTACAAAAAATATGTTTATGATTTCTCCTTTGTGTAAAACTTACCAAAGTCAAATCATCTCTGTAATTACTTTCATACTTTCATCTCCTGTACCCTTCATTTATCTTTATTTATGGTCATTTGTTCTGAAGACGGCTCTGCTTGGAGCTGAAACATGTAAACAACAAGCTCAACGTTAATACAATTTATACAACCTTACAGAGTTTTTACTGTGTTGGACACAAACCCCTTTTTGGAATTCTTTGAATCTGTTATTTTGTGGACTCTGTATACCTTCGGTATCCACGGTGAAGACTCCTACCGGACTATTTATACTGTCTACCTTCAGGGACGTTGTTACCTCCATCCCCCCTCTTTATAATTTATCTTTTCCTTTCATCATTTTGATAACAGGAGCCTCTGTGGCCGATTGCTTAGAGCATCGCGCTTTAAACCATGAAGTCTCTCACTTCTGGTCAGTGCAGGTTCGAGCCCCACTGGAACCTAAGCTGATTTTTGTGAGGAAGTTTGCCAGTTTATTTGCTGAAGGACGGTGGTCTCTTCCTGGGTACATTGTAACCGGGTTCTCTCCTCCACCATTAAAAACTGGTTGTCGCCATATAACTGAAAAATTATTCAAACAATTGAAACCAATTTATTTTGATAACATTGATTGTAAGATATCCATCTTTCTTTACAGATCATCACTAGATGCATTATTAGGTCAAGCAAATGGACACGCAGAAAGCAAGTAAAGAGGTGAAAAGTCATGAACTTTTAACATTTGCTGCAATCAACACCACTTTTGAATATTCACATTTTGCATCTCATTTACTGGGATAAAGCATAGGACAAACTCATTTTTTTAAAAGACAATTTCAACGTTCATTTGCAAGAAATTCATACAAGCCAAAGAATTTAGCCTGAAAGAAGCCTACAGGAGCCACAGATTTATGTCTGTATTCCAGGTTCTAGTCTATAATTACCGGGCTTTGTTGGTTATAATTTATTGTATTAAGTATTTAATCATTTTGGTACATGGTATATTTCACAAAATATTTTTTTGATATGGTGTTCTGAATACTCATACATAGTTAATTCTCGAATTATTGCCACTCGATTCATCGCCATTCTCGCAATAGTGTGACATTTATTCAGGAACATTCACCCTGCTATATAAAATTTTCTTTATAACACTAAATTCCTTATTGCCATCTGTCACTCTATTTTTAGAACAAACGTCTATTTCAATATGTCATTTATTTTGATATACCACCACAGGTGTTTGTGGTCAGTAAAGTGGCTAATTGGTGGCTAGAGATCACCAGGCAGCAGTGGTAAGACTGCGTAATTTAAAAATTAAATAAGCAAGATAATTACTTAATATGACCTGTTTTCTGATCATTTAAGATATCTCTATGATACCAAAGAACGATAACTCTTTATTCCCCCCAAAATGCAGGAATTCAATTCATCCTCAATATACTGCCATAATTTCTGAATGACGAAATGTGGCAGTTCATCATGAATTGACTATTCAAATGATTATGGTGACAGAATTTATATCATTTCATAGAAATCATATAAAACCAACACAAAAAGGAAGTCTATTTGTCATACTTTTTTGTTTGAAAATATGTAAGCTGTCTCAGGTATGTTTCAGATATCATCCTTCTGTATTATAATACACTGCAGTAGAGTGTTATAGTACAGAAAGGTGACTTTGTACACACAAGTGCCATGTTTCACTGTCCAGTGCTAAAAGAGCATAGCATTCAAAGAGTATGTAGAGGTACAGTGTCACAAAACAGACAAATGTCATAATACAGACAGGTGTTACAAAACAGACAAATGTCTTAATACAGACAGGTGTCATAACACAGATAAATGTCATAATACAGAAAGGTGTCACAAAACAGACAGATGTCTTAATACAGACGGGTGTCATAATACAAACATATGTCATAATACAGACAAGTTTATAACACAGACAGGTGTCACAAAACAGACACATGTCATAATACAGACAGGTGTTAGAACACAGACAAATGTCATAATACAGACAGACAGATAAATGTCATAATACAGACAGGTGTCACAAAACAGACAAATGTCTTAATACAGACAGGTGTCATAACACAGATAAATGTCATAATACAGAAAGGTGTCACAAAACAGACAGATGTCTTAATACAGACGGGTGTCATAATACAAACATATGTCATAATACAGACAGGTTTATAACACAGACGGGTGTCACAAAACAGACACATGTCATAATACAGACAGGTGTCAGAACACAGACAAATGTCATAATACAGACAGGTGTCACAAATCAGACAAATGTCTTAATACAGATAAATGTCATAATACAGACAGGTGTCATAACAGAGATAAATATAATACAGACAGGTGTCACAAAACAGACAAATATCATAATACAGACAGGTGTCATAACACAGATAAATGTCATAATACAGACAGGTGTCATAACACAGATAAATGTCATAATACAGACAGGTGTCACAAAACAGACAAATGTCATAACACAGATAAATGTCATAATACAGACAGATGTTACAGACAGATGTTACAAAACAGACAAATGTCATAATACAGACACATGTCATAATACAGACAGGTTTATAACACAGACAGGTGTCATGACACAGACAAGGTGTCATAATACAGACAGGTGTCACAAAACAGACAAATGTTATAATACAGACAGGTGTCACAATACAGACAAATGTCATAAATTTTTATACAGACAAGTGTCATAATACTGACAGGTGTCTTGATACAGGCAAATATAGAACAGTCAGGTGTCATAAAACTGACAAATGTCATAATACAGAGAAATGTCATAAATTTTAATACAGACAAATGTCATAATACAGACAGGTGTTATAATACAGGCAAATGTCATAGAACAGACAGGTGTCATATCAAAGACAAATGTCAAAATATACATATGTGTCATGATACAGGAAATTGCCATATTGCATACACTTGTCATACTAAGGGCAACTGTCATAATACAAACATCATAATACAGACAGGTGTCATAGTACAGACATGTCAGTACAGGCAAATGTCATAATACAGACAAGGTGTCATAGTACAGACAAATGTCATAATACAGATAAATGGTTTAGTTAAATAATACAGACAAGTGTCATAGTACACGCAAATGTCATAGTACAGATGAGTGTCAAAGCACTGATACATCATTTTTCAGACAAAGTCTGATAATACTGACATGTGTGTTTTATCTTTACAGAAACTGTCATAATTTCTTGCTTATTGCCTGCTTCGCCTGAAATAGTTCCTGCAGAATTTGTTGCTTATTGCCTGCATCAGCATAAATGGTTCCTGCAGGCTATCTGGTATTTTTTTTAAAAAACAAAGAATTCAAGAAAAATGTTGTTTTATGCAGGAATGAATCTCTTTACCTGTCATTTGAACAAATAAGCCAACGTTTGGTTAAAAGTTCAAAACTGTTTTGAACAGGTTATTCAAATTGGTAGAATGTACTGGATGTCGCTGGCAATATGCACGGAATTACAGTTGTCTGTTAAAATTTATGTTCGGTATTTGGATTTTGGGTGCTTGTTATCTATAAACTCCAGCTTAGAAAGTGACAACCAAGTGGATTTAACAGGAATATGAACACTTACCAACAATATATCTGTACATCTGTTGATGTTGGTTACAGACTTCACTGACAGGGTTCAACATTCACCATTGCCCGACAGCTGACAGGTCAGACCAACAGCTGTCAGGTCAGACCTTGTTCCTTAACAGGTAGATTTTACCAGTATTTCAGAACATACAACAATTATATATATATATATATGTATATATATATTAGTCACAGTTATTGTACAGAAAAATATTTTTAGCTAATTTTTAATGTTAATAGGCAAATGAACTCATAAACCCCTGAAAAACAATGGACTCTTCTGTAAATAAATGATTCAAGCCAGTCCAAATGTGTCTTTAGGGGTGAATGGGTTAAAGGTTCTTTGGCAGGTTATTTTCAATGGATTCCTACCCAACAGAACAAGTTGAAGAAAAACCTGACTGTTAAGCCTCGCATACACATTTTTGCTTCTTCATTGTGTTAGATTTTCTAAACCATGTTGCTTTTCTACAAGAATGGCAGTTTCTTTTTCCTTTTCATTCCATCATGGAGTCTCTGTATTGCAGAGAAACTGCAGCAGATGAGAATTTTGTTCATATCATTTCATGAAAAGTAAAATAAATTTTATATTTGAACTGAAAATGCTTTTGTATTTTGTTTTACTTGAAATTAAAAATTTGCCAGGTCCAAGAATTCCTGCAAAATTCTGTGATTTAACTTCCCGTTAAGACCAGGGGCCTACATGGCCAAGTGGTTAGAGCAACCTGCTTTGAACCATGAAGTCTTGTCATTGCAACTCCTCCTAGACACATGAAAGGATTTTGATGAAACTTGGCACAGGGGAAGATCACAATAAGTAGATATGCATGGAGGGAGAAGAATGTTGCTTGACAATGTTGTAAGGGAGTTATTGCCCTTGGACTTAGAATTTTCTGATCTTATGATACTAACATCTTGTCATTACAACTCCTCCTAGACACACAAAAGGATTTTGATGAAACTTGGCACAAAGGTAAATCACAATTTGTAGATGTACATGAGGGAGGAGAATGCTGCTCACCAAATTTTTAGGGAGTGATTGCCCTTGGACTTAATTTTTTTGCTGTAATTATACCTACATCTTTCCAAATCCGCCTAGACATGACTTCCCATAGGAATAGTTTCTGCAAAGTTTGGTTAAATTGAACCATTGATTAATTTTTTGCTTTAAACTGTACCATATGTCATTTAATGTGCCCAATTCATGAATAGATTTTGATTTTATTTGCAAACTTTGTAGATATTGACTGAACAATCATGCACACCAAATTTGAAAGTCATCCGATCATTGGTTCATCAGAAAATTTCAAAGATGCCCCCTATGGGTCCAAGTCTCTTTTCATTCACAAACTTTAGCATTAGGTCACCAACTGATAAAAACAACACACAAATGCACAATATATACATTTTATTGGAAACTGACAAAGTATAAATTACAGCCACCATACAGAAACTGTTTACTTTCTTTTATATATGATTATACAGAAAATCAATGTTTGATTTTATTTTAAATTTTGCTTTCTTTTATTGCAAACACAATTTATTACTTTTTTCGATGCACACACCTTTCAATAATTCTCTACACACGAAATAAACACACACATTCAGATTTGACTATTTTTAAATCATACTGCTATCTACCATAAATATCTTGAGACTAGTAGACGGAGCATATAACCATATTAAAGTTCGGACCCAATATCAAAAACAATCATAGAAATAAGTCTAAAAAAAAATCAATTTCTATTTTATTATTTTGTAGTACAGACAATTTTGAAAAAAAACCTTAAAATTCTATAAAGCACCAAATTGTGGAAAATTTGTCTTGAAATATCACTCTTTTTATGTTTACACTTAAGTCTTGAGTCATTTTGTGATAATGGGGTCAAAATTCACTTTTTACCCTTTACCCATATCCTTGTCCTACTTAATAGCTGCCATGTGTTATTTGACCTACTTTACACAAACTATGTCATAAGTGCATTTCTGTCGTGGAACTGCATAAACGCTACATAGAATACTTGGTGAGCAATTTATAAAAGCATGTATAACTACTACATTTGTGCATTACACAAAAAATAAAATGCCCCCAAGAGCTACGCCATTCATTAAGGTTTTTTTTTAAGTCCCATCACTTTAACTAATCTTGCTCATTGTCGGCCGTAGTCGAGATCTTCCGAGATTTCAGTGATATAAATCAACATATCAAAGTGGATTAAAATCGAAAGAAACCAAAATGTTGCAAACGGACAAGTGAAAAACAATATGCCTTCAATCTTGAGGGCATATACATTGGAATCTGGTTACAGTAAAAATTGCTTTAGCGACCACCTGTGTATAAAGACCACCTGGTCATAAAGACTGTTTTATGCTGTCCCCAATAGTACAATCTGTGTACAAATTAACTTCTATATAAAGACCACCTCCCTGGTTTTGTTGTGTCCCTAAGGGGATCTTTATATACAAGTTTCACTGTATCTAGAAATTCACGGGACAGCCCTATAACTTATAGTTATCTGGAATTTGAGATAACCAAAAATTTGATTTAAACATTTTTCTATCCATAAAAATTGGGACCTGCCGTTCAACTTTGACACAACTTCAACACGTCGACATAAAGAGATTCCAATCGGAGAGGGCCACTAAAAACGACCCAGTGTATTCATTTCTAGCACTTGTGTTTAATCAACAATGTTTATATTTGTATAGACATAAATAAACAGGGATTATCTCCCCTCATGACTAATTATTATAATTAGTTCTAGCACTCGACAATAATTATCTGCGTACAAATTAATACAGAGTTTATCACGTGTAAACAAATAATATTAAATGTCAACATTATTTACTTTCATATACACGACGTATATACATACATAATTAATCTAATGTATAAATCATCAACAGCTATTTAAATTCAACATGGTATCACTTTTTTCTTTCTTCATCATCTTTTATCCATTTGTAAGTTTTGGGGGTGGGGTGGAGGTGGGGGTAGATTTGAGAACCCATTTTTTTGTTTTACCTGCATCAGTACAAGTGTAAATTCCAATGTTCTGCAACATATACGAACACATTCAAATTCACGATCACTTGATAACACAAAAGCAGGCATGCTCTTAGTCAGAATACTGTACAGTACTGCATAAATGTTAAGTCGTTCATCCCTGAAGACACATTTGGACTGGTGGAGGTCATTGATTTACAGAAGAATCCATAGTTAAAAAAGAATTCTTGGGAATTATTGCATGTCACCTGACACCCAACATCAGTGAAATGCTCACCTCAATATGAATCGTTATTTTATTGAAATCTGGTAGGAAGAAAAATATATATTTTTTATACGAAAATTCCAAAATTTTCTATTTTGATGGGTTCAAAGTCCTGTAACTCCAGCAAATATTGACTCATATTGATCATTATGGAACTTATCTGAGGTCTGGTATATATATAGCACCATACCAAATTTTGTTGAGATCTTCAGGGGGGGGGGGGGGGGGGGGGGGGGGGGCCTCAAATTACGGAAACCAAAGTTTGATCTATGCCGCCAATGTAAGGCAATGGACAAAGTGATTTAGTTGAAATCTGCCGGAAATAACACAAGTTATAGAATAGAAACCTAAAGTGTGCTCGATGACATTGATGCCAAACAATGGACAAAGTCAACCTGAAGTATTGTCCAGCTACACAGGTGACACAAATAAAGAGAGAGAGAGAAAAAGACGTACAAGTCAACCTAGAGAACCTGATCCGCCTCTAAAATCCCTCATAAAGCAGTGCAAAGTGCTTATTATTGTAACTTCGTTTTGAGATGTAAAGCACTGAATTTGAAGATAACAGGCCCAGCAGATTTTGAGATGTATATCCTTATGTTTGAAAATTTACTCTTGACGGACACCTGCACATCCCGCAACAATACATGGCAGCAGACTACAACAGATTACCCGAATCATTTAGGTGACCTTAAAAAAAATTGGTGTGTAATACAAGAAAATATACATTTATACAGTTACTCTGCATAGTTAAACACTGTCATTTCCATCTTCTTTTATCAATGTTTGCCTTTCATGCTTGCGCCATTTGAGTCAAAGTTTATTTTTTACAATACATTAATGTCAGACAAAACTTTAATCTTAACAAACAGAAATTCCATATACAAAAATAATCAACAAAGTTTTTTATCTTTAGATAAACATCAATAATAAGTACATAAAAGTCAAACCAGTACAAAAAGGTCACAAGTTTATGAAGGCTGTGTGTATTATATATATATATATGATTTATACATTTACTGAGGATACAAGGAAACTGTAAGTTACAATAATTTATACCAGTACATAAAAAACTATGATTCTTTAGATGAGACAAGTACAATTTTTTGTAGCATGTTCAGACTGTGGCAAAATAAATGATAAATGAAAAAATGCAAAAGTGCATAAACAGAAATGTGGCCTTATGATATATATGCTTGAAAACTAAAATCTTGCTGTGGAGATATATTAGATGTGTATGTATGTGTGTATACGTCTTGTGTATATGATTTGATTTCTGACATTTCAAACACTAACTTAATACTGACAAACTTAAAATAGTTTGGTTGTTAACTTGTCCATCTTGCAGGAAGAAAAAAAAAATGGCCAAGTCTAATTGCTTTTGTATTACTATAGGTCTTCCAAGGTAAATTGGCATATGTTTATAAACACGAGGAGTCTAAATTGAATCATAACAGGGGTGATAGACTCGTTTTTGGCAACAAAAATATTAGAGTTACAGTAATACATGGAGTCACGTTTTACCTGTGCATTCGTATTTTTGGAAAATAGACCTTATTGTTTTGGTTTTTCACAGAACCTGGGTGTGCCACTTTACCTTGGTAGACCTGTAACTCCCATTTGAAGTGGAGCTTCTCAAATTCCTCCATTTTTTTTGGGGGGGGGGGGGGGGGGGGGGGGGGGGTAATAGGGGTGGGTGGGAATAACCTACTTTGTAAAGCTCATCTTATTTTGATTAAGCTAAGACATTGTAGATTTCTAATAGGTCATCTGGTACCCCAATTTTCTGCTTTAAAGCCATCAACCATTCCTGTAACTTGTTCTTACAATAAAATATCGAACGGTTAAAGGATAATCTATCTTTCATAAAATGAGTTGCTAGTGTTTCACAAGGATGGGGGGGGGGTCCTATTGTTAAAGTATTGATTTAACTTCTGTTATTGCTCTGACACCATTCACTTAATAATGATTTCACAGGGAAGGGACAGTTAATTAATTCATCAATACTCTCAGAATGCTGTTTTTTTTTTTCTTAAACTTTTATTTTCGGTAATACTTTTATTGTGTTCAACCCAACATCATCAACTTAAACAATACAAATAATAATACAAATAATAATAATAATAATAATAAAAAAAACACTATAATTTGGCATTTTTCTGTATCAGTATGGCTTTATACACTCTCTCAAAAATAAATTACAACATGTAAAAAAAAAAAAAAAATTAATTTAGATTTTCAATGTCATTTTAAATAAAGAAATAGTAAATAAAGAATGTTTTGGAGTTTAGATTCAACTGTCTGAAATTAGTAAAAAAATTTAACATGATTATGTTTTTGTTGTCTCAATCATGCAAATTTTGACAAAAACAAATTCATATTTGGAAAAAGTTTTGGACGCTGCCTTTCATAATTGGAAGATTGTATGAAGAGAAAGTATCTTAAACATTTAACATTTTTTTTAGGACTGAAAATTAGGGGTGCAGTTTTTAAAACAACGCGAAGAATGACATTTTTTTTTTCCAAGCTATTAATACAAACATTTCATGATTGATGTAATAAAAAATGGAATTGAATCAAATACATAAAGCAACTGAACAACATCGTCTGGTCTGCAGCTCTGGACAACAATTATTGCCATGGTGATTTTACAAAAAATGAAATAAAATGTTCTGGAGAATTTGAAGTATTGCACTTAGTTACACATGAGGAATTCAGTTTATAAACCAAAGCAAATTGTAACCTTGACAACAAAAGCGAGAGAACAATGAAAACGTACCAGAGAAATGGTATTGATACTAATTTACACGGAAAAGTAGCTCAAATATCATTTTAAAAAAAATCTCATGCAAAAGACCAGGGCATGGCACCATAAAACTTGAGAATGTACTGAAGTCCAAGAAATTTTTTTTAAAATCCCTGCTAAGCCAATCAGATTTCAGGATTAGTCAAAGTTGAGTAAAATGTTTAAAAAAGTAATTTCTTAAGTTTTATGGTGCCAGGCCTTGGGAACCTTCATATCTTATGCCCAGGATATGTATTGGGTATGACCTATGACCTCCCATTAGCGAGTAATACACTACACCACTGCCTGTGATATACCTCAGCCCTTCCAATAGTTTTCAGAATGTGGGACACAAGTTATGTAGAGTGGCCAGCAAACAGCTATAGCTGAATTTTGTGTGTCGATAGAAATCTGAATAGAAATTTTTTTAGCCGACAACATAAACTGCTTTTCATTAAACTAGCGGACAGAATTTGTCAGATGTTGGCTACTGCTTCATTTAAAAGGACTGCTATCTATTCATGCAATGACATCATAGTCACCGGTTACATGTTAACTGATTATCATAATTGCAGATGTTTTATTTGACTAATTAACCAAACCATACTCGTGAATTTTTTTTCTGTGACCCAAGGTGCAGATTTTTTCTTTTGACAAGAACATATTATTTCCCACAAATTATTACTGGAAAAGTATATTTGTATTATTATTTACATCCCAAACTGGAAATTGCTCAAATTGCTATCTACAATTCAATGTAGGCTATAGTGCTATTATACGATGTTATAGAATTTTTATTTGCATTTGAATAAAACCATTACACTTGATGCAAGCTGATTCTGTACAAGAACTTACATTCTGGGAACACCGGCCAGAGCTTGAAAACAAAAACTGTCCCAAAATTAAAAAACAAAAGTGCCAACTTTAAATATGTTTGAAGATGATATGAAATAGTATGAAAAAATGGCTTTATCGGTCACTAAGTTCCCTTATCTCCACCCCCACCCCCTTGGAATAGGCGGTCATGAAATTAATACTTGCTTTCTTTACTGTACAGATGCCACTTACAACATACAATGAGGAACAGGCTCTGAGACCATTTGAAAAAAAAATTAAATTTTAAATGTAAAGATTGAAATTGGCACACCAAGAACACACCCCACATGACTGGCATGAGTGACACAATAATGAGAAAAAAAAACACAAGGCAAATCCTATATGCCCATTTTAAGAAAGACAGGCATATAAAAATGATACAGGATTTAGCACAATAATTTCTTGCCAAGGCAAAAAAAATCTGAAATGACTAGGCCTAACCTAAATGGGAAATAAATGTATAGTAGACGCAGATTATCACAACAATACAGCACTACTAAAATGAAAAATACGAAAAAAAAAAAAAAAAAATGATTTGACCAACAAAACGATATATATCACAGATAATCAAATAAATGAAAAAAAATGAAAAAAATAAATGACTTTGCCATTATATTCGGCAGACATATGATCAATACAGAAGCGGTCACAACCCCGAAACTTTCAAGATAAAATTTTGGCATGCCATCATGTATAATTGTAGTCATGTCTTTTCCACTGCATGTGAAGAAACAAACATGCTCCCACTTGTCACCGACATTCAATGACAGCTCATAAGCTACAGTTATTGCTGTCCATAAAATGTGCTTGAAGCTACAGGTATCATTTAGTGAAACTGCCAGAAAAACCCCCCAGAAAAATCACGCAATTATTTTCACTACATTTATGGCATCATGTGTGGCCAAGTAGCATAGTGACACAAGTGTCCATGTTTAACATCAAGCCCAGTATTTTAGTCTTCAGCCTTTGACCGTTCTTCAATACTCCACATACCATCATCCCCACAACACTTAATAATTCACCACCGACAGTGTCATTTGTAACACACCGCTGACTTTCAACAGCCCCACTTTTCACAGGTTAATCCAGAATTTGTTACAATTGTGGATATCAAGTATTACTTAGTAAGCTTTTGTCTCCTTTGATGACGGCCTCATTGGCTTGCTCCGGCATGCGTGACGGATCGGATAAAATACTCGTTGTGGTACTTAAATGACGGAGGGCATTCAGGACAGCTGAAAAAAATGGACGAGAATTTCATTTACATCGAAGAAGATTTCAATAAATTTGAAAACTATATGTAGCAAAGCATAAAAATACGGGAAATAGTAAGCTTATATGGCTCCGATTTATCTTCTAGCCTTACATTTTAAATTAACAGTCAACAGGGTTCATCAATCACACATAATACAAGGTATCAGCTTGTTAGCTTTCATATTGTAGTGGAACAGGAGAAAAAATGCTGTACAACTGTCCTTTGAAATAAGTCTGAATTGCCATAAGGAAAAAAAATCCATTTATATAAAAAAAAAACAAATTCCAAGACAGAAAATTTCTGAAACGAAATTAAAGCATTTTCAATCACCTTCTCATTGGTAATTTGAATCAAATGTACTCCCAAGTTCTTTTTTTTTTTAAATGTTTTTAAATTTTTTAAAAATCATTACTGCATACCTAGAAATGTTTGCCCCCGGTTATTTTTGCCCCCTTTTTTCAGAAAACATATTCAACTAGTCTCAAGTTTGCCCTAAATCACCAATGTCTCATAACTGGTATATTTGTCCAAGCTTCAATTATTTAGCTTGAAAATTTCGCTTTCATGTTAAATTCGAAGTCTCATTTAAAAGCGAATATGGCAAAATAAAAACGGAAGCAAAAATGACCAGGAATTACAGTATATTCAGGTTTGGTTCATAATTTTTAGGGCGCAAGTGACACCTGTAATCAGAAAAATAGATTTCAAGTCTACTTGTCCTGCAGGACAAGATGACCACTGGTTAATACAGTCATAGAGTAAAATGCAACATTTAAATAAATAACTAGTAAAATATACTCAAGAATAAAGAGCAATATTTGCATTATTAAACATATACTCAGAATTATATATACATTTAGCCTATGTATAACTGGTAAATAGGTAATAAAAAAGAACAATCAGAGATCTATATTACCTGGTCTTAAAGCAACAAGAGAACAGTGCTGATCTAACCAGGCCATGGTTGTCCGACACAGTTCCTCCATGCTCGCTGTTGACACCATATAGTTGAAGGAATCAAAGAGACCTCTTATCACTGTTGAAAACTGGCAGGTTGTTAAAGAATTTACAGATATGGTACTTATTAATACTGAGCCGAGTATAAAAACTGAATTAATTCATCAACCCCTGCAGTCACATTTAGACCCACCCAGATCAATAAATAGTATGGTCTACTGTCATGATTCAGGATTGTATGTAAAATATTATAAAATTTTGATTCTAAATCATATACCCCTGAATTCTGACAGTGGACTTGACCATTCTTTGAAATGGGCAGGTCCAAATGTGACTTCAGGGGTTGATGAGTTAACAATGCTACATTTACTCTCTGTCAATAAATATATATATGAGTGTGTGTGAGTTTATGTGTGACATTGGGGGGGAGAGAAATACGCATTTGAAATTGAGATTTTGGCAGACTGATAAGTGTGGGTTCAAGTCCGGCTAGAACCAATGCTGATTTTGTGAGGAAATTTGTCATGTTTACCTGTAGAAGACCAGTGGTCTCTTCTAGGGTACTTTGTAACCCTGTTCTCTCCTTCACCACCTAAAACTTTGCTGCTGTTATATAACTGAAAATCACTGAGTTTGGCATTAAACACCAACACAACAAAACAGATCATATTTCATGCAGGCTCTGGGATTTCAAATTCAAGGAGCTTTCAAGGATTTAAAATACATTTAAGGACAAAAATTTTGCAGAACGAAACAGGAAACCTACCTACTTCCAAGTCTAAGAAGAGAAAATATTTATGGTAGTTTCAATTTGCAGGGTAAATTTCAATGGATTACTTCAGGAAAGTCAAAAACCCCAAATTACGACCCGTGGAAATAAACCCCTGTACAGCAGTATGATGATATATTTTTAATCAAAGTTTTGACAAGACTGAATGAAAATTTCTTCAAGTCCTTTCTGGAATAATTCAAGGAATTTTCAAGCACGTTTTCCTAAAATTATTATTTTCAAGGACTTTTTCAGAATTCATGGACTTCCAAAAGGCCTGTACGGATTATGAGCTTTATTTCAGGAATACAAAACTAAGTAAAAATTAATTATTGTTCTTTGAAGAGAAAAGGATACAATCCAGAACTTCCAATTCTGTAAAGTTCGACTTTTGACATATTCTTCAAACATTGTTTTCATCTGGTCTGCCCGTTGCCTAGTAACTGGTACACCTGTTGCCGGTAGCTGTGATTGACATTGACTGTAATGGATGTACATTTTTAATGATGAAATAGATTACATTTGACTTATTTTAAGATACTACTCAATCTATATGTAAAACTGTTGATAATGAGACAGAGAGAGAGAGAGAGAGAGAGAGAGAGAGAGTTCTGAGATTTTTGGTGAGAGAGAGAGAGAGAGAGAGAGAGAGAGAGAGAGAGAGAGAGAGAGAGAGAGAGAGAGAGAGAGAGAGAGAGAGAGAGAGAGAGAGAGAGAGAAATATGAAAAAAATTCTTTCCTTTTTTGCTACTTCCATCAATATACAATGAGATATACACAGGCATAAAATCTCTCATATATTTTGTGGAAATAACTTGAGAAACCCAGTTTTTTCAATTATTCACTTGCAATTGATTAATTCAAACTTACTATTTGTATATGCATACCACACTTAACCTGACCTTATTTTCACAAAATATATAGGAATATAAGAACTTTTATGCCTGTGTTTAGCTCTCATTTGTTATCATACATCAGGTACAAATAATAACAGTAGAAAATATCAAAATATTTTTGTTCTTTTGGTAAGCACAGCTAAAGCCCCTTTAAGTAATCACCTTGCTCATTACGTTTATCTATCTATCTATCTGATGCAACATTTATAAATATCGTTTACATAAAAAATAGCACTTATTATTCTCGTAATTCATAAGATTTGTAAATACCTCCTTATCACGTCACTGTGCTATTTATAAACATCACTCGTACTCACATAACTGACAAAAAATTTCAAAACACCAAAAGCCAATTTTTTTGTTTAAAGAATCAACGACGCTGATTGTAGAAAAGACTTACCTTATCTGTAGATTAAGAGATTCAATTTCTTGTTTTAAAATTTCAGCTTCATTCTGCATCTGCGTTCTTTCGGCTTTTAATTTTTTACAATATTCAGCAGCTGTAAATAATAAAACCAGGGCGACATTAGAGCAGAAAGTGGATATCTCAGATGTCTTGTCTATATCATATTATATAAACCTCTCCAATAAGAGATGATAGACCTCTCCAACAAGAGATCATAATGACCATTTTAATCTGATTTGATTTTGATTTTTGTTTCACGTCACACTCAAAAATTTTTCAGTTATATGGTGGTGGCCAGATTCTAATGGTGGAGGAGAGAACCTGGTTACAATGTACCCAGGAAGAGACCACCAGCCTTCTGAAAGTAATCTGGCAAACTTTCTCACAAAAAATCAGCTTAGGTTCCAGCGGGGTTCGAACCTGCGCTGACCAGAAGTGAGAGACTTCATGGTTCAAAGCGCTATGCTCTAACAACTCGGCCCATGATCATTTTAAACTGTTACGGATTGTAAAATGTATTAAACAATAAATTTTACAAAATCTTTTAAAGGGGAGACAACTCATACTCTCATCAGTGATCTAAAGTTCTGGGGGATTTTGGTGTACTCACTTTTTTGCAACATGGCTGCCTTTGCTATTTTGGCATTAGGATTTTGACTTAAAGCTGGTATCAACGAATGGAGAATGTCAAACCCACTCTGAAACAAACAAAAACATTATCCCATAAAAATAAATCTTACCTTGATTTTTTTCAATATCCAGTGAAAATTAATTTAAGACTGGAAAACTACAAACTTCACAGATCTACAGTATACATAGCCCAATTTTTTCTTCTTGACAGTGTTTTAATCAACTGGCATTTTCCTGTTAAAATGACTGTTTCTTTGTTTTTAAATCCCACCTATAATTATTCACTTATTTCACTAGGTATAGGTCAAGGTGCCACACAATTTGAGCAGCACAGTGCATCTATGCACATGTGATGATGGTTCTTAAATGTTCCATGCCAGTTCTGACACAGGACCTCAGTTTTAAGTCTTATCTATGACTTTCACTTCCTGTGCTCAGCGCTCGGTAACATTCACTTGAAATCGTATTTTAGACCAAGGACCAGGGACCTGTTTTATTAAGAAGGTGCAAGTCCTAAGTCTTAAGTTCTTTGACCCGTTTTATCGAAAATAACATAGGACTTTACTTAGAGTAGTGTTGATAAAACGATCAAATAACTTCAGACTTATGACTTACGATCTTGAGAGTTTATGAATACTTAACCAGCTATTTACAAAGGCAAATTATAACAGCATACAGAAATCACTTAGGTCTATGCACAGCCTCTGTCTGGGTAGTCATAAAGAGCTGACCTGATTCAGTCTTAAGTCACAAGTCATACTTCTTTGTAAAAGTCTTTGCAAGTCTTATGTGTGGTCCTAAGATCAAGTCCAAAGACTTAGGACCTTTCGTAAAATGGGCCCCAGGCATATTAGCCGAGTACCAGAATAAGAACTAGGAATGCTCCACCACATGGTCCATTTTCCTTCCAAAATAATGATTTTGTTGGACTCTTGTTTATTGTCCTGCCAAGGACTTTTCACTTATATGGAAATGTCACCAGCTTTGGGTGAAGTGCCATCAATTTTGACCTGTACTATGAACTGACCAAGATGCAGTGAGGGTTCTTTCAGATGCCACGCCTTCCACGACGCAGGACTTTGGTTTTAAGTCTCATCCGAAAGACCCGTGATGTTCACGTAAGTTTTATGCCAAACGCTTGGCAAAGAAACAGTCAATCCCATTTGTTTTTGTTTTCATAAGTCTTAAGCATGAAAGTTCTGAAATCTACAAACAAAGCAAGCACTCGGACTGCAGTCAACTTGCTAATAATAAGTAGATCATTCGATGAATACCACTAACATCAGCCATGATGATACAGAAGTAACTAGTAAATGTTCTGATAGATGACTAATGATTTTAAAATGATAATATATAATCAAAGTTCTGATAGATGACTAATCCTTTTACATACATGTAGATATACAGCCAAAGTTCTGATAGATGACTAATCCTTTTACATAAATGTAGATATACAGTCAAAGTTCTGATAGATGACTAATAATTTTACATACATGTAGATATACAGCCAAAGTTCTGATAGATGACTAATCCTTTTACATAAATGTAGATATACAGTCAAAGTTCTGATAGATGACTAATAATTTTACATACATGTAGATATACAGCCAAAGTTCTGATAGATGACTAATCCTTTTACATAAATGTAGATATACAGTCAAAGTTCTGATAGATGACTAATAATTTTACATACATGTAGATATACAGCCAAAGTTCTGATAGATGACTAATCCTTTTACATGGATATAAAGTAAAAGTTTGGATAGATGACTAATAATTTTTTAAAGATATATACTCAAAGTTCTGATAGATGACTAATAATTTTACATACATGTAGATATACAGTCAAAGTTCTGATAGATTACTAATCATTTTACATGGATATAAAGTAAAAGTTTGGATAGATGACTAATCTATAGTCAACGTTCTGATAGATGACTAATAATTTTACATAGATACATAATAAAATTTTGGATAGATGACTAATCATTTTACAAAGATGTATAGTCAAAATTCTGATAGACGATTAATAATTTTACATGGAAACATAGTCAAAGTTCTGATAGATGATTAATAATTTTACAAAGATATACAGTCAAAGATCTGACAGATGACTAATAATTTTACATAGATATATAGGCAAAGATCTGATAGATGACTAATAATTTTACATGGATATATATTCAAAGTTCTGATAGATGACAAATCGTCCTACAAAGATATTTAGTCAAAGTTCTGATAGAGGACTAATCATATTGCATGGAAACATAGTCAAAGATCTGATAGATGACTAATAATTTTACATGGATATATATTCAAAGTTCTGATAGATGACTAATCATCCTACAAAGATATATAGTCAAAGTTCTGATAGAGGACTAATAATTTTACATGGAAACATAGTCAAAGTTCTGATAGAGGACTAATCATATTGCATGGAAACATAGTCAAAGTTCTGACTGATATCCTGACTAATCATTCTACCTTGATATATACCATATATCTGCATTAAAGGTGGGTGTTCACAGAATTTCATTTATTAATTTTTTTTTCTCTCTTAAAATTGTGAAAAATGCCCATTGCATTATTTCCCCCATTTGTGAATTCTATATATATATATATATATATATGTCATTTTGTACTGTTGACGTAGTTTATAACAATTATGTATATTTCTTCAAGTAGTTATGAATATATATATATATATATATCACAAGTTTGAATCAAACTAAAATTCCCGCCCTGCTACAAATGACAACCTGTGATGGCACACTTTTCATTGAAATTTGATTACTCACAATAGAAAGGTAAAAATGGGAAAAAAAAAAAACCAAAACACAGTAAAACTGATTAAAAAAATATGATATATTTTCCAATTTGAATATTTTGTCATATACCTGAGATATAACTAGATCCAACATGTAAAATTTATTTTTAATCAAACATTATTATTTTTTTTTTTTTTTTTTTTTTAAATTTTTTATTTTTTTTTTTTTTATTTTTTATGTTATATTTTTATTAAATATTTTTTAAAATTAAAAAAAACCCCAATTTTAACTGCAATGAATATTAATGAAAACAGATGTCTCATGTTTAGTTTAGTATGAAAATGTACTAAAAAAAAAGAATATTAGGAAATTGAACAAACAGAACTGGAGTGCTGGTTAGTTTTGTTACAGAGAAGCAACAAGTCTACACCAATAACCATGTGTTATGTACAGTAACAGACACAGTATTCCCTCACGTGAAACTGATTTGTCTGTGAAATTAGATGTCAGGAAAAACGTTATCTTGCCCAGCAGGGTGAGATAAACTCATTCCAGAAGTGCCGGAACTACTTCTTAAACATATTTTTTGTCATCTGCTTGTAAAGAAATATGGATGCATTCGCTAATCTATACTGTTTCAAGATGAGAGAAAAACAGTCAAACACCACTCTGAGGGAGGGATGGCAAAATCTCCTCGTGCCCAAAATTTTGTTAGTCCATGACTCGGCAAGCCTCATCACGGACAAACAAAATTGTGTGCACTGGGATTGAGATTTCGCCATCCCTCCCTCAAATTGGTGTTAGATTGTATTACTCTCTAAACACTAACACCGCTCGTGGCAGTCTTGTGGTACAGCATTTTAATGACAGGCAGAGAGTCATAAATGCAGACACCAAAATCCTGTGTACGGCCTGGTGTGGCACACATATGACATAAGATTGTAGGTTCACGTAGCTATTTTTAGAAGTAAGTCAAACCTGGAATAAGGTATAATGATTTACTGGGCATCACATACAAGGTATTTCAGTGGCGTATGTATACCTCCACAATGATCCTGGCAAAAATTTGAGTTGTAAATTCAAGTAATCAAGCATTTGAGTAAATGTCTGGGCACTTTGCATGAATTTGAGTCTGATTTTCATTTTATGCGACACTCAACGAAATTTTTCTGTTACATGGTGGTGGCTAGTTTTTAATGGTGAAAAAGAGAACCTAGTTACAATGTGCCTGGGAAGAGATGTTACCAACAGCCTTCTGTCAGTAAACTGACAAACTTTCTCACAAGAGCAGCTTAGGTTCAAGTGGGGTTCGAACCCGTGTTGACCAGAGGCAAGAGACTTCATGGTGTCAGGTCTTTTTCTAAAATTTTCAGAGCCGATATTCGGGGCCCATTCCCAATGTAAAGTACAGTGAAACCAGTATATAGGGGCCACCCATGGGACCAAAAATATTGACCTTTATGTGCAGGTTACCCCTATACACAGATTCAATTAAGTTGAAGTATGAAGTCAAGGGACTTGAAAAACTGGCCTTTATAAACAGGTGATCCTTATATAGAGGTGGCCACTATAGCAGGTTTTACTGAACATGTACATGTGTTTTTTCCCAAATGGATGAATAAAATTATCAATTAGGTGTACAGACCATGACCAAATTGAAGAACGGATAAATGCAGGGGGAATGCATTAAAAAAAAGATTCTGTTATATTTAGATTTACACGTGTGCAAATTATTTTTCCTAATTTGACATGAATTCGCTTAAAAACACCCAGCTGTGTCGCCAATGGCATTTTCCCAAAAGTGTCAGAAAAGGCCTTGGTTTAAAGTGTGATGTCTAACCACCCCGTGAAAACAAGTACAATGGTGGGCTGTATGCAACTTTGGAAGCCCAGAATAAATCTATTGAACTGAATAGACATAATTCAACACATTATTTTTTTTGGATAAAATTTGAAAACCAGTGTACAGTAAAGTTATGCCATATTCTGTGTCCCTGTACATAATTTAGTAAATAAAAAATAGTCAAGAGAAAAGGAAGAATGAAGAGTTAGACTGAGTGAAGTTTAGTCAAAGCACATGCAAAAACAAATACCTTTGGCTGACTGACCTTGATATTACATCTGCGCTTCTGCTCAGATGTAATGTGTGATGAACGTCTTTGGTCATCTTTACCCTCACCTTCAGCCCTCACTGGCGAGTCCTGAAACAACAAGAATGACTTGTGAGAACGATTCTCAGTAAAAACAGAAGGACTGGATCACATCCCAAAATTGACATAAAAAATGTGCATTATCAACAAAAAGTTAACTTTTGGACACAAAATGAATACAAGAGATCACACTTTCTGCCACAAAAATGTGGTCTCTCGAAAGAGGTTTTATTTACAGAGATATCTAACTGAATGGTTTTCAAAACGTCGTCTTAAAAGACAGGCGTTCTTTCATGACAGTGGTCTCTCAAGACTAGTTCCACTGTTACTGTATTCAAACCAATAAGCGCCCAAGTCCCTATAAGCATCCCTTCCCTTTTACTCTTTTTTTATTTATTTTTTTTTAACACACAATTGTGAATTTTCTCTAGCCCATGACAAGGAGATGTGAACCAGAAAAAATATAGGTAACAGTTTATCTGTAGCCCCCCCCCCATCCCACCCACCACCAACAGAAGAATGCTGTTAGGTGTCATCAGTAACAACTACAACAACTTCACCACCGTGCCTTATAAAAGAATTAACTGTTTTATGTCAATTTGATTATTGATTAGTCCCAATAAGCGCCCAATATTTTATTCTTATTTTTGTAGTGCCCTGGGCACTTAATAGGTCGAATACGGTACCCTGGGCGCTTAATAGGTCGAATACGGTAAGTTACATCATGTGAAAGTACATAGATAATGAATGTAAATGATCTTATACATGGTTCGTACAGAAATACAGAACTCAAAATCTAGGCCTTTTCCAGGACTGTAGGTCAATTTTCCAGGCCTAACATTGTATGAAAACTAATGAAAAAAATAAAAAATACAATTAATTTAGCATGCCACCTTTTAATTTAAAACTGTTTCAGACTCTTAACCTTCTCTTCAATTGTTTCCAATAGGGTTTTTGAATGTATTGAAAGTATTTTTGGTAGCACTAGTAACAACAGATTCCCCTTTAAATCCAGCATCAAACTCGCATTCAGTTTGAGATCTACTATTGCATGCTATCGGTGAAAGCATTGATTGTGATTTAATTCCGGATTCATTGCTTCGGTGTCTCTCCCTTTTGAGTGACTTTTTAAGAGCCGATTCTCCCATTTTTTTAAAAGTTAAACGATTTCTGACACCAGGTGTAGCCTTTAACTTCCTTCACCCATGCATACGTTTCTCCCCACTTCCAGTTGTAAACAGTATTATTTAATGGCATATTTAAAATTGGGTAAGTAGGTCGATGTCACAGACTGTTTAGGCTCCTTGTTGAAATTCATGCTTCGTTGCTAGTATAACAGGAAGTGAGAAAACAGTGCACATACTTCTGCACAAGTCTACATGTAAAAAAAACGGACCCGGATCCAGACGGGACAAATCCGGATGAGATATAAGCAAGGTTACGTGAAACATGTTGATAGGTGAAAAAAAACTTATAATACATCTACAAAACAACCAATTTTTATATTTTTTTTTTATTTCTCCTAATCCAACATGAAACAAACTGGTATGTATTAAGATATTTTAAAAAACTACTGGACTTTTCCAGGTAGGTGATTAAAAATCCAGGATTTTCCAGGTCTAGTATCATTTTTCAGGTGTTTTCCAGTACCCCTTCAATTTTCCAGGTATTTTCCAGGCTGTTATATGATATAAATTCTACGCCAATTTTAGCAACATTATATTGAAATAAGGAAACCTGAAAATACAAAAAATTGTTTGAAAATACAAAAATCTCTTTAAATTCATTGTCATTTGACTTCAACTGAGAAATTTTGACTGCAAACAAACAGACAGACAGACGATCCAAACACTATGAGCTCTCGGCAGACCTTTCAGGCCGGAGGCATAATAAAAAGACTTTAACATCGAAAAGCTGAGTTTTACAAGAAAAACTTACCGCTGAGAAACTACTTCTTGGACTTAACGCAGTATCCAACTTCGATGAAGGACTGCTTAGTGTGAAGGACATCGGACTCTCCTGTAAAGACTTTTGGCTCTCTGAAACTTTTGGACTAGTAGCAATGGACGGGCTCAAAACTGTTGATGTTTTGTTATCTAAAAGAGAGTGAGTAACTTTATCATACTTGGCTAACAGACATGATAATTTTATTTGAGATGCTAGTGGCTTACTGAAAAAATTCCTGAAATTACTATCGAAACTTGTTTTTAATCCCTTTGTCAATCTTTTTAAAATGCAAATCGATCTAAAACACTCATTTTAGATTTTCAAATTTCAGTCACCATGTGCTATAAGATATCAACCTCGCTTCTGCAATGAGTCAATGTAACATCGATGCTGATTGGTCAATTTAGTTACAAAAAACAAATGAAAATAAAGGTAGCAAAAGTCGTCAGATGAACCTGGAATTGTATCTTGAGGGTCTGCCTAGTAACCAGAAAGAACCAGAGAAATTGGGTTATTCTAAATCATGAAATATTAATCAAACTCCAGAAATGTTTGGGGGAAGGGAATTAAAAATCCGAAAATCTGGAAAACTAGCATTTATATTTTATTGTTAATTTACACTCTGCCTTCCCACACCCATATATATATATATATATATATATATATATATATATATATATATATATATATATATATATATATATATATATATATATATATGAATGTCAAAATATTATATGAAGAACAAGAATTTTGGACCTATGCTGTTGATGGATAACAATGTAGGAAAGTTACTTAAACGTGCCAAAAACCAGCTCAGGAATGGAACCTGGGACCTCTCATCTGTAAAGCCAGCACTTTACCATTCGGCAACCGACAGAGATTCAACAGGAATGAAGAGATGTACAATGTATACTGTTAATTTGAATACATGAATATTGACAAAAGAATACTTGTAGGTGTATATGCTAAGCTGAGTCTACAAATGATTGTGTGCTAAATGGTATTCATCATTACTACCCTGGTACAAGTGCTTGTTCAATGTTAGTAGTTTGTCAGAATTTGGGGAAAAGTTGGTTAGGAACACAGCTCCCATTGAAAAGTCAGCAGGACATCAAGCTCCTACTGGGAAAAATCAGTGGGGCATCAAGCTCCAGCCGGAATAGTCAGTGGGGAATCAAGCTCTGACTGGAAAAGTCGGGTGGGAACACAACTCCTTCTAGGTGGGTTAATGGGGAATTCAGTTCAAACTAGAAAAGACAGTGGGGAGGCAAGCTTCCCTGGAAATGTCAGTGGGGAATCAAGCTCCCACTGGAAAAGTCAATCTGGAATCAAACTCTTGTTGGAAAAGTCAGTAAGGCAGTGGGGAATCAAGCTACTGCTGCAAAAATCAATGTGAAAGTCAAACTCCTGTTGGAAAAGTCAAAGTGGAATCAAGCTCCTGTTGGAAAATCAATGTGGAATCAAACTCCTGTCGGAAAAGTTGGTAAGTCAGTGGGGAATCAAGCTCCCATTGGAAACCTAAGCTGATCAGATGGGGAGTTTTTGCCTGTTTATATATGTAAGCCATGTATTCTTTTCCCGGTCATCACAACATAAATGAAAAGTGGTTCAGAGTGGGGTAAAACTCCAGTACACGAACACTTGTTATACATTAAGAAATAATATACACAGCTACAGCTATACACAGCTACAGCTATACCTTACCTGGTGAACCAATGTTTGTTAAATCAATAGAACCGGTGATACCGCTACTGAAAGTCTGGGGACTGGCAATAAGGACACTTTGCTGTAGCTCCGGCAGTTGCTGAAAGCATAAAATGTTTATTTTCTTGATTTCAAGTATGTGCTACATTTGTAGATACAAATTTTTAATTACAGTAAAACTTGCTTTAGCAATGGCCTGTGTAAAACCACCTGGTTGTAAAGACCTGGACCCAGTTGCACAATAGGTTGTTAAATTTAACGTGAAGTTAACCAATGTTAAACCAATGGGCTAACTGTAGGTTAAATCTAACAATGTGTTGTGCAACCGCGTCCTGATCATAAGCAAACTTGTACTAAACATACAAGATGCAAGTACAGTCAAACCTGCATTAAAGGATACCTCTGTATAAAGATCACCTGCCTTTAAAAATCATTCAAACATTTCAGCAACTTTTGTTAACTTGTATAATGAATAAACCTCTTTATAAAGGCCGCCTGTCTATCACAGCAACTTTTCCCTATTGACTTGTTTGGCCTTTATAGACAGGTTTGATTGTACCGATATCTGACGATAAACAAGATGTGTTTGTGAAACACAAATGCCCCTGGTTCCAACACATTTCTATGCTGGCAAATAAATATTGCAATGTCCTACATTTTGACCCAACCCCATCCCCAGGGGCATGTGATATCAGTGAAGTGTGAGCAACCCTTAGATGAACTTACAGTCTATGTTTGATTACTGTATCACAATTCAAACTTAAAATATTGCACTTTATATGTAAGCGGGATGGAATAACGGACGGACAGACGATCCAAACACTAGATGCTCCCGGCGGACCTTTCAGCAGGCCGGGGTCATAAAAACGTGTCATACTAACCTTATTTAGTATGGGAGCCACAACGATGGATGGCTGTGTTGTCTGAACAGTATGAGCTGAGGCCTGGAGGCCCGTTAAGGTGGTTTGTGATGGAACATCGGGCAATCCTGTCACTTCCTTCTTCACACTTATAATTGCACCAGGATATGTACCTAAAGAAAAAAATAATAAATAAAATAAAACAATTGAACAATAGATGTAATGCTTGATGTATGACACTATCAATAAAACAACCCATGTGTCATGATTCTTCACATTTTTCGTACAGTTTTAGTTATTCTACGGCCATCTATCACAAACGTATTATTATGGTAAAATTTTATACAGGTCTACCAAGGTAAAGTGGCACGTCCGGGTTCTGTCAAAAAAAAACCCAAACAATACGGTCTATTCTCCAAAAACAAGTTGTACAGATAAAACTATTGCCTCATTCGGATTCCATGTATTACTGAAGCTCGAATATTTTCATATCGACAAAAACCCGTCACCCCGGTTATGATTTAATTTAGACTTCGGGGCTCTGACATTAATTGCTTGTCCGACTGTCGGTGTCCAGACGAAAATCATCTCGGACAAGTAAATCTTCCTAAGCACTTGTCCAAGAGGACAAGTTTAAATAATCAGCAATATTTATAATTTGTTATTTCAAACCTTAACTAAATTTATGTTTTGAATTTCGCTAATTCAAAACTGAAGCTTCAATTACTTGGATATACATGGTGGTAGTTTTATCTTCCTATGCATAAACACAGACAGACGTGACTTCTGATGAAATCATAAAAATGTAGGTGCGAATGTGGAGTCATGAGGTTTCTGAAAAGTAATCACTTAAACGCTTGTCACCTATGAGAAATTAATAGCTTTGGAGGCTGCAGTGACAGTGATTTGATTACAGATTTGACCTACTATCATAAACATGGGTTTGGCAATTTATTGGTTTACGGTGGATAAAAACAAATCATAAACAAAATAATACTGAAAACTGATTTGCATACCACATTAAAAAAAAAAAGAAGAAATAATGAAAGACAAGTTGAAATTGAGAGCAATTTAAAAACATTCTGCAGTCAATCAATCTCCCAAGATCAAGCTTCCAATGATAAGGTATTGTTTTTTAAGCTAGTTTATTTTAACAGTATAATTTGAAAAGTGGCAAGTTCTGGACATTATTGAATTGTGTGAATACATATCTATTGTTTTTTGTTTTTTTTGGTAATATCTCTATCGTTGTTGTTGCTTATATCGTTTGTCATTTGATGAATATTCACTTATTTGGTAGGCCCAATTATTTGTTATCATTTTTTATTAAAAATATATATTTTTAATTCTATGAATTTTTCTTTGTAAATGACGGACAAGTGGATTTGTGATTCGGACAAGTTACTTTTTTATATTACTCCGATGGGACAAGTTAAAAAAAAATCCTTAATGTAGAACCCTGCACTCCATGTGTTAGCTGTTACAGAGTTCAATTAATTAAAACCTTTTTCCACTTAAATTTACCAAAAATTACTTTTTTTTTTTCTCAAAATTTTGTGCATTTTAAAAAATGTTGAATGGCATTAAAAATAGATTTTTTTTTTTCAGGGAGGGTGCATAATTTTGGTAGTACAGTGGAACCTGTCTTCAGAGACCACCGCTTTCTGCCACTGAAATGTGATCTCTCAAGACAGGTGGTCTCTCTAAAGAGGTTTTATTTAAAGGATTGTTTAACTGCATGGCTCATGGAATGTGGTCTATTAAGACAGGTGGTTTTTCATGAAAGTGGTCTCTCAAGACAATGTTCCACTGTAACTGTAACTCCAATTCATCATCAGGCATGTTTCCCATGTTTACATGTGCCTTTGCAGAATTACTGTGTACCTGGAGATTTTCAGCCTGGTTATTTTCGCCTTTTTTACAATAGAAAACATATTCACACCATCTTAAATTTCCCCTAAATTATCAGATTCCCATTGATGGTAGATATGTCCATGCTTCAACTATTTGGCTTAAAAATTTTGTTTCCATTTTGAATTCAGTCTCTCATCTAAGGACAAAAATGGTGAATAGAGAGACTGAATCTATAAACGTACATGGACCCTATTTACAACATACATGTAATATATTGCAGGCCACAAAATAACAGAAATCATCATAACCCATTTACAGGTTACGCTAAAAGGAATGGCCGTAACCTGCAGGACGATAAAAATAATGAAGACTTAAAAATGAAATTCAGCGAGAACAAAAAGGAGGTAACGTGATTTGTCTTTGTTGTAACCTCCAAGTAACTTGAACGATCGCTCCTGTGTTATTTTGTGGTCTGTATTGTAAAAATTTCCCATCTATAATCTTTAATGCAATTGATTCATATACTCCTACTCATCTTATCACAGTAATGCAGACAGTTGAAATGTACAACTGTGAGAGAGTCTACCTGTAGAATGACCTTTGGATTTTCATTTTTCTCATGTTTTTATCAATCACTATGCCAGACGATCTACCTGTGATATTTGTAGGCTACCTGAGTTTACTATATATGTACAGACACAGGTGTAAACAAATTTGTAGGTCACTGTACAATGTATACTGAACCTTTGTTTACCTGTTCAGTAGGTCAGTTTGTAGGTCAATCAGTGTTGCACCTGAGCTTACTAAAATATTCCAAAAACATGAACACAACATACAGTTTATTTACTATGTTTACTGAATATTAGCATTAAATACTTTACTACCAGGTCACAGACACCATTTTATAAGACAATATGGGGGGAGGAGAGGGAGGGAGAGAGGGAAAAAGAGAGAGAGAGAGAGAGAGAGAGAGAGAGAGAGAGAGAGAGAGAGAGAGAGAGAGAGAGAGAGAGAGAGAGAGAGAAGGAGAGAGAGAGAGAGGGAGGGAGAGAGAGAGAGAGAGAGAGAGGGAGAGAGAGAGAGAGAGAGGGAGGGGAGGGAGAGAGAGAGAGGGGGGAGGGAGGGAGAGGAAGAAGCATAAACATTTTCACTTGTTCTACAAGGCAAGTAGTGCTGAAGTCTGTGTCCAGAATACAAATGTCACTTGTCCGAAATTTAAACATCTTTCTTACTTGTGATTTTACAATAATTTCTGCTTCTTCTAGACTTTTTATCAAGGACACTTTTAATTTTCTTATATCTAGCTTTTTTTCAAGGTCTATTAAATATTTTCTTTATGCAATCTTTTTTTCAAGGTTAATCTGATATTTTCTCTAATATGTTTATGTTTATAAACCAACATTTTCTATTTACATTACATATACTACTATTTTCAAAGTCAACAAAATATTTTTTCTTTACAATAACTTTTTTTTATATCAAGGTCAATTCAATATAGATATCAATATCTTATTTAACGAGTTTTTATCAAAGTCACGCAGGTATCATCTTCAACAGTTTTTTTTATAACGTGCAAGTCTATACCCACATATTTACATTTTGCTCCATTGATAAAATCAAAGTCAATGTCGGTCTATCATTCAAATCGAAAGATAATCAGATGTCATTCTCTGTCTGTGTACATTACGAAACACGTAGTAATCTTACTGAATGACCCGTCAAATTCCTCGTCTTCACGATTCCTAAAATATTAAGCCTATCATGAATTAATAAGTAGTAACTTGTCATCTAGGCGTTTCATGTCACTTTTTCCTAGCGTGAAATCCAAGTAGACAGGGCTTACTGGTTTGCAGGGTTAGAAATTAAAGGAACTATATAGCAAGTAGAAATGTTGTTATCTAAATATTTCTTTTGCTCTCGGTTTTAAGATTTATTAGCCAAAGTCTAATATAGTAAAATCCAAATAACCTGGCGGGGTGGAGTCTTGTGAACCCTATCTTGACCCGGACCAGTTTAAATTTTAGGTAATAAAGCATAACATTAAAATTACATGGACTAGAGTAATCGTTCCTACTTGTCAACATACATAAGAGAGTATCCAGTGAAGAATAAAACGTTTTTCTCATGCAGCTTGTCATAACTGATAAGTGAGTAGAATCATCTGTATGATAATCAAAAGGATAGTCTGTCGCACAACCTTATGTGAATCGGACAATACCGTGCTTTGATAGGCAACTTGGATAAAATGTCTGCCTAGCATTGTGGGTTTCAGTAACAGGACATAATCCCAATGCCAAAAATGGCTTGTATTCCCCACCCCCACCCCCATAACATACAAAAATTCCTGATATAGATTTTCAAAACAAAGAATACATTTTTGTATTTTCAGATTTTTGTATTTTCCAACAAATGTCCCTAATTAAATGTTTCTGTTAAAACAATATATATTTTCCAAATTTTTTTATTACCCTGGATACAGAATTTTGGAGGTTGGAAAATCCCTGGCTACCAACATTTGTACATAGCAAAATTTTACAACTGTTGATTTCCATCCCTGGACTTTGTCACAAGCCCATAACAACAGTTCATTGCGTTGACATATTCTTGGCATATTTTTGGATATAAAAAGACCATTAAACAAACAACTCGTAAGACCTACATATATCTACAAAACATTCACTGAGGAAAGCTATTTTTATCCTAACCTTGACATAGTTTTGGTGTACACAGACTGTGCATGAGCGAAGATGACTTCTCTTTTTCAAAGAAAAAAAAAACAAAAAAAAACAACAACATATAATGTCTATATCAATGATCATTATCTTCAGACGATATCAATATCGTGTCAAAATGACCTACTTTATATGTACATGTATGTATCATTTTTTTATAATCAAAGATGATCATTTTTTATTTTTGAATTTCTAAATTGCAATTTGCAGATAAAAAGATGAGCAATATATCTTTCATCTACATACTGATATTTCAAGTATTACAGGCCTATTCAACTATTACATGCAAATTACAGGTACATTACTTTTCATGTTATCATGACAAAAATCTTTTAAATTATACATGCATGGATAGTTTGATGCAGCAGAAATACATGTACAAACTTTATATACCTTTTTCATTACAAATTATTAAGGCATTTAATGCTGTCAAGCATTCTGAGCGAGTTTTGATAAATCAATAAATATTGCTTACATGTAAAATCATCAAGTGAACGGTTCAAGCAATTATGAAACTTAAACCAAAGCTTTAAGGGGACAGATTGATGGATGTACAGACAGACTGACGGATGTAAAGACAGACTGACGAATGGATAGATAGACTGACAGATGGGAAGATGGACTGATAGATGGATAGATGGCCTGACGGATGGATAGATGAGCTGACAGATGAATAGACGAGCGGATGTATGGATAGATGGACTGACGGATGGATAGACGAGCTGACAGATGAATAGACGAGCGGATGTATGGATAGATGGACTGACGGATGGATAGATGGACTGACAGATGGATAGATGGACTGACGGATGGATAGATGAACTGACAGATAAATAGATGATCTGACAGATGGATAGACAAACAGATAGATGAACTGACAGATAAATAGATGATCTGAAAGATGGAAAGACAGACAGATGAATAGATAGACTGACAGTTAAATAGATTAAATAGATGAACTGACGGATAGACAGACTGACAGATGGATGGATGGACTGATAGATGGATAAACAGACTGATGAATGAATAAACAAACTGACAGATGGTTGTATGAACTAATAGGCTAGACAGACTGACAGATAAATAGACAGACAGTTGGATAGACAGATGGACTGATTACTGGATTGACAGATTGATGAGATGATGGATGGATGAAAAAGATGGATGGATGGACTGACTGACAGATAGATAGGCACACTGACAGATGGATATATGAACTGATGGATGGGTAGATGGAAACCTAGAGTTTTCCAGGTTCTACTTGTAAGGGAATAATAAAGGATCTTTTTAGAACATAGCCAATGATTATTTTTAATAAACCATCTGTTAACCATTAATAGAAAGTTTGATATGGACAGATTTTGGCAAACTCACCAATTAAACATTAACTCTTATATAAATCAAAGCTTACAACATCACTCATTTTTTGAATACAGATATATCTAATATCTAAAAACTTTGCATACCATACGGTTTCAAATATTCTGATGTACATGTATCGTACCCAACAGGGCAAGCTTTTCATGCAGTGTCATTAGATCGCCATTTTCAAATATCAGACCACAAAATAACAGAAATCAACGTAACCCACTCAGAGGTTATGCTGAAAAAAAAAATAACAGTAATCTATAGATTACCATAACAATTACAAAGACCCAAAAATATATATAATTTTAGCAATTACACTGTATTGTTTTTTTCTTTCTACTAATTACATACAATGTATACATATATATTGACAAGTACAGTGTGTATTTCGAAGTTCAAAGTAGGTAAAAAAAAATATATGAAGTGACAAATATCATAGAGAACAAAAAGGAGGTTACGTGATTTGTATTTGTCATAACTTCCACGTAACCTGAACGATCGCGCCCTTGTTATTTTGCGGTCTGAAATATCAACTAATTATAGCTACATTGTAGCTTATTCGCTACATGTATTTTATGTGACACGTTGTCCATTTTTTTTAGGATTTTGATATAGATCATTATATATCATTCACAACTGAATTATACAGGGCTTTTTCTATAGTTTCCAAGGGATCAAATTTCGGCCCCATTCCCAATGCAAGTTTATTTTACCAATTTCATGAAAAAATTTACCATTTTGATATTAAGCTCATGACCATAATTAAAAATAGCGCATATGGGGAAATGCATTTAAAAAAAACATTTAGTTTTCCATGTGTGCACACAATTCTTCCCAAAATGACACAAATTCACGTTAAAATTCCCAATTGTGTTGCCAATGGTATTTTCCCCAAAACTGACAGAAAAAGGCCTGTTATAAAGATAATAATGATATACATGTACATTTATGTATAAATAAAAAAAATCTAAATGCAAAAACTGCTAAACCTGATATAATCAAACGAGTTCCTTGTTTATAAGAAAAATCTATTGGTTCTGTCTCTGACAACATTGACTTGCTTTCTCCTGGAGACTCCAAAAGTCTGTCATGACCCAGTGTGCTGCTGATTAAACAGTATCAACACTGGCTGACCAAACAGATGATGCAATAATTATCATGAACACAATGTAGGAACTACATGTATTGGTTCTTGGACAAACTAAAAATGGCTAGAAATAAAGCTTTGAATGAATACCATGGCTTTAGTAAAAAGGACAGTCTTATTATTAGAATTATTATTTTTATCTAAAAGGGCTTTTATTTTCCAGGCCTCTTCATTCAGTTCTTTAGCAAACAGGAAAAAGAAATAAATAAAATATGCTGATTTGCAGACAACAATGGCATAACAGAAGGATGATGCAATCATTTTCGTGTATGGTTCTTTAATACACTAGAATGGCTAATGACTATAAATTTAGCCTAAGTGAATATTATGGTATGGTGTATGCTTCGGTTTTTTTTTTATATTTTGATACCAATTAAAAATTTATTCTTCATTTTGTTACGTCCTTTAATAATTTACTTTCTAAGGCAAACTAAAAATAAATACCTAATCTACCATTATATCTAAAACAGTGAACCAGAAAAAAAAAAATGATGCAATAATTTTCATGTCTAATCTGGTTCTTTCTTTACTAATCCTAAAGTAGCTAATAGTTTGACCTTGTACCATTATTTCGGTAAAGAAAGGTTCTTTTATCATTTATTTAAATGATGCAATAGTTCTGTTAGAAAACAGCAAACAACAGAAAAAAAGTATCTAAATAGGTAATAAGAAGAATAATGAGAGATGAGGAAAGCACCCCTAAAAATGATAATAAACCCAAAATATCACGTGTAATACATTTTGTTGTGTAGTCCAGGAACCAGATCCAGAACACATTGTTAAATTTAACCTACAGTTAGCCCATTGGTTTAACATTAGTTAACTTCACGTTAAATTTAACAACCTATTGTGCAACTGGGTCCAGATGGCAAAATTAATATATCAAACTGAATTTACATGTAATATGAAACTTCTAATTTTTCTTATTCTGAAGTAAAACTAACATTTTTTTCATGATCCTCTCCCCCCAAAAAAGCACAAGTCCCCTCCACCAAACCCCAACACCTATATAAAACTAAAATGAAATCTTTATAATAAAAAGATTGATAAAAGACACACCCCCCCTGCGAAAAACAAGTAAAAAATAATCAAATGAGTATTGTATAACTGGACATTTTCTTTATAAAAATTGAAAAAATAATATTTATAAAAGGATAAATATATGTAACTAATGCAATTTTAAGATTCAAAATTTTATCAAAAGAACTTCAGGAGTTTTATAATGTACAAGTATATTATAAGTTTTAACCAAATGTTTACATTTGAAATATTTTATTTAAAACTGAGTTAAATTGTACTAATTTACATTAAATGAATAAATCTAATTAGATCTAGTAAATCCAATGGCAATTGAATTAACTTCATGAATATGGAAAATAAACCCATCACATAAATAAATGCAATTACAATTCCTAAATTGATCGATAGATCTAACCTAAAATCATTAATCAATACAGAACACAAAATATTGTAATCTAAGTAATCAATTTCTGAAATGGACAAGGACAGCACCAACCTCTTTGGATCCATCTAAGTCCCAGCTTAGGAGCACCAACTGACTGTTCTGTCAACATTGTTTTGCTTTTTCCAGCAAATACTAAATAACTGATTGTAAAAGTAGTAATACAAAATTAACACTAGCTAGTAGCTATAGATTTAACAGACCAAAACAATAAATGATGCAACTGATTTTCTGTCCCTAACTGTCACTTATGAAACTTGATGAGGGGCCTGACATGTATTATCACCAGATGATAGCCGGTTTGTTTGACAACGTACAAGTGATCACTATTTCTACACAACGCTCACAGTGAAGAAGTGCATCAGGTATTTTCTAGAGTAAGGAATTCTTATTGGGGACTTCTGTAATAATCTCAAGGTCACTGCTAGTGGTACACGACAGTCTTGTATATATAAGCATGATCATGGAATGTGATTATCATGTGATTGTCACATGTCTATAGTACTCAACATGAAAATTTTCCCTTGGTTCACAGCATGACCATTTCTATATTAAGCTTAAGGTACATGAAGATCTACATCAAGGTTGTGAAAGTGAAACAAAAATAAATAAATATATATATATATATATATATATGAGATATTAATGATATGAAAAAAGACAAGTGCTTGAACAAGTGTAAATAAAATTACAGGAATAATCTATCTGATTTATGTGACTATAACAAAAGTAAAGTGAACACAGTCTTCTATGAAAAGGTGATAACAGGATACAAGAAATGTTTCTTTATTTACATGTTTAAAGGCATACAAGCTGTCAAAATGAATTTTTTGGTTTTTTTTTTGTATTAGAAGTTTCAAATATTTGATGTTTTATACAAATAAAATGTTTACTAATAATATCATGTCAAGAATGAAGTTTCAGTTTATCAATTAGATCTAACTACAGTTATATGTATTTAAGTTTCTTTGTTTATATGTTTACATACAAGCCATCAAAATGGATTTTGTTTGTATTAAAAGTTTCAAATATTTGACGTTTTTAAACAATGTTTTTAAAAAATCCCGGTTGAATAAAATTGTTATAATGTTGAATTTGTGAAAAGAAAACGATTGTAAATAATGGGGGAGTAAACATTTGTATTCTTATGTAGATGACAGGAATATCAATCGTACACATATTTCATTCATTCTAGAATTAAATACACATGAATGATAAATAAAAATAATGTACTGTTCCTTTTGTTATAGTCATCCTAGGCCTGTTGTTTTCAAAATTTTAAAACAAGCTCCTAAAGGTAATCCATTTTTTTTTTTTTTTTTGGTGGAGAGGGGGGGGATTGGGGGGAGGGGGAGTGATGGTGATTGCAAAATACAGCAAGTTTCTTTATACTCTATAAGTACAAAATTAAAATTGTATGTCATAAAAAGATTTTAAAAACTTCTGAAATATTAAAAAAAACCTGTTTGAGTACAAATGCAAAATTTGAGAGTTGAGAGAGAGAGAGAGAGAGAGAGAGAGAGAGAGAGAGAGAGAGAGAGAGAGAGAGAGAGAGAGAGAGAGAGAGAGAGAGAGAGAGAGAGAGAGAAAGAGAGGTGTTTTTCACAGAACCTGAAACCTCCCAATGACCTGTAAATAGTGCAAGTGCACTTAAAATAAGTGCAAAGGGTCATTAGCTATTTTTCAAACATTTATGTTTTCTCCTTTACTTCTTAGAGTGATAGACATTAACAACTAGAGGCTCCCAGGAGCCTGTATAGCTCACCTAAGTAGAGTTGTTGCAGAATGAAAATCAACAGATTGTCTAATGTTTAAATAAATGCTTGAAATTTAATACACAATATTTATTTCTATCACAAAATTTCAATATTTCCTTTCAAAACTAAAACATATTTCAAAATTTTTGAGACAATACATACCAAGTATCATCGACTTTTCATGTATAAGACCCAAGAAATTTACCTTATCCAAAAACTGGTCAAGGACAAAAAGTCCCATGCAAGACTGTCATGTATTAGACAAGACCAACCTATATACCAAAATATTGTTAACTGTAAAAAAAAACACTTGAGTGTTACAAATGTCCCCCAAAACCGGCATATTAATAGTGTCAATGAAAAAATATACAATTTAAGTCACATTAATTTACAGGCTTTTTTCTGTTTCCATGGCAACAGTCGCCATTTTTGAAAAATTTTAAGACCAGAAAATTATTTTGAAGATACAACTACATCATTTCCTTTGTATTTTTTTTATCATTACTCGGCAATCCGTGTGCTGACAGGCGAGACATCTATTAGGTCCACACATGTTGGATTAGGTGTGTTTTTCTCGGGTACTATTCATGGTAGGTCAATGATATTTGGTATGTATCCTAAGCTACACAGCCTAGGCATTCTTCCTGTAAAGTACCATCCAATTCTGCGCACTTTAGACCCTTTCACGATAACTGCGGGTCCTGACTCCCTGAACTTGACACATAAGTGTTTTTTTATTTCTATCAAATTTGGCTCTGTTAATAGGACCCAGTTCCCGATGGGAATTGGGAAATATACCTATATTTTCCCAAAAACATGACAAATTTCCCCAATCCAGCAGTGCTGTTAATCTACAATAAATCTTTCTAAGATAAATATTTTAAAATAGACCCTTTTTATTTATTATGTAAACAATGTTTGAAATACTGTCTTTAATGTTGCAATATAATTTATCTGTTGCAAGTATAAAGAAATAAATAGAACACCCCAGATAATGCATTTTGTAATTTCCATAATTTCTCAATTTAAAAGGACCCAGGCCCTTTTTGGACCAAGTTTAGCGAAATAGTAAATGCTAGACCAAATCTGTCGACCCATTTCAATGAAAGAAACCACATCCAAATCAGACAAAAATTGAAACTTCTGCAACCATATATGCAAGACGTAAATTAGCCTATTTTGACCCCTTTTTTCCTTAATCACTAGATGCAACATCAGGCACAGGTGGAAGAAACTTTTTCCCTTCACTCCAGGCAAGTTAAAATCCAACCTTTTTAGTCTTACCAGCAAAAAAACACTGACAGAAGTGGAAAAAAATATGATAAAGGGAGGTAATATATAGAGAGAAAATTGACAAAATAATACCTGCAATCCCGACACTGTCTTTCTATTATATATATTGATGTGAACTTGAGCAATTATGAATTCCCCATTAACAAACTTTTGTTTAAGTTTGATGCCATACATTTTAACATAATTGGCCTCATCATGTTTCTTTAATTTCTATTTTGTTAACTACTTCAAAGAAAAACTGAATTTGTTTCAATATGCATTATTATACCTTTACTTGTCAGATTCAGATAAATAAATAAATCCTAATTGACCAACATCAAATCTAGACACTCTGGTATCTCTTAAAACCCATACAGGATATTATAACACTGTCATACCACTATCATACTGAGGGCATTCATACTTTTGTAGCAGCAACTGTTAAATTTAACTAAATCATTTTTGTTTATATGTAAATTAAATTTGAACCAATTCCCATAGGGTCCAATGTTAAAATATCTTCTCCACTGACGGCCATCTTGGATTTTGTGCGGCCCCTCAAAAAACACCAATGTTGTATGGGGGCCACCCAAAGACTGTTGTCGGCCAAGTTTTGGTTCCAATTGGCTTAGGGGTTTTAAAGAAAAAGATCTTTGAAATTGTTCCCATAGGGTCCAATGTTAACCTATGTTCCCCGTTTGGCGGCCATCTTGGATCAGGTGCAGACTTAAAAAAACACCAGTTTCAGAAGGTACCATCTAAGGACTACTATAACAAGTTTGGTTCCAATTGGCTCACTAGTTTCAGAGAAAAATAATCTTTTGAACGTTATTTTCCCATAAGGTCCAATGTTAAAATATGTTTTACACTGGTGGCCATCTTGGATTCGGTGTAGCACTCAAAAACACCAATGTTGAAGGGGGCCATCCAAAGACTATTGTGGCCAAGTTTGGTTCCCATTGGCTAAAGGGTTTTAGAGAAAAAGATCTTTGATATTGTTCCCATAGGGTCCAATATTAACCTATGTTCCCCGCTGGCGGCCATCTTGGATTAGGTGCAGACTTAAATAAACACCGGTTCAGAAGATACCATCTTAAGGACTACTGTGGACAAGTTTGGTTCCAATTGGCTCAGTAGTTTCAGAGAAAAATATCTTTTGAACGTATTTTCCCATAAGGTCCAATGTTAAAATATGTTCTCCGCTGGCGGCCATTCTTGGATTTGATGTGGCCCTCAAAACCATAATGTTTTAGGGGGGCCATCCAAAAACTATTGTGGCCAAGTTTTGGTTCCCATTGGCTAAAGGGTTTTAGAGAAAAAGATCTTTGATATTGTTCCCATAGGGGTCCAATGTTAAACCTATGTTCCCCGCTGGCGGCCATCTTGGATTAGGTGCAGATTTAAAAAAACACCAGTTTCAGAAGGTACCATCTAAGGACTACTTATGACCAAGTTTGGTTCTAATTGGCTCAGTAGTTTCAGAGAAAAATATCTTTGAATATATTTTCCCATAGGGTCCAATGTTAATCTATGATCCCCACTGGCGGCCATCTTGGATTAGGTGCGGACATGCGGACACAATTTTTAAAGTAGACCACCAAGGACTGTTGTGACAAAGTTTGGTTGCAAATGGCCCAGCGGTTTCTGAGGAGTTGATCTTTAACGACGGACGGACGCCGGACGACGACGACGACGCCGGACGCCAAGTGATGGCAAAAGCTCACATGGCCTTTTAGGCCAGGTGAGCTAAAAAGGGATCTAAACAGACAAAAGAATTCTTAAACTCCTACAATATATATTGTGAAAATTGCTTGAAAAACCCAACTTTGACACTTTTTCACTTGGAATTGATAAACTCAGCCTTACTATTTGCACATGAATACCACATTGGACCTGACCTTATTTTCACAAAATATATAGGAATATAAGATTTTTTTTTTATGCCTGTGTATAGCTCTTATTTGTTATTGTACATCATGTGCAAGTAGTAAAAGTAGAAAAATCTGAAATATCACAATTAATGCCCCTTAAAAAATAAAACTAAGAATATATTTTGACTTTTCATCAGCAAATTTAAACATATTTTATCAGCATCTTGAACATACATACAAAGACTTGATTTCACATTTCAACAGTCACACTCATTAGATTGCATGATATCAGCGCATTTCACGGTCTGAAACTCACTGAACACTTAGCTGTTTGACAAGGCCAGGTAAAATTCCCCAAACAAATAAAAAACATAAATTCATCAAAATATGGAGAATTTCTATACTTCTGTTTTATAACCCCTTCTCTAATTTTTAATCTAAATAAAAAGAAACTGAATCTTAAAAACTTTCCTGCTGTAGAGAATCTATAAAACGTTGAGAGTGAAAAAAGGTGTTCTTTCACAGACCTTCTTAATATTGTTTTTCTCAAAGAATTTCATAAAATTCTATTTCTTACTTTCTTTGTCATGAAATGATTCATTCTTAGTTGATCACACATCACATACCGGTACAGTAAAACCTGCTATAACGACCACCTCTATATAAGGATTGCCTGTCTATAAAGGCCAGTTTTGAAAAGTACCATGACTGCATACTTCAACTAAATCAAACCTGTGTATAAGGGTCACCTGCACATAAAGGCCAATATTTTCTGGTCCCTTGGGTGGCCCCTATATACAGTTTTACTGTACTTACAATTATTCAACGTCTTGGCTGCTTGGGTTTTATGTGCTGCTGTCATGAATTACGGATAACAACGAAATATTACCGTAGTTAGGTAGGAATGTTTAATTTCTAATAGAGCCAATTAAAACATATAAATAATATGAACTAACAATGCCTTGAAAGCGAGCTTATTAGGAGTCAATTCGTTCTCACAAAAGCAACACCTGTCTGGTAAAATGACGTCACAGTTTAATTGTGACATCAAATATTTAGAACATAACCTAAGCACTGTCGTTAAAAATATGACCATAAAAAGTCTCAAAATTTGAACATGATTTTGTAAAGAGTAATTGATGATGTTTGATTAGACTTTTATTTCATATATACATGTATTTCTGTAAAACATAAATGATAGATTGGTGCATCATGTAAGCAAACAATAGAATGGATATTAAGGCCAGGCCTCCTTTCTGTCAATTTTGGGAAAATGCCATCGGCAAACACAATGTGGTTTTGTGTCTTATTGGGAAAAATTGTGTCCACATACAGAAATCTAATGCATTTCCCCCTAACATTATTATTATTTTTGTCATTACGATCATGAGCTCATCATCAAATTGGGAATTTTTTCATCAAATTGTTAAAAAAAAATACATACAATTTGCATTGTGAATGGGGCCGAAATTTTGGCCCTGTGGATTCTATAGAAAAAGACCTGAAGGCTTATAAGTCTGGCTTGTTTTAACTATCAGTACTTTCAATTTCATTTCTTTCTTTTTTCTGCAGTCACTAAGCGACACAAATCGTAAGTTTTCTGTATGGCTAGACTAAGAGTGTGCCTATGTACATGCACATGTGCTCCGCACTTATACACCATGTGTTTGATGTGCTCTAACCATGGATTCTAGAAATTGATTGGTCAAAAGCAGGGTTTAAAATTAATGGTAACAAGTCACAAATTTGCTACATAAGTAAGTCCGATCTTTTTTTGTTAAATCCATTCGCGCTGGGAAATGAATTGTTGTTGAAAAAAAGTTTGCACACATGCAAAATTTACATGTAAAAAGTTCCCTGTCAATTTTATTTTTGCCAAGTTGGGGTACAATGCCATTCGCGACATAAATTGGAAACAATTTTAATGTGCAATTTGTGTCCAAATGTGACCAAAAAATAGTGTACATGTTTGCACACATGCATAAATATTCTGTTTATCTCATTCTAGTAAATTTTTTTTTTCTTTTTTTTTTTTGCATTTGCACCCTTCAACATACAATTTATTTAATTCAATTACAGTGGCGGTCATACACCAAATGAAAATTCTCAAAAACTGCATCCAAAAAAATTCCGGAAACAAAGTTGGCCTCAATCATGTAGATCATCAGAGAATCCCATCTACAAATGGTGGAAAGAAGACCAAGAAGAATATGTGTATGTACCCTGATCCACCCCTGCCAATTTGGCTGAAACTACATAAATATTGCACTTGCTTCGTGTAAGTTTCATCAAAAATTCATCAAAAATCTATCTGTTTTTGCAGTCTTAAAAAATCAAATTTAGGCAACTTTCTTGCACAAAAAACATTTCTTCACCTATATACAAGTAAAAATGTTAAATGAATGCATCAATGTGAATGCAAGGGGAGATAATTGATGAAATCATGCAAAAAAATTCATGAAAATGAGACCTCAAGAAAAGACTCAAAAACTGCATCAGACAAAATTTTTGTAAAGGACCTTTCCATATTCCGAATTTCTATCAGAGGAAAAATACAAACTTGAATCATAAACATCCATGTTTTAGATCACGAAATGAGCAAATCTTTGTAAAGGTCCTTCAATCCATTTTTTCAATTGGTTGTATTGCTTGGTTCTGAGAGATGAAAATGTAATTTTCCCACAGGATAAAGAGGACCGGATTCCTGAATTTAAGGTCTGCGAAAACATATTCTGCAGCACCAGTCCCTATATAAATGGATCTAGCCCCGTTCTAGTGCCATGATTTTGAACTGAATCAAACTACAGATCCTTTGTAAAGGACCTTGAGCACTTGCTTCCTGTAATGATTTTCATCAATGTTAAAAAGCCTCCATTCCGCCATGTTTTTGCAAAGTGATCAAAAGCTCATAGTCAAGAACAATTTTTCAAAACGGTTTTGAAGTGCAATATCTATTTGGAAAACCCAATTTCATTGAAATCACAATGTTGTTTTTGCAGTCGGCCATTTTGAAAATGGCGCGTAAAAAAATTCATCGTCCAAAATTTTTTAGAAATTAAAGTTTTGGAGTTAGAAGCGAAAAAAATTCTTGAAAAAACAAAAAGGGCAATTTCTACACACCTAATTCACGGGTGGGGTAGAGTAAAACATTTTTGCAATTAAATGACATGCATCAAAATTTTGAATGCAACTCCGAGGAGATAATTGAGGAAGATCATCAAGCTGCAAAAGTAATGAAAGTTATTGACAATTTAAGGCTGAAAAGACCCGGACATAGAAAATAAACGCTATATACCCACTAGTGGAAAGTTCAAATGTTCAATTTCCAGAGGAGAAAGATTTTTGAAAGTGATAAACGATACGGACGGACGGAGAACGGACGCTATGGCAAAAAGTCATACAAAATTCGAATTAATACATCCATGAAAAATAGAGATCACTCAGAAACAATTCATTTTTTCAATTCATGTAGTGGTTCTGGAGAAGAAGATTTTTAAAGAGGGTACCTTTTGGGACTTATTCTGCTCCACCCTGGATCCACCCCTGGGCCAATCTGATTGAAAACTACAAACTTGGTAAAGGACCTTGAGCACTTACTTCCTGCAAAGTTTTGTCAAAATTCCTTCAGTAGTTTTGAAACAAATGCTCATAGTGTGAAAAATGCACCCCCTCTCTTTTTTTGCAGTCTTAAAAAATTCATAAAAAATTCTAGAAATTAAATTTCTGCAAAATTCTTGCACAAAAACATTTCTTCACCTAATTACAAGTAAAACACATTAAATGAATGCATCAAAGTGAATGCAAGGGAGATAATTGAGGAAATCATGCAAAAATTAATGAAAATGACAAAGGCTAAAAAGACTAAAAAGGCTAAAAAGATTTTTTTTGAAAAATACAAACTTGAATCATACATTCATGTAGATCACTCAGAAACAATCCGTTTTTCAATTCATGCAGCGGTTCTGGAAAATTAGATTTTTTAAGAGGAGTACCTTTTTGGACCTATTCTGCCTGCCCAGGATCCACCCTTGGGCCAATCAGGCTGAAAACTACAAACTTGGTAAAGGACCTTGAGCACTTGTTTCCTGTTAAGTTTCATGAAAATTCCTTCATTGGTTTCAGAGAAGAAGTCGAAAATATGAATAGTTTATGGCCGGACGCGGGACAGGGAGTGACCACAATAGATGAGCTATAAAAACACATGTAATTTGCCTAGGCAATTGAGCTGAATTTCAGCCCTGTGGAACCTAAAGGAAAAGATTTGTCTGCTACCAAGAAGTGTGAGGCAAAACAGATAAAATGTCTGCATTTCAATTTTAAAAAGTGTTTGATATAACTGAACCAATAAAATTTGAAGGCCATATATCAAATCTATGAAAACAACATACAAGAGGCATTCTTCAGTGACACATAGCAGGAAATTGAGATATTTTGGCCACTGTTTAATGTTGGCCAATTTGGCAACCATATTAAATGTAAAGAATCCCGAATCACGTGATCGTCCTTCATAGTCATTACTTCGCTTAAATTCATAGCGATAATATTATAGCCAGTTTCAACGGAGTAGAAGAGGTGTTTGGTAAGCGGTGTTAATTGGCAATGGGCAAGGAAGATGGTAGTCCGGAATGGCAAAGTACTCAACTATTGTGATAGGAATTCAGTCTGCGGGAATGCACGCAGAGTTTCATTTTTGTGCATGTTTTATAATAAAATTGTGTGATTCACACAGGTTTTTGCGTGTATAGGAACACTGTTAAAATGGCCAAAATTTAACCGTCCAAAATATGTACATGTTCCAAACCCAGAAGTTTCTAATGTTAAACTTTCATAGCGAGAACGATATTTCGGTTCATGTATCTATTTTTATCTATAAGGTGAGTAAATTAACATACAGGTAAAGATGTTTATGTTTTAGTACCATGTGTCTATATTTAATCATGCCGCGAGTACATTTCTGTAATTTATAGCAGGCCAAATTTAAACATGATATAAACATAAATGGCCAAAATTGAACTGGCCAAAAAATAGCCCTTCTTTTTATGACCAAAGTGGCCAAATTTTAGCAATGCCAAAATATCCCAATTTACGGGAGCTGGAAATCCATACATTTCAACTTTGTTGTTACCCAAGGTAAAAGTTTGCTACTAATTAATTTCAAATTTTGCAGAAAGATATTTTTTTATTATCTTCATTTTGATGAGTAAACAGAGATTAAAATTAATCGTAGCTAGTAGCAAATTTGCAAGCTAAATTTTCGTTTTGCTTCCACATTTAATTTGGAATCAGTAGCAAAAATCTGCAATCATACTTTGAGAGCTGATACTTGGAATCAGTTTCTGCACTGCACAAGTGTTGAGTATCTTATGACGTCATTAATGAAACTTGTTTGCCATATACATGTATACAATGTATAACAAATCTAAAAAAGCAATACAAAAGGTGTGGATATACTGCTAGTACATGGACACATAGCAAAAATTCTCTATATAGCATTAGCTGTGTTTTAATTTTTTTTTTCAAAATTTGGTTTACCTTTTTTACTTCTTAAATTACCAATTACAAAATACCATGATTTTTTTTAATTCCTATATATTTTGTGACAATTGCTTGAGAAGCCCAGGTTTGGCACTTTTTCAATAGCAACTGATTAACTTAACTTTACTATTTGTATATACATACCACACTTGATCTGACCTTATTTTCAGAAAACATATAGAAATATAAGATTAATTTATGCCTGTGTATAGCTCTTATCTGTTGTTGTACATCAAGTACAAGTAGTAAAAAGTGGAAAAATATCAAAATAATTTAACAGCCAATGCCCCTTTAAAGCCACATTCCGGGGAGTAATGTCCATAAATAAACTTTTCTGTACTCTCTTAATGCGTATTCACATGAACTTTCGTCGTATTCTTAAAGTCCTATTCCAACTAATTAGTCAATTAATCATGGGAAATACCTAACATATTGATCTATTTATAAACGGTATGTTGTTGGCGGTCACGTGGTGATGCTCTGCTGAGCGTGTTCCTTTCACTGCCCAAGACAATCCAGACAAGTGAAACACCAATCAAATGCTCTGGAACACTGTCCTGGGCAAGCAATTTAGCCATAAACATACGTGAATTGTGTAAATTTTATCGACATCTTTGAAATAACTACTTCTTGCCCTGGTATATTCGATTGCAACATGTTCTGAGACTGTGCCTGAACAGTACTTTTGCGGTGAATCGAGCAAACCCTTAAAATCACTTGTACACCAGGGTAAATTTAAGAATTCCTACGAAATCCCCCTAACAACTACATTAATACATCAAATTTTTTGAAATTATTTTCATTTTCGTCAGTTAGGAGTGGTTTTCTAATGAAAATATCAAAAATTACAATAACGTCCAGAAAATTACAAAAAAAAAACGTCCCCGGAATGTGACTTTAAGAGACCACTGTCATGAAAGACCACAGGTCTGTCTTTTGAGATCACATTTTGAAAAGCAGTAAGTTAAATATATCAGTAAACAAAACCTCTTTTGAAGGACCACCTATCTTAAGAGACTACATTTCAGAGACTGAAAGGGTGGTCTCTCAAAGCAGGTTCAACTGTATTTAGCCTGCTTCCTTGTTGCTATGCAAGGTTAAGTTTTCTACCAACATTTGTATCTAGAAGCAAGAGTTTACCATTTCAATCCCTAAGGGCAAATTTAATATGAAAGCGAAAATTTCAGGAGAATAATTAATGCATGGACACACATGCCATTCATAAGACTACGGTGATTTTAAGCAAATTTAAGATGGTTTAATTATGTTTTCTGTCATATAACGGCAAAAAACAACCAGGGTAAAATTGTCCATGTACACAGTAGAGTACAAGATTTTACTGCACATGTTTTTTTTTTTTTTTACCTGATGTCTTCACTTATTTGCATACCGTAAATAAATACTGTATACCTGAAAATTTTCGCTCTCGCTTAATATTTCGCCATTTTCGCCCTTAGGTGAAAGGGCGAATTTAAGATAAAAGCAAAATTTTCAAGCTCAGTAACTGAAGCACAAGACGTACACGCCATCCATTAGAGTATGGTGATCTAGGGCGAATTTAAGACAAGGAGTATATGCTTTCTGTCGTAAAAAGGCAAAAATTGCCAGGTATGCAATATAAAACTGTTACTCACCTGTGGTAAGAAGTTGAGCCAGGTAGGTGTTATGTTGTGAGGGTGTTGCAGTAGTTGTAGTTGATGATTTCTGTGATGAGGATATTGCTGGGGCTATTGTTCTGTGTTGCTTCATTCTAGAATTAGCTGGTTTGCCCTGCGGAAGAAGAACATATTATGTAAATACTTTCATAGTCACATTGCTGCATGTCCTGGTTGAGGACCAGAAGCCGGCTATGGTGTGATTTCGTCTTTAGTATGCACAATGACAATCTTTTTTTCCTTCTGTTTGAGAAAAATGTCTAACAGCTAATGATTGATCTAAAATAATCTCACAAAATTGTGTTCTATATAGCCGAAATCATGCAATAGCTGGCTAATGGTCCTAGCCATCTACTGGTGCCCGATCAGTATTAGGTTTGCACTAGGAAAACAATACCAGTGGCCGTTTTAAAAAAAATTGTTAGCAATATACTACTTTGGACAGAGTTTTTCATTAAAATGATGAAAATATAGTGTTTTTCAAAGAATATTCTTAGAATTGGAAACCATTATCTATTTTGGAAAAAGTTAATGTGAAAATAGACTCAAAATAAATCTCATACACATGTTTTATTTAATACCTTTATGAAATCTTTGATGCTTAAATATCCAAGTACTTACCTTAGAATATATAGGGTAGTTTTAAGAATGGTAGAAAAAATAAGTAAAGAGAAAAAGAGGAAGTACACAGGTCTACCAAGGTAAAGTGGCACATCCAGATTCTGTCACCCCCCCCCCCAAAAAAAAAAATGACCTATTTTCCAAAAAAAGGTTGTACAGATAAAACCTGTTGCTTTGCAAGGATTCCATGCACTATGGAAGCTCTGATATTTTTGTGACAACAAGAAGCCTGCCACCCCTGTTATGTTGTGTTTGTAGATATGAGCCAATTTACCTTGGCAGACCTATACATGTTTTCATATTTCTTGCAGTAGTCTCCCATTGACTCAGTTTTGCTCTAGACTGTGTTTATATCAGCTATAATGGAAGTTTCTCTTATGACATCACACAGAGATGTATCCTCATTCATAAGATGAAGCTACATCAAGATATACATGTATCAATCAAAAATACTCTATACTTTACTTGTCTACCTTGACTTTGCTGTTTCGATCAAGATGAGACTGATCACGTTTGAGGTGGGATATTCGAATCTCTTTTTTTTTTTTCAATATGAAAACTATATGTAAATACAACAATTGCATGCTTGTCAGACTAATAATTGTCAATATGGATGCTGTTTGGGTGATAGATATATATCCATTACACCCTAGTAGGCGCCATTCTATTTATCTGTCACCCAAACGGCATCCATATTGACAATAAATACACTCGCGTTTAATTGTTAAATGAATCAAACAGTAGCCACAAAGTGTTCAAATATTCATTTCTGGTATTTGTTTCAGGTCCAATACTGACTGTGCTGAATTAAAATGTTTTTCAGTCAAATAAAAAGGTTACAGCTCATAATACTGTTAATAACATAGACCTTTTTGAGTTGTTCAGTTCTGTTCAGTTTTGTCAAAATAGTGTGAACTCAGATCACATGATTTGAGCAGAAACTGTGGTGAGGACACTTCCAGTCTTACACTGATAACATTCAATGATATCTTGTTTCTGTTCACCTGCGAGGAATAAAGTTCAGATAAATGTTATTTCTTGTAAAGAAGATAAATGTCATTATTTTTCTGTAGGCCAAATTTCAAATCAGCCACCTATCACAGTATGATATCCAGGTCTTTTTCTGTCAATTTCGGGAAAATGCAATTTGCAACAATTGGGAATTTTAACATGTGTCAAATTGGGAAAAATTGTTTGCACACATGGAAATCCTAAATGTAAGGTTATCTTTCTTTTACAATGCATTTCCCCACATATTTATTTATTTTCCATTATGGTCATGACGTCACCATAAAATTGGGAATTTTTCATCAAATTGGGAAAAAACATGCATTTTGCATCAGGAATGGGGCAAAAACATGCATTTTGCATCAGGAATGGGGCAGAAAAAAATGGGGCCGATTTTCGGCTCCGTGGATATTATAGAAAAAGGCCTGATATCCATATTCCAGGTTATATATAGGATAAACTGCTAAACTATAGTAATTCAGCCGGTATTTTTCTCCGAAGCTGCATACTATTTTGGTGAATCGAACAGAATCAAACAACTCCGTAAAAAAAAATGTCTAGAGCATATGTAGTTACTTACTGTTGGTATAGCAAATTCTCGCTTTTGAAGAGTCCGAGCTTTCTCAAGGGGCACAATGGCTGGAGCAGAATGGGATTTGCCAACTTTCCCTGCAGGTGGCGCACCAGTAGTAACTGTGGATTTCTGACTGGAGAAGTTATTGTTTTTCTTTGTCAAGGCTTCATGTAACGAGCTCACCCTGCCAGTATCCAGACTCTTTTTCTTTGAGCCCATATCATTCATGATTAATAACTGAGTCATCTCCTCTGCTGTCAGTTTCGGAGTGTTCTGAACGTTCTGATCCGATAAGTAGAAACTGACTTGCGGCTGACTCTGTTGGACATTTTGTTGTTTTTGTAACTGTTGGGTGATCACAAAATTGTCATTGCCTGTTAACACTTTAGTGTCACTAGTTCCCTGACTTGATATGTTGTTTAGTAGTCCCGTGATAAGGTTACTAAACGTGTTTCCATTAGTAGATTGTTGCAATAAATTGTCTGTTGGAGGCACTGAAATTTGCATATCATGGGATGACATTGCAGCTGATGGATCCCCCTGGAAAACAAAAGCCAGGATACATATCAAAACAAGGCTAATTCAAAGAATTAGTAGTCCTTCCATCTGGGGCATATCTCCAAGATGTATAAATTGAGAAAAAATAAAAAATTTAAATAAAAAAAAAACATCTTCCTAAGATGCATCTGAACGAAGTATGATGATCCTGGGTAAAGAAATATTAGATGTGGACAAGATAAGAAGAAAACACAACAAAGGAGAATAACTCTAAAAAATTTGTATTAGCTTCCTTAAGATGTATGTCCCTACTAAATGTTGAGAGCTTTGGTGAAGAAATAAATTAGGTATGGTTGGGATAAATAAAATAAACAAAGGTGGTAGAAACATTATTTTTATATGTAACACTCTGTCCCCTTTTAAAAGACATACCTGTACCAAATATGGGAACCAGTGAGAGACTAATAAAAAAAAATGGTCTCATTAAAGATTACAAAGCTCACATCAGGACAAAAGGCCTCAATCACAATGCAAAAGACACAGATAAATCAAAGATTACACAGCTCCCATCAGGACAAAAGGCCTCATTCAAAGTGCAAAAACATAGGATAATCAAAGATTACAAAGCTCATATCAGGACAAAAGGCCTCAATCACAATGCAAAAGACACAGGATGATCAAAGATTACAAAGCTCCCATCAGTACAAAAGGCCTCACTCACACTGCAAAAACATGGGATAATCAAAGATTACACAGCTCACATCGGGACAAAAGGCCTCATTCACACTGAAAAAACATGGGATAATCAAAGATTACAAAGCTCACATCAGGACAAAATGCCTCAATCACAATGCAAAAGACATAGGATAATCAAAGATTACAAAGTTTTCAAAGAAATTAAAACCATGATGAATTTTAACAAATTACACCTAATAATACAAATAGTTTCCTTTACAAACTTTTTTTTATTTCAATGAAATTTAATGTCAACGAATTTGTTTAATTTTAAAACAACGAAATTTTCTGATTTTAAAGTATTTAATCACATATATTCAATTGATCAAGATCGAGAAGGATCTCAAGATCTTGAGGCAGAGAAAAAGAGAGAGAGAGAGAGATTCTCAGAGATCAAGATCAAAAGAGAGATAGAGAGAGAATTGTTACCTGAAGAAGAGCTGCAAGATCAGTTGCTTGGTTACCAGTAAACTGCATGACGGAGTTTTGTGACCGCTGTAGCGGCAAGAAGTCTGTAATATAAGAATAAAACTATTTTATGTACAGATAAAAATGATCAATTTAATATCACAAGAGGCCCAAAGGGCCTTAACGGTCACCTGAGTAAAAGAGCAACAATCGCTTAAATTAAGTGATTGACATGTTAAGGCCAACTTAAGACAGGGAATCATGCAAGACTCTTTAGGATTTGTGTTTGAATAATGTCTAACAACATAAATTTATTTGTATTGACACATGTATGTGGTATTGCGTGGTTTACCCTGATATGCAATAAAAAATTCACAAAGCACAGAATTCATTTTATATTTTTATTATAGACTAAACAAATCTCAGATAGAAATTACAGCCTAGATGGTGTGAATGCAGTACAATTGCAAACCCAGATTATCGGAGAAAAATTTTCATCAATCAAAGGGCGCGGTGGTTTTAAACAAAATCGTTTCTTCTCAGAGAAATTGGCGTCTCTATCAGTCCCTACAAACTTTCAAATATGTATGATCAAGAACTTTGACCCCCTAAACCTTTTTTTCTATACAAACTTTGATTGCCTTCATAAATGCTTTCTACCAAATTTGGTTCAGACATTTTTAATTTTTGGTGATTTTAGATGGGGTTGTTTTTCAACTTTAATTTCCAAACTTTTGTAATCCTCCTCCCTAGAAATGCCAAATATGAAGTCATTCCCATTGTTGGTTCTTATATACATTTTCTTAATTTTATCCCTTTAAGGCCCCTTTTAAGGATCTCTAATACCACAATTTTAACAAACTTGAAGGGTCTTCAATGGGGATGCTTCCTGCCTGGTTAGGTTGAAATTGACCAACAGATTTTTGAGAGATAATTAAAAGATTTCCATATGACCCCCTTACCCAAAGAACAATCATATTTTTTTTAATACAAACTTTGATTGCCTACTGATGCTTTCTACTAAATATGGTTGACCAAAACTTTGAGCTGATCAAATATTTTTTTCACAAAGTAATCCTCCCCCAAAGATGCTAAATGTCAAATATGAATTTATTGTTGTTCAGATGATCCCATTTTACCCCCCCTTTTAGGCTGCTTTGAAGATCTATATCCACAATTTTCACAAAACATCGTCTTCACATGGAGATGCTTCACCAACTTAGGTTGAAATTGGCCTGGTGATTCTTGGAAGAAGTCAAATTTCAATCTTTGGCCCTTTTTGGTCAGGCTACTTTGATTGCCTTTCCTGGGGGATGCTTTCTACCAAATTTGGTTGAAATCTGACAACTTTGAATTTTTTTTTTGTTAGTTCTTGAGAAGAAGATTTTTAAAGATTTTCCTAATTTTACCCCTTTTTGACCCCTTATGGGGCCCTTTAGGAGTCTGACACCTTTATATACAAACTTGAAGGAGCGGGATACTTCCTACCAAGTTTGATTTGGCCCACTGGTTTTTGAATACTAAAAATGTCAAAAGTTAACGCATCCAAACGATGGACGAAGAGTGATCGCTATAGGTCACCATGACCTTTCGGTCAGGTGACCTAAAAACTGTTATGTCTGAGCTAACCTTACATCCCCTGATTGAACTGACCTCAACCAATCATATTAACCACAGCACTGACAATACATGTAGACCAGGGATAGAAATAAGCAGGGGATAGAAATTGCCCCCTCCCCCATAAATGGAAACTGTGAATTATTGGAAATTTAAAAGTTCAAGGGGCATAACTCTGTCAAAAATTGGTTGATGGTAACTAAGTAAAACCTTGACCTAGATATGTCTCCAGATGTATCTACATACCAAATTTCATTTCAATATGGCACTATACAGAGATATCTGTTGATGTACTGACCGACCAACAGCAGCAAATATGAAAGAGAGGGTGTTTGTTTATTGTTGTTCAATGTCCCACTCAAGAATATTTCACTCATATGGAGACATCACCAATTGCAGGTGAAGGGCTTCAAATTTCTGGCCTATGGTCGGCACTTACGGCCATTGACAGTGAGGGGTCTTTAACGACACTTACGAACACGGGACCTCTTGATTTTTACTGTCTCATCATCCAAAGGACAGGAAACCAACCTGCCGCCGGGCTGGACTGGAACTTCAAAAGTCGAAGATGATCAGAAAGTATGAAAAACACATTGTCCCATAGGCACTATACTGTATATGTATACTATGGAAAGTTTTGTTGATGTATGAGTAGCAGAAGCAGATAAACCTGACCTTAACAAATCTTCTTCATAAGATGATGAAGATGACAATTCGAGGGATAGCATTTATTAGCGATCCTCTTACCTTGAGGTACATAATAATGGACTGAAAATTTATCATTTTGCTTCACAGGTCAGTGAAATGATCATAATGCAATTGAATTCAACCCCTAAAGACATATTTGGACTAGTCCACATTATTGATTAATAGAAGAGTCCATTGTTATTCAGGGGTTGATGAGTTAAGGTACTTTACATCACTTTCACATAAAATTGTGAATGAACATGTTTGTGAATTCAAACACAGTGAAACTTGTATATCAAGGATGACATTAACTTTTATGGTAATCGATGAAACTGTCAAAGTCTTTTTGTATAGAAGTCTATGTAATTTTGTCAAAAGTAAGCGGCTATTTATTGAGAGTAGGGGTTAAATTCTCCTGTTGTCGCCTTCTAATGACATCCCTGTATATAAAGACCCTCCTACAAACACAACAAAACAAGTTGGGAGGTGGTCTTTATAACCAAGTGGTCTTTATACACAGGTGGTTGCTAAAGCAAGTTTTACTGTACAGGGGAATCTCCTTATGTTGAAATTGGATGAGTAAAAATTCCTGTTGTGTCACAGATAATATATTGGTCCCAATATTTATGAATTGCAAGATATGTTTAATATTATTTTGGTTAATATCTTGAACTCTGGATATCTGGAAGTAATAACTGTATAGCTGTTTAATTTCACGGGGAGAAAATTTCGCATTTTTCTGAAAGGAACTTATTCACTGGTATTAAAGTTCGCACAAGATTAGTTGCGAATTGTCTTTCTGATACTTCATAAGTGTAAGGTATTTTATTCAAGGGTATTTAATTTCGTGGAGATTTCTCTGACCGTGAATATAGCGAAATTATATCCCCCGCGAATAAAAGCAACCATACAGTATATGGGTGGTCCCTTGAAGTCCTGTGAATTTTGAGATAACAAGATTCCACCAATTTTTGTATTATAGTTTGTGTTTAAAAACATTCAATATTTTTGTGGGTGTTGATTTTTTTTCCAAAAAACTGTTAAAGCAATATGAAGTGTCGTAGGCGACAAATTTTTTTTCTTCAAAATTGCCAAATCATCTTTAAACCACTTTAATGCAATAAAAATATCTCTGAACATGAAATTACCTACATTTAATGTGATTTAAACCTGTAAAGCCCCACTTTCATCAACTATGGTGTCAATTTTGTTTTAACTGATGATGTATTTTTGTAGCTTTCTGAGAGTATTGAAAAATCAATACATGTCCCCTACCTGTGAAGCCATTATTGACTCATCTACCCCTGAGAAACAATGGACTGTACTTAAAATCAATGACACAGGCCCATCCAATTGTTTCTTCAGGGGTGAATGGGTTATGTGAATGGTGAGTAGTTACAAAATGTTAACCAAATCATGAACGGGACTGACAGATGGATGCAGACAAACCTATAATTCTTAAATGACGTATAGCAACAACAGACTGAAATCTTTTTCTCTCATTGTTCACAGATTTTTCCTTCATTATAACGGGAATGATTTCCTTGTCAAACCTAGTTTATTGACAAGCTACACCCGGTATGACGTCACAATAAAATTTATGCTGTTGGCGTCTAGAATGCTGTGCATAATGTCAGATTTCATTTGCGTAGATCTACATTCACATGTATTTAAAACATGAGAGAAAAATAGTCAATCCCTACCTTGAGGGTATGACAAAGGAATCTCAATCCTCTGGATAAGATTCTTGTGTGACAAACCCGAGGCTTGCCAAGAATCAAGAATCTTACCCTCGGATTGAGAATCCTTTATCATACCCTCAAGGTTGGGGTAGATTTTATAAATGAATTCGAGTCAAAATACTCTATTCAATTTCAAAGGGAGATAGTTCTATAAAAATGTCACTACATCGTAATTTTCTTGATATCCTTCCTTACCTTGTACAGGATCCCCAAGGTCCATATATTCATCTAAATTTGGCTGTAGCGAAATCAAACCAGGCTGCATTAAATCTGCTACCCCGACTCCAGCTGAAGGTAAAAAAAAAAAAAGGAATGTAAAAATTGATTATCAACTAAAATGAGTAAATTCCTAAAAAATAAAACACTCTCCTCTTGTAAAGATTTTATAAAATCTTATGTTTTTGTATTTCAACAGTCAAAATCAAAAATCTTATCTACTGTAAATCTGGTTTTATTGGCGAGAATTTTAGATATGTGTAATTTCGTGAGAGCTCACGTTTGAGAAAAATAAAATGATCACGTAATTAAGTTAGTATGATGATAATATGATGAATTGGGCTTTTGAAATTGCGAAAATATCCTCTAGCGAATAAATTTAGAGCTTGTATATCGCGAAAATAAAGTTCCGCAAAAATTTCCGGATTAATAGTAATAATTTCCTTGGCTCAAAGTCATCACATTTTCTTAGTACTCAAGCCCAGCATTTGATTATTTTGACTGTGTAGCTACTGGAAACCTTATGAATGCGACTGAATAGGAATTTATTGCTGTTGTGTTTTCATTCAAATCAAAGACAAAGTCCTGATTTTTCTATGAAAAATGAAAATTACAGTGAGGTATGGTTCTCAAAATTTGTGTATGTATCGGTACTTAACTCATTTTTTATATTTCTGGCGCCGAGCACAATATTTTCAACTAAACCTGCTCAGCCAATCAGATTTAAGGATTAACCAAAGTTGAGAAAAACATTTTAGACTTGAGTAATTCCTAAGTTTTATAGTGCCAGGCACAAATGTCTTCTTTAAACGAGCAATATCTTTGATCATTATTGACAACCGTGTGCCAGAAATATACAATAAGTTCTGTGTGTTTTCATCCTTAACTCTTCAACCTCTGAAAATCAATGGACTCTTCAGTAAATCAATGATTTAGACCAGTCCAAATGTGTCTGTAGGGGTGAATGAGTTAAATAATGAAAAGTGAACTGAGCTTGAGTAAATTTGGTAACTTCAGACCCAGTCTTCCTGGCCAAAAACTCAGTGTCTCAGCATGATTTGTATCTTGCTAGATCCAATGCTTATTATGTTTATGGCCAAGCCCAAAACAAAGGTCATTTCTGAAACAAGAAAAATTTGTGAAACACAAATGCCCCCGGTCCCAACAAATTGTTGCAATGTCCTATATTTTGACCCCACCCCACCCCCAGGGGCATGTGATGTCAGTAAAGTGTGAGCAACCCTTAGATGAACTTACAGTCCAAGTCCTGCATCACAATCCAAACTTGAAATATTACACTTTATATGTAAGCAGGATGGAATTACCGACAGACAGACAGGCAGGCAGACAGACAAACAGACAAAAAGTCAAACAGACAGACAGATGGACGATCAGGCAGGGTGCATAAAAATACAGACCATCCAGCATCCACAGCATATAATATGTGCTGAAAATGGTTAGACATGTACACTGGAATCTTGTTATATCAAAACCGGATGAGTAGAAATTCCGGTTGTGTCAAAGTTGAACGGTCGGTCCCATGAATTATGAGATCACGACATCCCACTGTATATGCAATGCAGGTTAAGTTGATGTGTGAGAAGTAAAAGCAGGTCAACCTGACCACAACCAATCATCTTAATTTGAAACTGACGATGATACAACAGCACAAACTCTTCTCAAATTTGTTGAGGTAAGCTAAAATTTACTTTACTCCAAAATGTGTCAAAGGACTTGCTCAGGCTGGCCTGTAAAACTTGAAAATACTTTTTGATAGCATTGATATGAGTGTGAAACTGAAAAAAATTATAATTTTTCAAGTCATTATGAGGCAAATGACTAAGTAAATGACTCATTGCCAAAATTTGAACTCTGTGTCTTTTGGTTCTTAGAATTGTGTGTGAAATTCAGAGATTTTGGATGGGGCAAAATTAAGTTAAAATGCGGAAACAAAACCTTTTTTTTTGCAATTTTTTAAGTTAACGTATAAAGGGACATAACTCTAGAACAATAAACAACTCACTGCCCAAATTCAAACTCTGTCTTTGTCTTGTGGTTCTTGGCATTGCATATGAGTTTCATCAAAATTGGATTAGGTAAACTAAAGTAAGAGTGCTGAAACAAAATTCGTACAGACATATGACGGACAGGAAGATGGTCAAGGATAACAGTTAATGCTCCTTTTGACTAAAGGAAGGGGCATTAAAAAAAAAATCATTCTTTATTCTTGATAAGTTATAATCTTGATAAATGTAAAGGGCAGAAGATGTAATCAGCGAACATATCTGCATGACAACATGTATATAAGAACCTAAAGTGCTTGTGTAGGTTTTATAGAATTGCTATTTTGCGTAATAATTTCTGTCACTGATTTTGGGTAATGCACACACCTGCAAACAAAGTGTACTGTCGAACCCTCAATGTGAACTTGAGAAAAACTTAACATAATCACGACAAATATACTTACAGAAATCTCTTGGATTTGGAAACACAAACGGCTGATTGAGTGAACTGAAGAGTGCATCACTATTGAAATCTATGTCCATAAAATCACTCGAGTTGATTAAAAGGTCAGTTGCGGAGGACTGACTACCAGAGAAAGATGTAGTGCTCACTCTTTCTAACAACTCAGCATTGGTCTTGAACTACAAAATATAAACGGTCAAACTTGAATTAAAGGCCACCTCTGTATTAAGGGCAATAGCCTATAAAGGTCATTCAAACATAACCTTTGTTAACTTTTTTTATAATGAATAAACCTCTTTATAATAAGGACACCTGTCTACAATGGCTACTTTTGCCTGTTTCCCTGAGTGGCACTTACAGATCAGGGATTTTCCTAGGCTGATTTCGGGTTCGGTTACAGGCCCATTCCCAATGCAAAAATGACTTGTATATTCCAAAAATTATGCAAAAATTCCCAATTTTGAAATTCAAAACAAACAAGCTAATTCGGAGAATTTATATCCTCCGCTTTCCCACTGTCGTAAAGGGATAATCATATTGTAGGTAAACTCTTTTGAGGTTAGTTTGAAACATGTAATTTTCATGCTGTTGACACAAGCTGTATTGCTTGGAAATCAAACAAAAACTAAAGCCTTATACACAGGTTAGATGTGTTATTGAACATGTATTACGGAAGAAAGTGAACCGGATGATATAAGCATAGACTGAATATTATATACTTGTAATGATGCTAAGCAGATCCGTGGTAAAATGACATTTTTCCTTAATCAAGGGGCCATAACTAAGCCAAATAATGTGTGCCAAAAGTAGCGATTGAACTTGGCTGAACCCTTTAGGCATTCAACCTTGTTACCAAGTTCGAATAAAAAAGGATAATATTTGTTGCCGTGATTGCACAGAAATGACAGAAAATGACATTTTTCGTTAATCAAGGGTTCATAACTCCGCCAAATAACGTGCTCCAAAAGTGGCGATCAAAACTTGGCTGAGCCCGTAGGGCATTTAAACTTGTTACCAAGTCTGAAGAAAATCGGATAATATTTATTGCCGTTATTGCTAGGAAACAAAGCGTGACAGATAGACAAACCCAAATTAATATCCCCCGAATTGGTGAAAGCGGGGAATAAAAAAATAAAGTGTTTTCAAACAAATGTCTCAAATCAAGTGTTTCTATTTTAGTAAAAATGTCGTATTTTCCCCAATTTTCCGGACCCTGAATCCAGAATCTTGGAGGTAGGACAATCACTGCAGACAAATTTGACTACATTAATTTTTGGAATTGAAGATAAAAGAAAAAAAAAACAACTTTATACATGTGGAATTCATGAAATCAATATATCAAATATTAGAAAGTACCGTATATATTCGCCTATAAGTCGGTTCGGCTATAAGTCGGAGGTAGACTTTGGTCCTAAAATCTTGGGATTTGCCGTTGACCCATCTATAAGTCGGTGTCAAAAACGGCAGAACACGTCAAGTAAAAAATCTGATTGGGAATTGTTTTCAAAGAAAATCTTACCAATATTTAATAAAAATTTCAGCTATGTTTGAAAAAACCTCTACAGTATGTAGAAAGTATGTAGACTTAGTCAGGATTTCGTAATGACTTGTAATACTTGTTTTCAAAATATATATTCGTGTTTGGCAGTGTTTTCTGGAAAACATGTGAACATAAAATAATGAGGGTATTACCAACCCGATTCACGGAGTTATGTTACGGAACCAGAGATAAATACACATTTTTCTAGTGCATATCTTTAATTTCAATATGGTATCATTGAGTTTTGTTGCGTTTTATTTTTTTTTTCAATAATGCTCACAGTTCTTGTAAACTTGAGAAAATCACGACCTACATGCATGTTTCCATGCCCTAACATGTGTAAGTGTCCATTCAAGAAGTGATGTACATGTACTGAAGTTGTGTAATGTTGAAAACGAACCAATCCAGGCAGAATGACTGAATTGTTTATGCCATTTTTATTTGGCCTATCTTATCAACACAGTCAGTCTGTGCTACCCGGTTTGTTTAGACAAAGTGATAAACTAACATGACCCGTTTGATCTATTGTTCTCTGCAAGTGTTACTCCAGTATTAATCATGTGTGTATACAACCACAGGTGTTCTGACTGACTGGGCAAACACGACTCATGTGACACTGTCCCATTGTTTAATAATCCACACAGCATTTATAAATAAACAAGTATACAGTATTTATGGTTTCTTGATTTTAAAGTATCAATTAATTAATAATGTTTTCACCAATGGCTGTTCGCGGCAGTTTTTAAAATTATAATCAACACACGGGTTAGGCATTCAGTATGATTTTTATTAATGGCGGCCATCGAGTGGAACAGTTTGACAGCACATGTAGGCCTACTACACAGCTGACAATATTAACATCGTCAAAGAACTTGGAACAACTACATGTACATTTTTAATAAAAAAGCAACAAGGTACCTGTGATATTATTTTATTTCTTTAGATGGAAAATACCGTCAATTAGAATAAAACTGAAGTAGGCCCCGAACTTGGTAATAATGTTAAATTGATCCGGGTCACATATTTCAATTTTCACAATATACCTCTGGGAATATGACCTCTGATTTTTTGCCTTCCGACTAGGACTCACCTATAAGTCAGTACCCCTTTTTGAGATTGAAAATCTACTCCAGAATATCCGAGTTATAGGCAAGTATATACGGTACATAAGTGTACTTACCATTGGTATCACTTTATCAGTCACTCGTAACCGAGACTTGAAAAATTTTCGCCATTTTTTATATTCTGCGGTCACAGTATCCAATCTTCTCTTCCAATACTTTCCTTCAAGCACAATGGCCTAAAAAGAAAAACAAGATGCGTTTGAGAAAATGTCAGGGCTCGACATTAACGTTTGTCCGATTGTCCGTGTCCAGGTGAAGACAAGTAAATCATCCTAAGCACTTGTCAGAGAGAACAAGTTAAAATAATCAGCAATATTTCAAATTTGTTATTTCAAATTTCAACTAAATTGATGTTTATCCATTTAATGTCTAATTCAAAACTGAAGCTTGGATTACTCACGTAAACATCACCGTAGTTTTTATCTTCCTATATACATAAACACACAGACATTGACTTCCAATGAAATCATATTAACGTAGCTGCAAATGTAGAGTCACGAGGTTTCCGAAAAAGTATTCACTAAAACACTTGTCACCTATGAGAAATTAATAGCTTTTGCGGCGACAGTGACACTGATTTGATTACAGATTTGACTTACTATCGTAAACATGGGCGTAGGTTTGACAATTTATTAGCTTACGGCTGATGAAAACAAATCATAAACAAAATAGGCCTAACCTAATACTGAAAAATAAGTTGCATACAAAAAAAAAAAAAAAAAAAAAAAAAAATAAAAATAATAATAATGAAAGACATGTTGAAATTGAGTGCAGTTTAAAAAAATTCTGCAGCCAATCAATCTCCCAAGATCAAGCTTCCAACGATAAGGTCTTGTTTATTTATTTTAGGCTAACAGTGTAATTTGAAAAGTAAAAAATTCTTGACATTATTGAAGTGTGTGAATACAAATATTTGTTCTCCTTTTATTTTTTTTGTAACATCTGTATTGTTGTTGCTGCTTTTATTTTTTGTCGTTTGATGAATTACTTGGTAGTTTCTAGGTAGATTCCTGATTATTTTTTATCATTTTTAAACTTTCTTTATTGAAAATATATATTTTCTTAATTCTACATGTATGAATTTTTCTAAAATGTAAATTACGGACAAGTGGATTTGTGATTTCGGACAAGTTACTCGTTTATATTACTTGTCTGATGGGACAAGTAAAAAAAATTCCTTTATGTAGAGCCCTGAATTTTGGCGATAACTGAACTTATCCATTTCTCATTGATATTATCAATATAAAAGCATCATACCAAATTTGATTAAAATCTGAGCGAAGAAACCCGAGTTATTTCACAGAATCTCACAAAAAGATGTGCCCTAATCTTTGACTGGGGAGGGGAGGAGAAAAATAAAAAGTTACTAAAAGCTGCACATGATTTTAATGGTAATACAGAGATGGGAGAACATTTGAAAGATAAAATGACAAAATAAAATGTGACGAGAATGTTGTTAGATATACAGGCTTTGCATTTTGATATAAATGCCCTTCAGGCCATTTAAAAGACTAAATTGGCCTAAATATACGAGAGAGTCTCGAAGCCAGGATTGAAATACAAATTAGGCCAGAGGATCTTATTGTTATGTAGAAGCAGGAAGTTACATCGAAAAGCATGAATCGAGAGTTTTTCCAATCACAAGGGCAACATCGATCTGGTGAATTGATGTCACACAGTTTATTTCTGATATCAAAGTTTTAGAACATGAGCACTGCAGAAAATTGAAGAAATAAAAATTGACATGGAAAAAGTCACCAAAACATTTGATTTCAATACGTTTTTATGAAGATTGGAAGGTCAAGTGTTGGACTAAAGAGGCCCTGTTTGCAAATACAGTAAAACCTGCTTTAGCAACCACCTATAAATAAAGACAACCTGGCCACAAAGACGCATTTTTGCTCTCCCCAATAGTACCATTTGTGCACAAATCAACCTCTATATAAAGACCACCTCACTATAAAGATCAAGTTTCTTGTGTCCCTAAGGAGGTCATTATAAACAAGTTTCACTGTATCTTTTTTACACTCAAGAGTGTACATCCTACCAAGTGAAGATTTTCTAATCAACTTCATTCCTCACACACCTTGACAGATTACAGTTCATATACTCTGTGTTTACATTCCCCTATCATGTGGTCGATGCGCGATTGATTGTTAAGACACGTTCTGCGGCCAATGGAAATTGATGCCACAAACTCACAACAAACAGGTCAAATCAGTCCAGGTGTTATTGTGGATCAGTACACCTTGTCTCGAGAAGATGAAGATTCTACAGCTTCTGTCACTTATTTAAACTGTATGTATGTACATTGTGTAAGAGTTTGCTTCATGAACTGGCTTGCAATCTCTCTACGACTTTCAGAAAAACAAAGAGTGCAATCATTTAGCCCTTTACATGAACATTTCTGACCACAAAAAAGGGTTTTGAACTGATTAAAAATAAGGATGCTAAAGGGGGCCAGATTTTCAAATTTTGCGATATTTGAGACATTAAAGCATGACCAAAGGCACATTTGTTGCTATCAACCTCTTGCAAGTTATTCTACTTACCTCTGGTTTTGTGTGAATATCATCTGACAACGGGGACGCAAACTGACAGATAATTGGAATTTTGTTGTAAATATCTGAAATTGGAATCAATAACTGCTGTAAATATACAATGAAATTCAAATCAATTATGTTGGCTTAATTTTGTGAATGAAATATTAACAGCAATACCTTGTTACAGGAAAACTGACAGCAATAGCATTTCATAGGAAAACTGATACCAAAAATACCTTGCCACAGGAAAGTGATAGCAATATCTTGTCACAGGAAACTTGACAGCAATACCCTTTCACAGGTAAACTAACAGCAATACAACTTCATAGGAAAACTGATAGCAATATTGTTTCATAGGAATACTTACAGCAAAACCTTGTCAAACAAATACTGACAGCAAGACCTTGTCGCCAGAAAAATAACATCAATACCTTGTCACAGAAATACCGACATCCAAGACCTTGTCACAGGAATACTGACATCAAGACCTTGTGATAGGAATACTGGTCAACAGCAAGACCATGTTTCAAGAAACCTGGCAGTGAAACCATGTCACAGGAAACCTGGCAGCAAGACCTTATCATAGGAATACTGACAGCAAGACACCGTCACAGGAAACCTGACAAAAAAACCATACCACAGGAAACCTGGCAGCAAGACCTTGTCATAGGAATACTGACAGCAAGACATTGTCAAAGGAAACCTGACAAAAAAACCATACCACAGGAAACCTGGCAGCAAGACCTTGTCATAGGAATACTGACAGCAAAACCGTGTCACAGGAATACTGACAGCAAGATCCTGTCACAACTTCAACTTTTGTTTTTGGTTATCACTTGATAAGCTGAACGTACAGTCAAACTTGCACTAAAGGTTATCTCTGTATAAAGGGCACCTGCCTATAAAGGCCAAATGCATTCAAACATAACATTTGTTAATTCATTTTTCTATTATAAATAAATATCTTTATAAAGGCCACCTGTCTATTCTGGCTAATTTTACCTGTTCCCTTGAGTGGCTTTTACAGACAACTTTGACAGTAATTATATATAAATAACTGGTTTTATTTGTGCGATTATAGGCACTACTCACATTGCATATGCCATTCTCTCCAGATTAAGTTGTTTAGTCGAACTTTGTCCTTTGTAGTTAGATGTAAACCTCGAAATGGTTTCCATTTTGGTGACGTCAATTTACCACTACAAATACAAATTTTGGATTAAAACGTATTATGAAAAAAGTCACATATGATATACATATATAATGTACAGAATGTAATTGAAAAGCTAAGCATAAGAAATCAGGGCTCCCCCTTTCTCTTAGGGGTACATGTAAATAGCCCATTAGGGCTCAACTACATGTGTATATATAAACGCTTGTCCAGTTGTCAGTACAAATCCAATTTGCAGTTCGACAAGTGAAAGTTTTATTTTTTGTCAATCTTCGGTGACAACAGTATAAGAGAAAATCAAATTTTCTCTCCTGTGTAAGAATTATTCAATGCCGTTTTCCCCATTCTCACGATTTCCTCCCATTATCTCAAGTTGCAAAATCAAAGTTCTACATTTGTACATAATGCACATGTAAATAATATTCAACACGAAACAAGATGTGTTTCTGAAAAACTACATGTACAATGTATATACTGTCAAGAGTCAACCCCTTCATAAAGATTTTAACCTTTCATACATGTAACTCTGGCATATTTTGCACAGAAATGTTGGTCGTAATCGAACTCAATATAGGTTTGATACATTACAAAGAACTATGCCAAATTTTGGAGGGAAAAATTCAGGAGGAAATATAACTTTAGAGTCGTTTGAACTGGTGGACCCCTCCAGACCACAAAATAGTTTCGGTTACGTGGAGATTACGACAAATACAAACCACATACATGTAACCTCCTTTTCGTTCTCAATGAATTTCCTTTTTAAGTCTTCATTATTGCTATCATAACCTGCAGCTGGTAATGATCATTCCTTTTAGTGTAACCTGTGTAAACCATATGTAAATGGGTTACCACGGTTTCTGTTATTTTGGGGCCTGTCCTCCAAACTGATCTCTGATCTTGAGTGGGAGGGGATGTTTGTTTGTTTATTGTTGTTTAACGTCCCCTTCAAGAATATTTCACTCATGGAGATGTCACCAAATGGCAAATACCGTTGAAGGACTTCAAATATTGGCCCATGCTCAGCACTTACGGCCATTGAGCAGTGAGGGTTCTTTAACCTGCCGACACCTACTGTGACAAGGGACCTCAGTTTTATACTGTCTCATCCGAAGAACAGGAAACCAACCTGTCGTCGACTGGACTCGAACTTACGACTTCACAATCAAGAGTCGAGCGTGCTACCGACTGAGCAAGGCTGGCTCTGGGAGGGGATAAAATTAAAAAGCTACAGTTATGCAAAGTACAGTACAGTGATTTTCCTACATCTGGGTCCACTGTCCAGGGTAAAAAAAAATGAGAATAAATACATTTTAAATAAAACAGAAAAGGTCAATTTGAGATGTTTGGGAAAATGATTTAAATTTTATTTTGAAAATTCAAACTGGGAAATTTTTTATTATATTTTAGAAAAAATACAAGCCATTTTTGCATTGGAAATGGGTCCAGATAGGGTCCTGTAAGTGGACCAAAAAATGGCATTGGAAAATCACTGCAGAAGATACATTGAACTTCTTTTCACACTAAAAACAAAAATTTGGAATATTTTTGTCTGAAATTGGGCAAAAAATGTTACATTTTGCCATTGGGAATAGGTCATATATCAGACCTGCACCGATTCTTTATTTATATACATTGTATAAGCTAATAATCTGACTTCCATCAAGATGCGTCATCATAATCTAAATACACCTACAATAATTCAAGAGTTTAAGACATCTCAAAACTTTGGTATTGTTAATTTCTTTCTTATGTACATGTAAAATTCTCAATCATGAATGTGATGATGCAACTTAAGAAGGAATTGCACGGTTCCAAAATTTGAGAACCAAGTGTTTTAAACTGGAGAGTTGAAATTTAGTTTTTGCTCCAGATGTTTTAGACCAAGTATAGTTTGATATTCATCATTGAAAAACTTTTTAATCTTGAGCTCAAATCAAAAAAGAATTAATTCTGGTATAGGCTTCTATGTTTTATATAGGGTTTTCAATAAGATTTCACTTAAGAGGCCAAATATGGAATGAAGGAGTTTCCACCCCTCTACACTAACAGTATGTTAGTATAAATAGAACAAAGAAAAGATATGATTTGGGATTGAGATTCAATATAGCCCAATATTGGCTATAAATCTGGAGAAAAATGTCCTGCATGAACCCGCAGGAAACTTACCAACTGAGCTATCTGGGTCGGTACAATCTGCACCACTACAGTACAATATCACTTATTTTTTTTTAAAAAAATATCTGGGACCACTGAACTCCAAAATTTATGGGACTGCTAAAGTAAGAGAAGGCCCATCTAACCTATGTGGTGAGGACTGGGTGGTTTACATGTATCGATATCAGAACTCTACTGGAATTTAGCAACACAAAAATGTTGGCTCCCCCAAATGGCCAAAATGAAAGTGGGACAGTGCATGAAGCATTGAGCATAGCTTAAGAAATATTAGTATCCCATCCTCTATAAGTCTGAATATTTCATGAAGTTTGTGCCCCTTTAATTTACATAATAAACTGGTCACTCTGACAGGGGCTCGACATAACTGACCAATCAAATGATCATATTCACCTGTACGCCAAAGTCATACACTTAAACAGCTTATTCAATGTTTCGTCTATGTCCAAAGCCGGCTTTGTTCCAAATTTGTATGACTCCGTTGGCTCTTTATTAGCAGTTGTAAAATTGAAGCCACTATCCTCCGTCAAAGATAATCTAGTGACATCATCATCATCCTCGTCGTCGTCATCTTGGGGGTCTCTCTCGTGAACTCGACTAAGCATAAAATGACCACTGTGAATAGTCTTGTCTGTGTGATCTACCGACGAATCCATTGCTGTTTTCGTTTTAAGAGCCTCTGATGGATTGTCATATGCAAGTTTCGTTACGGCCATCATTCGTGTCAATTAAAATTTGTTACTTTTTCACACGAAATAGTTTCTGTGTTAACTCCATGTTTGCAGATAACACTCCGCCATTACGATATCAGGTCACGTACACTGAGCATGACAAAGGCCATGACTTGTTCCCAGGCAGCAAGCAGTTTCCGGTTATACAAATTCGCCTTATGTAAAAATGTAGTGGGAACGAGTAGTTATTATTGGGTCAAGGCTACATTTGCTGTTTGTTGATATTTTCGAGTTGCATGCTTTTCGTACCAATGCACTGAGGAAGTCAAGCATGTAGGCCCAAGCAGCTTGCATGGTAGAAAAAATGTTTAGTTTCGTCCCCTCCCCCATCCTACCAGTAAAAATTTCACTGAAAAATATGTAGATTTGTAAATGAGCTTTCATCTGATCCAGTGAATATGAATATAGAGTTTACAACAGTTAGATCTGTAAATAAAAGCAAATAGACCTAAAAAGCCTAAATAAATATTTATCTCAAGGAGCCACATAAATCGAAAAGTTTTATTTTTTTTCAGTTACTAAATCATAGGAGAATGTTTCAACAGTTCATTTCAGCAGAGACGCATATATTAATAACACAATGCGTTATACAGAACTAGGCTACATTTTACGTCTCTATAATTTCAAGTGAGAATTTTTTTTATTAAATATATTCACTTAAAATAAAATGTTTTCTTTAGTCTTTATACCCCTGGGGCAAATTCAACGGAAGCCGGTCACAGGTCTTTCTTTAGATCAAATAACTTACAACATGCGTCTTCTTGATAAGACCGGTTGCGTTGTATATTCAATACTTGTCACACAGCTGTTACGTCATATGTTTTTTTTTTTTGTGGGGGGGGGGGGGGGGGGGGGGGGGGGGGGGGTGGTGTTTTGTGTGGTTTTTGGTTGTTTTTGTGGTGTGGTGTGTATATTCAATACTTGTCACACAGCTGTTACGTCATATGAACCCCCCCCCCTTGAAAAGTCAATTATATAGAATGAAATTCGTATCCAGCTGACTACAGATTCACAGAAAATGGTAATATATAAATATAAGTATTGTTTTTAATTTTTTGAAAAACATTGAATATACATGCAATGACTCATGGAAAAAAAATCAATGATGTATATTCAATGTTTTTCAAAAAATGAAAAACAATCCTTAAATAAAGCAGGACATTCATTAGGTCGCTCTGGATTAACTCATTCACCCATAACTTGAGAATATTTGAACTGGTCTTAATAATTGATATACAGAAGAGTCCATTTTTAGGGGTTGGTGAGTTAACCGACGTATTGTATTGACCGTTGTGAATTTTTAAATTATGACAGACACCAATGCAAGACGACCATAAACTTATATAAAGGACTACAGAGACATCTGTCATCAAAATCGAGGCATTCTAACGCATTTCATTAGAATACGCTCGCTGATTGGCTATCCTATCATACAACCACCACTAAAAAATTCGCTATGGGGAAACTGTAAACGTTATTTTTGTGATTTTTTTCTGAGCAAAACAACAGATATCGTACGTGTCAGTTAATCTTTGCCAAAATAAAAGAGTAGTGCTAATATTTACGTAACTTCGCTGACTGAACAGTTCGTACGTTGCTTAATTTTGCGAATTATTGCTGTTCATGTCATTCGCAAATATCACCCAACGCGAACATTAAAAAAATAACAGTGTGAAAAAACCCGGGATTTCCATCCTTTTTGTGACACCCTGTATTTGAATAAGGAAGTCGTTTTGGTCAGGAGAATCAGCCCCGAGAGATTTGAAACACAAAAACTAAATGATAGGCTACTTAACTATCAAACTTGTCCTATGGAATAAATTTCGACCACACTTCAAGGCTCAAACCAACTTTTCGGCAACTTGTTAAAGGAAAATGACAGTTTTCCATAAATATTGAAGTCACAATAACCTGCCTGACATCATTTGGTAGGAAAAGTGTTGAAATTACCCTTGTGAGATCGGACAGACTTTTTGACGTAAGTTCTCGCATTTGTAAAAACAAAGACCGACACCTGCTTTCAAGATATTGTCCTAATTAAAATTCAATGTTTTAGCTGTCTGTAGTGTGACATCCCCATTTCAACGGTTGAAAGTCATTTTAGCCCTATACTAAATTCTATCCCTTGCTAGGCTCAGTTCTAAAACCTTGTCCACGTAATATGCAATGCATCATGGTGCGTGCCGCTGCATATCTTCCTCAGCTCAGCTATGACGTCATTTTCGTGAAACGTCACTTCCGTTCATAGACTGGGGTAACAAGAAATATGCCAGTACGTTGACGGCAGTAAACCTGTAAAGAAATGGTAGGTATATACATATATAAGAGCTTAATCTAATACTTTTGGTCTACCCTTTTGCATAAGGCCATTCCAAGAATCTTTTTCTCTGTTAAGCGTCCATTGATAGATTGGTTTCCGCCTCCATTTAGAGGCGGAAATTGGAACATAGCACTACAGTACTGATCAAGGACCAGTGGTCGGCTAGGACCAGTAGTCGACTGTTTTATTATTTCGCCTATATATAAAAAAAATTTCAGATACCAAAGTATAAATTAATAGAATGTCCAGGACATAGATACAAATCCGGTAAAAATGAACAAACACGGACCTCTGGAAACCAAGAGGTTGGATCAGGTGCCATGGAGGAGTAAGCATCCCCTGTCGACCGGTCACACCCGCCGTGAGTCCACAGTCAAGTCCAATGAAACAAGTGAGGAGTGTATCCTCGTCACAACTGGTACAGACGTCTCAACAACCGCCAACGAAAAGGAAACTCAACATTTCACTTAGTGAAACACGTTTTTGTTATTTTTTCAGTTGTAGGGTATTTTTCCTCAAACCGAAGAAAAACTTATTGCTGGGTGGATACTAAACACGAAATAACACCATAGCCGACTACTGGTCCCAGCCGACCACTGGTGCTTGACCAGTACTGACCACTGTACAATACAATATACTTTTCCATTATGTAGAGCCAGTAGCCGGCTATGGTGTGATTTCGTGTTTATTATGTAGCCTACCACGTCAAAATTTGTTTTCTTCTGTTTGAGAAAAAAGTCCATCCTCTCATGATTGATCTAACAAAATCTCACAAAATCGTGTTCTATATAGTCAAAATAGATGTGCAATATAGTATAGGGAGTTTTCACCACAAAACTTTCAACTCTCTGTTTGAAAAGATATCTTCTTATTTAGAAAATAAAAATCAAAATATATACTAAAATTAGATTAAATTCTTTGTTTCACAGTGAAAATTTTTATTAAAATGCAATCAGAAATGACTTTGCAAAAAAAATTTTTTTGAATAAGAAATGTTTTTTATAAATGAAATATATAGTAAAAAGTGATAGCGTTCCATGTCTTTTGTTCCGTGTCTGTAACTCTAAAATGAACATTTATTTTCATCTTTGCAAAAACTAAAATTCCATACGTTATTTATTAGCATAAGTCAAATATATGGTTTTTATATGTTTAATTTTGAATGCCTTTTGTTACCATATTACGGAATATATTGTTCTTTTGTCGCATTGTGTTTTTTCCTGATAGATTGATATTTTTTTTATTTTAGGGTTAAACAAAAAAAGATTGGAATGGCCTAATGTATATTTCAGGAATTAAATAGTTAAGTCGGTATCCAGTGCTTTAAGTCAACAGACATACCCAATACTTAGTTCAACTTATGTTTTCGGATTTTGATATGACAACATACAGGTTTTACCGTGACTCACTGCAACTAAAAGCTTTAGTATATTTCATTGCACACAATTGTAAATAATGGACATTATTGCTCGTTTGAAGAAAATCCAGAAATATCGAAATAAGCGTCCGTTGTTCAATCCATTCATATCTACCTCTCGCGGTGCAAGAGCATTCGACTCGCTAATGGAGGATACCTGGTTCGATTCCTAGTTCAGGCCGAATCACGCCTACATACTCATGAATGTCATGACATTTCAAATTTAATCCATACCACCTTCATCTGAGTGAAAATTTCTTTTCTAGACGTAAAAAAACCAACAACAACAAACAAACAAAAAATAGTGCACGTGTATCGATAACAATGTATAAATATTATTTTCAAACAGAAATAGACGCGAGTCATATTTAGTTTGAGCAGCGATTATAAGGGTCATTTATTTATATCGTGCTGTATCGACTTCGGTTACGTTATCACATAATACACTGAAGACCAAAAAGTTATATGTACTGTTAGCTTCGATCAGTCAACCCATTATCATACAAAAATAACATTCTTTTTTCAAAATAAAATTCAGGGTTCGAAATTAGCAGTAGTCCGGCAGCCAGAGACTAGTAACTTTTGTAGCGGACTAGTCAAGGTTGTGTTTCAGCTAGTCCAGTTGACTTGCAGAAAATCGGTATAAACTTTACAGTATAAACGTGAGCAAAGTTAACAGTTAATGAAAGATAACAGGGCTCGATGTTAATGGTTGCCCGTTTGCACAGGACATTTTAAAGTGCGAACTGAGCAACAATATTTATATATGATGGCTGATTTTGTGCATTTTCGACTTTTCGCCGCGAAAACTCGCTAATTAACGACCTTTGGCTTGGCGAGGCGAAAAGTCACCATTACTATTGCAATAGTCAAGCTACTAAATACCAATTTGGTAATTCTGGTACCAAATCGTTAGGCGTAAGCGGGTATCAATTTGGTTTTTAATAGTTCTACCACCTTTGAGCTAGTGAATTTGTCGCAGGACTAGTAAAATTTCCAATTGACTAGAATAGTCCAACTGACTAGTGAGGCAGAAATGCCGAATTTGATCGCTGAACTTACCTTCATAATTCTAAATTACGTTATTTTCTAGTATTAATAATTAGATTTAAGATAGATTTCAGCAATTCTATTCGCCCTAACCTTGGTAATTCTGGTAATTCTGGTATACTTGTAGCTATTTATCTTAACACTAAAACTAGTACATCTGTACTAAATTACAAAAATGTATTTCTTAAAGTTAATAATTCTGTACTTGTATTATATGTTAATAATTTTATAATACTGTCATTTGCTAACTTTTAAATTGGAAATTCGAAAGTGAGCACATGTCCAGTTTGAAAATTGGCAAATTTATGACAATAAACAGAACCTAATTGCCACATTTAACTATATATTTGTCAGTTCTTTGTGACCCGTGTATACCCAAAACACACCAGTTTTAAAAACAATGGCGCAAATTATCTCTATTCTAAATCTTGAACCCATTTCGCATTTCAATTACTGTAGGCCTAACTTAATATTTTCCACTCTGCCTTATCCAAATAATGTTGTAACAATTTATCGGGAACATTGAATCTCAAAACGATTTCTTGCTTATCATCTGTTGATATCAAATGTCACCTTGTCACCAGATCAAGATGAACTTTATACTCCATCAATTTTAAATAACGACCGTCATACAGGTAACTGTACACCTTGATTTGACCTATATCTGTCGCATAATATATGACGATCCAAAATAATCGCTGACCAGGTGTCATGTATTAATATTTGAAACTGTGGATGCCAGATAGATAGATACAAACAAAAGAGAAATAGTTTACGATTGTCCTGTCACCAAGGAAATTAAAAACAACATCAACACCATTTTCTGAGATAAAATGAGTATGTGACTATATATATAAATATATATATATATATATATATATATAGAGAGAGAGAGAGAGAGAGAGAGAGAGAGAGAGAGAGAGAGAGAGAGAGAGAGAGAGAGAGAGAGAGAGAGAGAGAGAGAGAGAGAGAGAGACTATCGCAATGACTGGAATATTTATAGATGCTTTTTTATAACATGATAATAAAAATTATAACATAATACCAAAGTTATAATGCTCGAGACGATAATTCTGTCACATACTTGCCAACATTTGAAAATTTTCATGGGGGAGACAACGCGCGACAATAATTTCCAGCGGTTAGCCAGACTGCGCGCGGCCAGTGTTCAAAGGTTCTTTTTTCACTAAGTGTCTATTTCTCACAGTTTATTATAAAGTATTTTTTTGTTTAATTTATTACTTGTATAAATATGAAAATTAAAAGATGTCAATTAGTTGTTTTCAGTCAATATGTAAACTAATTTATGGATCTCAATTTTTTTAATAAAAAAAAAAAAACAAAAAAAAAAAAATAATTTAAAAACAAAACTAAAAACAAACAAACATCAAGTTTTAGTTACACGTACAATATGCACAATCGATGCAATAGTGATTTTTAATATCAGAATACTTCCTGGGAAGTCTTCGATTAAAATATACATATAAAACAGTTTTCGAATGAGTGGACTACTTATAATCTGACGAAAAATTAATTTTAAAGGTTAGACAAACGTTATAATCTCCATTTCCTTTTACCCATGGTAAGGTCAGGTATAGTTTAACTAGAGGTCAAAGGTTCGAAAGTGAAGATTCTGTCTCAAACCGAAACGTTCTATGTTTGGCAAGTTTTTTTTTCAACCATTCGGAAACTTTTATCGTGCTCTAGATAGATCCTATATATTCATGTCAAGAGACTTGTCCAACTTGTCACAAATGAACGCGGTCCATCACTGTTAAACGGTTTTCTGAGCAAAAGAGAATTTTGTGGTTGTAACTCGTCGAGATAATGAAGCAAAAATTAATGAATTTTCTTGCGGTTAATTGTATCTACATGTAATTAATTATCTTATAGTCCTCCAACATATTCTCAACCAAAGCTGCCAGTCCTAAAAATTATTGAGAAAAAAAAAAACAAGAAAAAGAGAAATAATTCAAAACAGTGTATATAAAAGTAGTTTAAAATCACACATATCAAAGTTCACTCTTTCTTTCTATCTTTCTAAGTTTACAGTTTAAAAAAAAACATTTATCAAAATTCTAGCGCGTAATTAAAATTCATTTTTACAGTATATTATGAAGCAATGAAATTCGAACACGACAAATGCCCCTTCTTCCATATTTTAGAAACGTGCTTTATAACTTCATTTTAATATTGTGTCATTGTTAGAACCGATTCCCAAGGAAAACAACATGCGCAGCAGCAAAAATAAAATTATCAACATTTTCCTTCAGAATCCCTCTTCCGGAAGCTATCTATTCCTGAAGCCATCTCTTCCTCCCTCTCCTGGGTCAATATCTCTGCTATTCGGTTGTGCTCTGTTTCTTTGTTACACAAGCGTAACCTATATATATATAATCTTTCATCTGTATGTGATTAAGCGTCACTCAGCTATTCCTGAAGTGGAATACTTGGACTGAAAGGGAAACTTATAATATCGAGTAAATTTAGTTTTTATAGTTTTCACAAAATAAGTTTAAAATTTTACTATGTAATTTTCAAAATTTCAAATATTCTTAGTTCAGCTTTTTATGGTTACTAAATTTCTCGGGTATTTAACAATGTTATATTTGAGGATTGAATCCAGTAATTTATGTGTGGATGGTTTCACCACGAAAAAGAAAAAAAACAAAAAAAAACCCGCGTGTTTATTGTCTGTTTATTGTTGTTTAACGTCCCACTCAAGAATCTTTCACTCATATGGAGACGTCACCAAATGCCGGTGAAGGTCTCAAATTTTGGCCTATGCTCGGCACTTACGACCATTGAGCAGTGAGGGTTCTTTAACGTGCCGACACCTACTGCGACACGGGACCTAAAGTTTTACTGTCTCATCCGAAGGACAGGAAGCCAACCTGCCGCCGACTGGACTCGAACTCACGATCAAGAGTCGAGCGCGCTACCGACTGAGCCAGGCCGGATCGCGCGCGCGCGTAGCTTCGCCCATTAACACACACGTTTTCCGTCTTTTTCATGCGATTACTCAATTCACACATTTTTTATACATGTATTCATTTCTTATCATTTTATTTATTTGTCCCGAGTCATTGTTACACCATAAACACATCGAAACAAAAACATAAACATTATTGCTTAAAGGGGCATAAGCTGATTTTTTTCTCTACTTATACTACTTGTACTTGATGTACAATAACAAGTAAGAGCTACCACACAGGCATTCCTATGTATTTTCTGAAAATAAGGTCAGTTCCAGTGTGGTATACATATACAAATAGTAAAATTGAATTAAACAATTGCAAGTGATTAATTGCCAATCTGGATTTCCCCCAAAATATTGGAATTCAATTTTTTATGCCCGTGTTTATCTCCACTGTCTGTCTTACAGAAACCTCAACTATGATACGAATCCAGAACCACCCACTTGCTAGGCAATCATTCTTACCACCGACTCACAGAGCAACAGCGAGCGATCAAAACTGTTTGTAGTTATCATCAAAGACAATAATACCCCTTTCCACTTATGCAGTTTTGTACGCGGTTGTGCGCGGTTCTAGAGTGTTAGAATTTCTGCTGAATTCATGAATTAGGCCGTGTGGTCAGTGGTTTTTTTTCAGTTTGAAGTGTTTCGACTAACTTCCATTGTCATAGCAAAGGATGATGACGGCAGGTTAACGACAATTTGGTGATTGTACAGTTCGTGCGATTACCATACGCTTTAGAGCGATTCGTAGCATTTCGATGGAAAATTAAACATATTAGACTTCAGTGATGCCACCGAACACTCACGGAGGCTGATAAAGTTTGTAATAACGTAAATCACCAATAGGTTTGTTCTCGTCATCAAACCGCATAAGTGGGAAAGGGTTATATCTTTGGTGAACATCAGCCCGCGGTATAAGATAACCGTTGAATACTGGAATGGTGTGGTTCAATATAAACAATATTGATGATCCCACATCTTGATTTGTAGGGGTCCTAGTGTGTCCAATTTTAATCTGATTTGTACTTGTATCTGTATTCTCTCCTGGGCCCAAAGTCACCAAATTTACACAATATTCAAACTGAATTTTTATAATTATTTTGACTATATAATTTTTAAAACTTTTGTGTTTGGGTGATTAGGAAACATTTATTTATTATTTTGCATCATTCACGTATAAATTTTGCGTTGCACTTATGATGTTTCTGTGAAAATGAATAAATACATTGAGTATGGTTCTCAAAATCTGTGTATGAACTCAAGTATGTTTTAATATTTCCGAAGTTTTCTTCTAATGAGCAATATCTTGTATTTTTTATAATTTGAATCATTATTTACAATTATTGTATGCCGTTAACATACAAACATGTTCAGTTATAGAATATATTTTGCGTGTTTTTACCTTAAAGTAAACAGTGAAGAAGTACCAATTGATAATCGACACCCAAGTCCATTAGAACACAACGAATTAGATGTGCAAATGGTCTTAATATGAGGAACAATTGCGAATCCCAAACGGGATAGGACCAGGTGTCCGGAAGGAGTCAGCGTCGTCTGCTAGCACGCCACACCCGTCGCAAATGTTCCATGGAAACCTTTCTAGTTCGATGAACGGGTCAAATTCGGTGAAAAGGTCAATTTCTAATATTACTGAGAGGGGGACTTCATAATGTTTAACAGGATCCTCGTATCGACCATAAAACTTCTTAAACGACGATTTTAAGCGTTTTTACAACGTAACCTTGTGTAAGCAGTTTTTTGGCGAGTCGTTTCGCTCTCAGAATAAAACATTCATAAGAAGAGCATGCCCTGGCATAACTTATATGTTGTGAAATTAAAACGCCTTAGGCAGGAGAAGATGGAATATGAATACTTAGAAATAGGAAGTTCGTGATATGGAAATTGAAATCGTTGCGTTTGTTGTAAAGGGAGGTGTGAAGTTGACCGTCCTTTCCAATCGACAGGAGTAAAACTAGCTAAGAAGCAAATGTGTTGCTCTCTCTTGTCTCGTTGATCTCTAGCTCAACAGGATACATCTGGCCAAGGTAATTCTGAAATTGTGAATTATTTATGGACAAAACGTCGTCGATATACCTGTAAGTAACACTGAACCGAGATGCTAACTGTTTGTTTCCTTTGGAGAGCAAAGACTGTATAAATTCCGCTTCATATGATTACAAAAAGATGTCAGCCAAGAGAGTTGCACAATTGGTACCCATTGAAATGCCGACGATTTGTTGGAAAACTTTTCCCGCAAAAACCACGAAGATGTTGTTCTTTGACAACATCAGGATCACGAAAAACTGAATTGTGTTTTTAAAATCATGAAAAGTTAGTTGAGCTTGAGTAAATTTGGTGACTTCGGACCCTGAAACTTTTTAAGATTGATACTTTTTATCACTATATCCACTGTCTTATCCTGCTTCCGCCATAGCCTCTTGAATTATTTTTTAACTTGACGAAATTATAGACTGTTTAAATACATTTCAACTGCATAATGTGTAACTTCCGTTTTACCTATATTTCAGAACGAGGTTCATGTATCAAAGATAAGTGTGTCCCTGCTACTGTTGGCGGCTCTTGCTGTTGCTTTATATGTATACTTCACCCCAGAGGTAAGTCTCTGTCTCTGTCTCTCTCTCTCTCTCTCTCTCTCTCTCTCTCTCTCTCTCTCTCTCTCTCTCTCTCTCTCTCTCTCTCTCTCTCTCTCTCTCTCTCTCTCTCTCTCTCCAAATTAAACTAGAAAAATACCCATGCTGATGATATCGTTCATTCATCATGATGAAATATTTTGGACGGAACAAAATTTTATTACTTCATAAAATACCAAAGTCTTAGTTTTGTAATGCAAATAATAAATGAAGAGGCCAAAACAAATGCCCAAGATGGTCGTCTCTGTCAATACAACTTCATCACTTGTGCTCGAATTTAAATCGATGTAGCATACAAGGCCAAAAACTAACCTCAGTATATTCCCAGATCCATATGTATGCCATTGATCCATTATGCTAGTAAGATTATGCTCAGCGAATGATTATTTCATTTCCAGTGGGAAACTATATTTGATAATTTCTTGTTTAACGGTTAACTTCAATATTTCGATAATTTTATGATCGATATGATCTTAGTCGTTTATTTACCATGCCAATTCTTATCATTGTCTGAAATGAATTTTTTTATTCTATTCAAACAGAATGGAAGTTTTTTCACACAAAAAGCTTCACTTGGACTCTCAAGAACGGAATACAAACACAGAAATAAAAGGGCCATAGTGAAGAGCAAGTCAAACAACATACTTGCTGGCAAGAAACAAACTATTAAAAGTCCGGTTAATTCCAAACGCCCTAGAGGTAAAGAAAAATGTCTTATAACTATTATAAACATAAAACCAAAGTTAAAATGATCAAGACGATCGTTTCTGTCAATTTGACTTCATCAGTTGAGCTTCAAGTGGTTTGAATAATTTTTCTAAAGGGAAAGTGGTATAATACAAGGCCAAATAATAAATGCAAATGCATATCCAAATTCGTCTAAGAGTAACCACTGTAAAAAAGATGACTATCTTAGCTTTCGAATAATTCAGAATTTAAACGGTGTAATCAGTGCCAAAGAATTATAATTTAATATAATAAATATAATATAATTATAATTAATGATTCGAATAAATTCATTAGAAGTCCTCTGATAGATCAAAGAGATAACTTAAATAGTACTGACAGACAATTTGTTGTCAGCGTTTTGACAGTGGGATGAAATTGACACTTTTGACAAGTCCGATTCACTTAAATTCTATTTAAAGTGGTATTAGCTATTTTTATTTTCAAAAAACCTCCCTCGTTTACTACTTAGATTGATATACAATAACAAAAATGAGGTATACAAATTTTTAAATTCCTATATATTTTGTGAAAATTGCTTGAGAAACCCAGGTTTGGCACTTTTTCAATTGCAATTGATTAATTCAACCCTTCTATTTGTATATGAATACCACACTTGACGTGACATTATTTTCACAAAATATATAGGAATATAAGATATTTTATGCCAGTGTATAGCTCTTACTTGTTATTTTACATCAAGTACAAGGATAAAGGTAGAAAAAAATTAAAATATATTTTTTTGGTAAACCCAGCTAAAACTCCTAATCAATAGAGCCCCATATCGTTTTACCATATATCAATTTTTACATTGAAGTACTTGTATCCCTTTATCATGTACGAATGATCTGATATGCTAGAGCATGCTCAACACAAAAACAAACTAGTGATAAGTTCTTGTCATAAGGCTATGGTTAATGGAGTAAAATGGATATAATGACCTTGTTTACCTATACTGTGCGTCATGGTCTGATTGCTGTATAACTTATACGGTTGGCTAAAGTTCTAGTTGTTGTTGTAAATTGTTGAATAAACATTACCAGTTCTGACCAACGTTATACTACGTGGTTTGATCTGGATTCGACTAGGAACTCACTGCTGGCGTGACCAGTCGACAAATGATTCTTAATTCTTCATGGTACCTGTACCCACTTCCATTTTTTCTAGCAGTCCGTGTTTGTCCAATATTGACTTTGTATATTGTGTTATGTATATCTATTGACACTTGGATTTTTTGTCTGGCCAGGGTGCCATGTAATTTATCTGTCACCAAGCGGCATCCAAAGTGACACTTAAAAAATGAAGTTATTTTCATAAAGCATAGTATTTCGTCTTTCAAAAAAAAAAAAAAATAACGAGAATCTAATTTCCTATGTAATATGTCGATACACTCATCTTTGTGGAACAGACAAGTTTAAGGTAGAAAGAAAAGTGATTGCTGACAGCGAGGTACTCGATTACTTTTCCTGTGTTGTTATTTTAAACGATTCGATTAAATAACATTACATAATCATTTGAAATGAACGTAATGTGCTTAGCACCCAGTTGTACGACGATCTTAATTCATTTAGTATATAAATGCATTATACAGTCTAGATTAAAATTGGGTTAACGGGAGATTCTTGCGAGAAATGTAAATATATCCGATACTGGATCTTAACCAAAGCTCCAAAAGGCGCTCGGCATATTTAGTGAAGATCACGACTCGTTGAAATTAGACTTAAAACCGCGTTCCGGTGTCACTGTAGGTATGGCACATTAACGAACCCTCACTGCATTGGCGTTAGTCCAAACATCTGTCACGAAACATTAAAATTAAACGTAAAAACGCTGTCCGGAGTCACGGTAGGCGTTGCACCTTAACGAACCCTCACTGCATTAGCGTTAGTCCAAACAGCAGTCACGAAACATTAAAATTAAACGTAAAAACGTTGTCCGGAGTCACGGTAGGCGTGGCACCTTAACGAACCCTCACTGCATTAGCGTTAGTCCAAACAGCAGTCACGAAACATTAAAATTAAACGTAAAAACGTTGTCCGGAGTCACGGTAGGCGTGGCACCTTAACGAACCCTCACTGCATTAGCGTTAGTCCAAACAGCAGTCACGAAACATTAAAATTAAACGTAAAAACGTTGTCCGGAGTCACGGTAGGCGTGGCACCTTAACGAACCCTCACTGCATCGGCGTGTCACGAAACATTCAATTAAACTTAAAACCGTGTTGGTACGAGAAAAAAAAGCAAGTGGGTTATGTACTATATCTTAAATCCCATTCACATGATCGAAATTTTCTTTGTCAAAGTCTGTCAAAGTTTTCTTTGATGATGTCGTCTGTTCACACTCTCAAAGTTTTTTCAGCGACTTGCACAAGAAAATGCGGGAACAATGTGCTTGTAACATTTAAACATCGATTATGTCATATCGAATATCTGCTTTGATTGGCTTATTTCATCAAAATCCTTCAAAGTTTGAAGAAAAATAGGATTTCTATTCCATCAAAGTCCGTCAACGTTTTGGACTTTGATCAGTTTTCTTTGGCCGTTCACATTATCAAAGTTTGCGTCAAAAACTTTGGCCAAGAAAACTTGTACAAAATAAAAGCTTCTATCTTTCTAACAGAAAATGACAGTTAAAAAAAATCTGTGGTTGCATAAAAAAGATATTCAAATTTTAATTTAGCTTATCGGTTTTCATGTTATCGAGTGGATTTTAAATAATAAATAACAATAAGTAAATTTTCTGCAATAAAACCGTTCAGTTGAATGAACAAAAATATGATGTTACTGATAATTGTAAAATTGTAGTAAGTATTGAACTAACTACATAGCTAAACTTTTCACGCCATAAATCCTATATTCATTCACATATGTCAACTGTTTCTGGTAATAAATACCGGAGAGGTTACGCTACAGATAATGTCAGGTAAGTTAAGTTCAATGTACGATTCATTTCCCAACAAGCATAGTAAATTATCACATTCATATGAATGATGGAATTTTTTATCTGGCATTACGTGACAAATTTGAATCTTGTAATGATGTACTCGTAGTTCAGACGATTTCAGGTGCACGTGCATGTTTTATGTCCATTGTTTTAACTCTTTAAACCCTACAGGCCATAATAGACTGGTTTAAACAATAGAAACGATCATACCATCTAGATAATTAGAGTTGAAAGAGTTAAAGGTGGTCTTTGACAGAATTTCATGAAATTCTATTTATATTTTTTGCTTACATAAAATGTTTCTTTTAAACCAAAATATTAGGTACATGTATAATGTTTTAAGAATTTCGTTCCCCATTAAGACGTTTAAAAACATTTTGTGGGGTCTTTATGTTAACTGTATAAATCAAGGCAGAAAAATATCGTTGTACATGCCTTTTTGCTTATCAATACCGGTGAAATCGAGCTACAGGTTTTGTCTTTCGTCAGTCCGTCCGGATAATATTTTTGCTCAGATTTTGGTTAAAGTTTTGTAAATGTTCCGTCCGGATAATATTTTTGCTTAGATTTTGGTTAAATTGTTGTAAATGCTCATTGTTCACAAAATAATGGTTTCACAGCTTAGACAATGTACAGGCAGTATGTTAATTGACGTTTGACCTCTAATCATATGCTAGCACAGTTGAATAAGGTACAGGGGAAATAACTCGCGGTCTTTATATTCGATATAATCACGGCGTTGATAAACACGTAAATTCGAAAAAAAACTCCAACCCCCAAAAAACACAAAAAACAAAAAACAAAAAAAAACACCCCCCCCAAAAACAAAAAAACAAAAACAAAAACAAAAAAACCACCCCCCAAAAAAAAAGAAAAAAGAAAAATGAACAGTGAATAAGTTTTTAATACATTTTTTATTTACATATAATATATATTATAGAGTGATGTTATTATCAGTTTTGTACATCGTCTCCTAAACATCCCGAAGATTGATATTTTGGTATCATTGATTTTTATATAAAACCTACTTCTACTTCCGATTTGCTATTTATAAAATCTGCGATCTTTTCAGCGTTAGAAAAAAAACCCGCGAAAAACTACATTAAACACCTGGAATTAAATTCTTGTACGGTATACTAACACACCAAATGATATCATCACCTTGATCTTTTTTGTGAGATTATTTACAATGGAAATTTAAATTTATTCCTATTTCTGCCTATCCTGATCTTTCATGTTAGATACAAGCCATCATCTGAATATCAAAAGCATTGATGGTATCTATGAAGTATATATAACGATATATCACATGTAATGCAAATTTTTGCGATATCATAAGATATACCACAAATAATATGTAAATGTCAAAAAATATCTTGTAACTTAATCACACGGGAGCCAAAGTCACGAAATTCGACTAATATTCAAGTTCAACTTTTATTTCATTATTTTGACTCCTGCATATGACTGAATAGTAAGCAATTTATTATCTCTCATCATTCAAAAAAGGTAACACTTATGATTTTCATTTTTAACTACCTTTAGTAAAGTATCAGTATACAAACATGTCTCTATGCAGGCAGCATATCATGTGTTTTACCTTAAGATAAAGAAAAGTTATTTGAGCTTTCAGCAAATATTCAGCATCGGGCCCTAAAGCAAATAATATTGACTGTCTTTTGTATTTCTGGGATATTATACAAGTGAAAAGCATATCATGGTTTTATCCAATTTGTTTTTTATAAAAATCTTTTTTTTTTCGTTTTTGTTTCCTCTCCTTTGATAGGAAACTATGCATATATTTTAAGCATAATTATATTGTGGTCCGACTTTTTTTTTTTTTAATAAAAACCATGATCTCATATCAAATGTATTCTGGTATAACAGTAGGGTCCGTAATTTTGAAGGAACAATCCTGTGGCTGGAGTAAAACTTAGGATAAAAAAAAAAAACAGAGTTCCGGAGCCAGGACAATGTAGTTGCTTTGTTTTTAATCTAAGTTTATTCTACGTGATCCTTGAACCAGGTTAACATCTATTTCATTTTGTTTTATTGTCGCTAGGGGCCAGTGGTATAGAGTATGACATAGATGATCCATATGATGATGTCATGCACGACGTGAAGGAGCTGTTGGGTGCAAGGAGACCGTGTTCCAAGTCAGAAACCTGTAGGAAGAAGCGTCACGTAAATAGTAGTTACTTATGCATTGCTCGCCATGAGACTTTGTGACAGGCGTCTTGGTAGAGAAAAGTGACGTCAAAATGCACTGAAAGATGTCTGCATTGCGCGCACATACGGGGTCTCAGTGGTCCAGTGGTAAAAGCATCTCACTTCTCACTTCTGCCCAGCGCAGGTGCGAGTCCCAACTGGCACCTAAGTTGATATTGTGAGAAAGTTTTGCCAGTTTACTTGCGGAAGCCCGGTGATATCTTCTGGGGCACATTGTAACCGGGTTCTCTACCCCACCATCAAAACTGACCGCCACTATATAACTGAAAATTTTATCAGTGTGGCGTAAAACAGCATTTAAATATATAAGAAATCTCAGATACCAAAGTATAAATCAATAGAATGTCCAGGACACAGATACAAATCCGGTAAAAATGGACAAACACGGACCTCTGGAAACCAAGAGGTGGGATCAGGTGCCATGGAGGAGTAAGCATCCCCTGTCGACCGGTCACACGTGCCGTTACCCACAGTTAATAATGTTCGTTGTTGTGTAATAGAAATTCCTTAAACGCATTTAAAATCTACATTTTATTAAGGTGGTATCAATTAATCATGGTCTTACATAAGCTTTTTATCTGTAGACTATTTTGTAAGTTCTTATTTCCTCAGCTGTGAATATCCTTAAAAGTTTTTAAATTTGTCTTCATTGACATACCATATAAACCAGGACGGTCAATGACACGTCTTTACGTTTGATAAGGAAAAGTACACTCAACTGAAAACCGACTTAGATGACCTGACTATACTATAAAATATCCAGTATTACCTATATATGTAGTATCTTAACTTATTCACCCCTAAAGACACATTTGGACTGGTCTAAACCATTGATTTACAGGAGAGTCCATTGTTTTTCAGGGGTTGATGAGTTAATATGTAATAGTGGTTATAGAATGTTGTTACAGACGAGATCAGAAAAGTGCGCCCTATGTACTGTGTGGTGTTGCTGTAGATAATCCATGAACACTTAAAACCAGGCTTAGTTAACCCTTTCACCCCTGAATTTCTGAGTGGTATATTCTTTTCTATTGTTTAAGACCAGTCTATTTCGGTCTGTAGGGATGAAAGGCTTAACCATCTGTCTTAAAGTGGCATTAGCTGTGTTGTTCCCCCAAATTTCTTTCTTTTATACTATTTAGATTCATGTACAATAACAGAAATTAAAGATATACTTAGGCGTAAACATTCTAAATATTTTGTGAAAATTGCTTTAGAAACCCAGTTCGGCAATTATTCATTTGCAAATGATTAGGAATTCGACTTTTTTTATTTGTACATGTATATGCATACGACACTGAATCTGATCTTGTTTTCACAAAATATATAGGAATATAATTTATTATGCCTGTATATATCTATTATTTGTTAGTATATATCAATTTAAATAGTAAAAAAGAAAAACAAAACAACAAAATGCATGTTTTTTTTAAAGCTCAGCCTAATGTCATTTTAATAGATCATCTTGAGATCGTCTTAGGAGACCACTGATATTAAGAAACAACCAGTCCTAGAATACCACCAGCACATGAACTGCATTTTTGTGATCCTTTTTTATCTAACCTGTTTGTCTGACCACATTCCATGAGAGGCGGGTCATCTGTCAAAATAAAAGAGCCGACCTGGCTCAGTCGGTAGCGCGCTCGACCCTTGATCGTGAAGTAGTGAGTTTGAGTCCAGCCGGTGGGAGGTTGGTTTCCTGTCCTTCGGATGAGACAGTGAAAACCGAGGTCCCGTGTCACAGTAGGTGTCAGCACATTAAAGAACCTCACTACGCAATGGCCGTAAGTGCCGAGCATAGGCCAAAAATTTGAATCCCTTCACCGGCATTTGGTGACGTCTCCATATGAGTGAAAGATTCTTGAGTGGGACGTTAAACAACAATAAAGAAACAAAACATTCAAGATAGTACCCGCCATTTTATATGTTGATTTGTTTTGGAAAGTCAATAAAATTTGGAAAAAAAGTAAAATGTAAAAATGACATAAGTGTAATTGTGTCTCACGGTCAATTTTGTTCTCTGCTATCTATAAATTATTATTGTAATATAGTGTTTTGAAATAATCGTTGTATCTTTTTCCACCCTTAAAGTTTATTTCTTCAAATACTTGGTAGTTATTACGTGGGTTTTGTTTTTAATGAAACAAAGGAATAAATGAATAAGATAATGGAGATATATCAAATATAAAATTAACATTTTCTTTTGCAAACGCACTATATTCTAAAGTGGATGCATTTGGACATTCTTAGACTGAAGGAGCGACCACTTGGTATATAAGGAGCTAGTACCGAAATATGAATATGATCATATGTAAAATGTTCAATTATTTTTTTTGTTATTTTCTGTAGGCTATAAAACTGATGGCAAAGTCTTTGAAGATAAGTGATGATGATAATAAACGTAAAAAGCGAGCCAGTGAGAAAGACATCAGGGATACAGGTATACTTACGAATGTGAAGGAAAATGCATATATTCTGTTCCCAAGGGAAAAAACAAGCGTTGGAAGACAGTTTGTTACAGGAAATTCACAAGTGAGAAATAGACTGTTTCATACAGCCACAAGTGTAAGAGGCAACGTGAATGACGTGTCATCGACAAAGCTTGAAAGTCCCACGGGAGACAAACGGTTCCCCCGTGGTATTGTCGAAGAAGAGGATGATGGAGATGGGAATGAATTATTAGATGAACTGGCTAGATACAAACGAAATAATAAAGGGAATGTGGACACCGATCGTGTAGGAAATGAAATAAGCAAATCAATATCATATGAAACTGACGACGCAGAGCATGATGACGACAGAACACTTCCTGAAAGAATTGTTAAGGGGAAGAAGAATGATGAAGATAAGAGGGGTAGATCAATAAATGATAATTATAACAATGTCATTGGTAGACTGAAACGAGAGATAAATGATGTCGCATACGAGGAATATATTGATGATCCGAATTCTGGTAGGTTTATAAATTGCCCATTATTTGTTACATATTGTTTGATCTTTACTGCTAATCGTCCCACACGTATTGTTTTACCTAATATTGATACGTCACCAGCTATAGGTAAGATGCCACAAATTTTGACCTGTGCTTTGGAAATTTGCCAATTTTCTTAGGGTTATTAAGATGGCCACTCCTTACGAGACACGTGACCTTCGTCTTAGGTCTTTTTATAGAATTTGATAGACCCGTGACAAGCCTAGTACTTGATACAAAATTTACCAAGGGACACGTGCATAAAATTAAAAAATATTCTTAGAAAAAAATAATTCTTAAATCTGAGAATATTCTGAACTTGGCCTGCTTTCCACGTCAAATTTCAGGATAAGCCAACATTGAGTTTTTTTTAGGCTTAAGTATTTCTTAAGATTTATGGAGCTAGGTCCTGTTTGGTTAAGCTGAAGTTAAGTAAAATTCTCAGACATGAACAATATAATCAAGGTGGAAACAAGTGGGTCCAGAGTAGCAGAGATTTTAATGATTAAAGCCAGTTTTCTCATTTAGGATTAGAAACATTTGACAGATTCAATGTAAAATGGACTACATATTTTTTTTCTTTTGAAAAAAACTCCGATATTTGTTATTTGACACAAAATCATATACAATAAAACTGATGGAGTATGTTGGAAAATTGCTATTTAAGGTATAATTAAATCAATAAGGGTAAAACAATATTCTTGGGAGTTCCCTATTTATTATTTTTGATAAAATGCTTTAACGGGGCATTGGCTGTGTATACAAAAAATAATTTTTTCTACTTTTACTGCTTGTACTTGATGTACAATAACAAGTAAGACCTATAACAGGCTTAAAAATTGTATATTTCTATATAATTTGTGAAAATAATATCAGGTCCATGTGTGGTAACCATATACAAATACACTGTAGTTAGGTTGAGTTATTCAAATGCAAATGAAAAAAGTGTCGAACTTCTCACGAACGGTTTCTCATGCAAATTTCACAAAATATATAAGAATTTAAGAATGTTTTTATATGTGTATATCTTTTTTTGTTGTTGTATATCAATCTAAGTAGTGAAAAAGGAAAAAAAAAACAAATTTTGAAAGAACTCAGCTAACGCACCTTTAATAATTGTTGTTTAGCTCATACACTTTGCGTCGCTCCAGGAGTAGAACGTTCGACTAAAAAGGTTTATGTGACAGGTACAATACTAAATACATTTAATTTAATGGATCTGCCAAGAGCTTGGTATACGAAGTAAAAGTCACGTGTCGTTTGGATGAGATTTGAAAATGAGGTCTCGTGTCACTGCAGGCGTGGCATGTTAAAGAATCCCCAGTGGATTGACGTCAGTCCATAGCACAGCATCGAATTTGTTGCACTTTAGCTTATTAAGATTGAGAACTGTCTATAAGTAAAAGTCGTGGCAGGATGTAAATCAACAGTTATACAACGGAAACAAACAATGTTGGGTTGCGTTTTCGAAAATAGTTTTTATATCATCTCTTTCTACTGTGACCGGCGATTATCAACTCTTCTTATTGTCACATGCTATTATCCGCAATATTGTATATAGTTATGATTGTGGACTTGCAGTTGATGTGACTGATCGACAAGGGAGACTTACTAATCCATGGCACCTGATCCCACCTCTTAAAATTCTTACAGAAGTCTGCGTGTGTCCAACATTTATTGAACATATATACGTATATGTATTAATTGCCTTGTGGACTTCCATATGAATAAACAATTTTCTCTCTGTACTTTTTATATTCAATAGGTTATGGTCCATGGGAATCTTGGTCACAATGTAGTGTAACATGTGGATTGGGTCGTTCGGATCGGAAGAGAATCTGCCATAATACAGATCGGTGTCTCTCTGGAGACGTGGAAATTAGGATGTGCCTTCCACAGGATTGCCGATGAATATCTGAATGGAGAAAGTGTTTGTTTTTATGTTTGTGACATTAAAGAAATCCTAACAACTTTTGTTTTATATATGTATATGATTTCACGGAAACAATGCTGTATCGACCACTCACAGTTGTGTGTGCTATTTATCTTTTGGTCATATCAAGACATGAACTGTATTGTAATGTAATAGTTACGATCATATAATCATTTAAGGAATATCATATACATGTATAGTATACTGTAAGGGCGAATTAAAAAAAAAATTAATGTGAAATTAAAACAAAATAGAGTGATTCAATATTTAACATTTATTCAAACAAGCACACATTTACCATTTTCTTCTTTAGTGTACTTTGCTACGATAGTATCCATTCGATACATATATCCGTGGGACTAATGTAAAGTAGGAGTTACCTCCCGTACCTTGTCATATGCATATTGAGATACTCAAGCAACATTTCTGATGCCCACTATCCTTTTTTTTCGGACGTCCTTAAATTGTGCTACTAAAAGTAAGCAAAGCTGAATGGAAACGTAACTCGGTTTTCCATAAAAATCTTTATGAAAAAGAAGAAAAATATTCGATCATATCTGATCAAACTTAGAATTTCAATTTCAACAAATCTTTTTTATCGATTAAATAGTATGTGTCCATTTGTTCTTTTTTTTAATTCAGTGTAAATTCATATATCCTATCAATTTAAGTACAATATAAAACACTATATAAAAACTATGTTTTTATCTCCAAATCTTTGGATTAAGTGTAAGTATTTGAATGACGATTGATCATTATGGTGAAATAAGATGATCCCACTGGTATGAAATAATCGCATAGAAGTAGTAAGATTATTTATAGCTATGTATAGCTCTTATCTGATTTTGGGCATCAAGTACAATCAGTTAAAGTAGAAATAAATCGAAATAATTTTTTTGGTAAATACAGCTAATGTCCCTTTAAGTTTGGGATCGTAGATTTTGATAAAATAATCTTCTTTTGTTTTTCTCAGATTTTCGTCGTTATTCCAATTATTAAAGAAAGGGAAAATTTTCGGACATGTTGCACAATATATGACATTTAGCTGTTTACAGTTCATGGTGGCATTTGTCCACAATGTCTTGCCAGTTTTAAAAATTATTTATCTCCCCTTTTCGATGTAATTCCATGTTCTGCAACGAGGATCTCCACACTTTTGAACCCAATTTATTTATTTATTTTGAGGCGAATTGTGCTCTTGTTAATAATTTGTTCATGTACAGTGGCTGCCGTCGTCCATTGATTATTTGTGATTCGTTAAATGATTTGTTAATATTTTCCTATTGTTCCAAAATTGGTAAGGATCTTTTAGCAGCATATAGTATATTATGGGTGGGTTGAGTTTTCCGTGGGTTGTGGGTAACAATGAAGGAAATGTTATTTGAGTCGCTGTTTTCCATTTTCCTTGTGTTGTGTAATGTGTTTTGTCGATCCCGGAAATGATTAGATTTTTTCGGGCAAATTTGCTTGGCTTGGTACATTTTAAGTTCTTGTAGTCTCTTTGCTTGAATATTCTCATTGGTTACAATGGTGCATATCCGTCGTGCCATGTTGAACGGAATTTACTAATTTTCCTTGATAGAAAGTCTTAAATTTTCATCAAAGATATCCGGCAGTTCATCATAAAGTTTTTGTTCATTGAATCCCATGAGAAGTATTGCATATGTAGGGGCTACTTTAGTACCAATTACCGTTCCTTTTATCTGGAGGTAATACGAATTGTCAAAATGAAAGTGGTTGTTTTTCAGTATTTACTTTAGTCTCTTGAGAATGAATTGTATCGGAAACCTCCCACTAATCTGATCCGGATATCTTATTAGCCAGAATTATACGGCTTCAATTAGTAGTTTATGAGGGATATTTGTATATAAACTCTTTACATCAAAACTAACCAGTGATGTAGCTGGATGTACGATATCCGGGTTATACTTTAGAAAGTCCATATCATCCATTAAAAATTTGGAACTTTTTTGAATAGTGGCTTCAAAATTATGTCTAGAAAGTTGCTAAATCTTTAAATGCTGAATGATGGGCCTTTAATGATTGGACGTAGTTTAAGATATGTTGATAATGATACTTTTGCGCATGTTGTGTTGCATATCTTATGCTTCGCTGAATTTCTTTTGATTTGTGGAGTTTTGGCAGACCATAAAGTTACTGGATTTTACCTCAAAATTCAGCAAATAGTCAACATCGTATTTAGTGAGGTTATTGTTGTAATGTTGTTTGTTTGTATTGTTGTTTATCGTCCCACTCAAGACTCTTTCACTCATATGGAGACGTCACCTATGCCGGTGAATGGATTCAAAGTTTGGTCTATGCTCGGCACTTACGGTCATTAAGCAGTGAGGTTTCTTTTACGTGCCAACAACTACTGTGACACGGGATCTTCGGTTTTACTGTCTCATCCGAAGGAGAGAAATCCTACCTGCCGCCGGCTGGACTCGAATTCACGACCTCACGATCAAGAGTCCGACTACCGACTGAGTTAGACCGGCTCTTGTTGTAATGTTAAATAAGTTTTTCTACTTTAATCATAGTTCGGCGATCTTCATTTTCGTCCATTTGCTATAATGACGATCGCTCCTCCTTTATCTACTCCTTTGATAATTATTGATGATTCCTATTGCATGTCTTGTATAGCCTTCTCTTGATATCGTGATATGTTAGTTTTCACTCCTTTGTCAGCTAAATTTGAATTTGCTGACAATTTGACTTTTCAGACAGGTAAAATAATCTTTTAAGTTCTTGTCTCTATTAGGGGGTGGTTTAAATCCTTTTTTATTTTGTTTACAAGCGATTCATCATCGTATTTTTTATTTTGGAAATATTCTCTCAAGCTTAATTAGCGACAGAATTCCTCAGTGTCTATCATGAGATCTACTTTATTCTCTTTGATATTGGTGTAAATTTAAGTCAAAATTGCAAGAGTTTTATTTCATTTTCATATTAATTATTTTGGGTTCGTTTGGTTTATTGATATCTAGCTAACTTGAATCTTATTATTTTCAACCGTTGCCTCCTGCGTTGGACCTACTGAGGTTGATGCAGGTGAACCTTGGCTTTGCGGGTTTACTCTGTTTCGTCGCTGTTGGCTGTGCCCCCTTCTGTAAAGCCGGTATTGTTTCTGTTGAAATTGTTGAGGGTTTCCTTCCCTTCTCCCTTCTCTGTTGAAGTCAAAGATTCCGGGTGTAAGTCTCTGGAAACCACTGTTGCGCCTGAAATTACGCGTCGTATCCCTCCGTACCACGTCGGTGTATGTTTTATTTAGTTGTCTTTGCGAGCTGCTTGACCTTGGTATAGAGGTTAACCTAATATTAGACGGTCCCCTTCTGTATGTCTGGGTTCTAACGGAATAAATCAAATATTAATAGAAAATTGTGACGTTTTACTCTTTTCCTAACACACACACACACACGCATATACATATATATATATATATATATATATATATATATATATATAATATATATATATATATATATATTTATATATATATATATATATATATATATATATACACACACACACACATAATCATACATAAATTATTCTATTTGACCGTGATTTAATAGGGTCAAAGGTATGTAAATCCGAAATTTATTTCTCACGTTAATGGCGAGGAAGCATGACAATAAAGTAAAAGGTAATATCTTTAAACACCTTCATCTATTGGCCTTTCCTTGTTCTCTAGTGTCATTTAAATGCACTACTATCACATTAACAGCAAATGAATATAATTAATCAATAATTTATTCAGTTAACCAGGGGCTATGTCAGGATGAAACTGACAAGGTTCGTAACGATAGTTATCATCTAATCATCAATAATTGTTTGTAATCTTTTGCCCTCGAAATGTGATATCGTAATGTAATTTATAACATTCAATTGATTTCAAGTGACTCCTGATTTTACCGGAATATATGGGCATGGTATCCAGTTTAGAAGAAAATACGATTTTTTAAACTCAAATGGACGGGCATCAAGGGTTCGGTACAAAATTACTTAGTAAGAAACTTCCGAGTACTATAATTATAATGTATCAAACCCTTAAATGTATTGAATTCATTAAATAAATAAATAAATAAATAAAACAGCTGCAACAACAAACCCAAGGTTTACCTGAAAATTAATTTTTGACGCAACACACGAGGGAGAATCTGTGACAGAACACGTTAATACAGAAAGACATACGTCCAAGTTAGAAACTTCCGAGTTCTATAGTCATAATGTATTAAACCCTTTAATGTATTGGAGTCATCAAATAAATAAATAAATAAACAAATACATAAATAAATACATAAATAAATAGTAAATAAATAAAACAACAGCAACAACAAACCCAAGGTTTAACCGGAAATTAACGTTTGATACAACACACCAGAGATAATTTGTGACGGGCGCCTTAATATTTGTTTTGTTTTTTTATTGTTGTTTAACGTCCCACTCAAGAATCTTTCACTCATATGGAGACGTCACCAAATGCTGGTGAAGGGCTTCAAATTTTTGGCCTATGCTCGGCACTCACGGCCTTGAGCAATGAGGGTTCTTTAACATGCCAACAACTACTGTGACACCGGACTTCGGTTTTTACTGTCTCATCAGAAATACAAGAAACCAATCTGCCACCGGCTGAACTCGAACTCACGACCTCACGATCAAGTCCAGTGCACAACGGACTGAGCCAACCCGGCTCTGGCACCTGAATGTAGAAAGACATATGTCCAAATAAGAAACTTCCGAGTACTATGATTATAATGTATCAAACTTGAATTTATTGAATTCATCAAATAGATAAATAAATAAAACAGCAGCAACAACAACAAACCGAAGGATTATCAGAAAATTAAATTTTGACGCAACACACCAGAGAGAATCTGTGACGGGATACCTTAATGTTGAGAGACATATATATATACGTCTAAGTTAGAAACTTCTGAGTACTATAATTATAAACACTTTAATGTATTGAATTCATCAAATCATAACTAGAAGCATCTCGCTCATAAGCACTTCCCTAAACTAACATTTAATCATGATAAACATCTTTCATTAAAGACAGGAATCCTGTGGCACAATTGACCACGGGAAACTTTCTGTTTCGAGCTATGATGACCATTAAGTGACCAGTATAATACACACCCCTAAGACAATATCATACCAAGGGTATTAAAAGAACGTAATGTCACACACGTGCAATCGGAATTATTACAAAGTAGGTTTCTAGGTCGGGTTTGTTATTGTATATGTGTATTGATATTGGCTTTCGTAAACTTGTTAAAAAAAACCCAAAAAACAAAAAGCAACCCCCCCAAAAAAAACAACAACAACAAGAACAACAACAACAACAAAACACACAAGAAGATGGCAAGAATTATATATCGTAATTTCACCCATGTAAAGATAAGATATATTCAGTGTTGTTAAATGTGTATGGAAATATATTGAGAAGAAAAAACCCATCAATTAAATATAAGTTGAATATATACAAAAAGATATAAACCATTTCGCGTTTACTGATTAGTCATTGTTATAAAAATGTTGTAATACTCTAGATCTCTGGATGGAACAGACCTAAACCATTTTATAACATGTGTTTTGAGTGTTTCGAATATATGCTCTCGGTACAAGAAGTAAAAGTCCGGAATCTTTCGGATGAAACTTGAAACCAAAATCCAGTGTCAGAATTGCCATTGTACGTTAGAGAACCGACGATGCATTAGCAACTGTCCATGTGGACATTTTTTAACAAGACATAAATCATGGAAACAAAAGAGAAGATTTATAACTGTGAAAAAAAAACTTAATAACGGATCAGACATGCCAGTGGTTTCCGTAACAGGCTTATGATTTAAATTTGTTACGATCATTGTTCAAGACATAGCTATCTCATTGTCTGACGTGTTATTATCCCAAATGCTCGCAAATTGGATTGTCGTGTTATGAAGTGACCCTTTCCTGAGGTACCATAATACGGCAACTCAGCCTGTCTGCGACTATATGTGTTGATGATTTTAAGATTGTGATTCAAGACCTGTCTTTTGATATACGGATTTAAGAAATTACAGGTCCATGAAAAAAGCGTCCAACGATTGAAAATTATACCAAATATTATTACATCAACTAAAAAACCCGCGTTATTATGCATCCTGCAGGACGATAAATAACATCAATTTATAAAAAATATATAATATATATAAATCTAAGTTGATAATAAAAAGTGTTTTTAAAAACACTGTGTTGAACAGCTTGGTATTTTGAAAAATGAAACCTTAAGTTTTTCCTTAATTTATCAATTTCAAAACGTATATCAATCATGTTCCCATAAAAATACTTACATCACAACAAGAACGCTAATGTGCATTTTCCAACTATAAATAAACAACAAAATTTAAGATTATTTTTATAGTTTACCTAAAACAAGATTGAATAATAATACATAAATGTTTCCATTTCACACAACTCAATTCTCACTATTTTTTGCCATATATATATATATATATATATATATATATATATATATATATATATATATATATATATATATATATATATATATATATATATATATATATATATACATATATATACACACACACACACACACACACACACACACACAGATATATATATATATATATATATATATATATATATATATATATATATATAAAAATAGAAAGATAGATAGATAGATAGATATAGAGAGCCGACCTGGCTCACTCGGTTGCGCGCTCGACACTTGATCGAGATGTCGTGAGTTCGAATCTAGCCGGCGGCAGTTTCGGTATACATACATACACACCCCCCCACACACATATATATATATATATATATATATATATATATATATATATATATATATATATATATATATATATATATATATATATATATTTAAATATACAATTCGAAGTGTTAAAAAGTTACATACAAGACCAAATATACATAAGATATATTAAAAATGCATTCTTCATACCATCGTACTGAATAACAACTGCGTTTACCATAGGCAGTCTTGGTATATGCGTTTTAATCATATTCATCTGAACATCTGCTTGATTTTGGCAATAAACCACTTTCCATTTTAAATATGCCAAATTGACATAGTGAATAACAGGCAAAAGGTAATAAATTAATGGCCATAATTTTTTTTTCTTGCTTAGACTTGAATATTTATGTTCAGATAATAAAAAAGCCAAAAGGTTTATTTTCCAATCCCGGATTCTGTTTCTTATGCGTATAGAGCATGCACAAAGGTCATCAAGGAGATGATGTTTTATCGTACTTAATGGTTTGCCTCACGATTCCCGATCTTTGCTCTCGATAACAAACTGGACACAGAAATGGCTCTATGTAGCAACTGTTAACAAATCAGATTACCGTAATAACCAAGTGTCAATGAAGATGACCATAAAACTAAATAGAAGTCAAAAACAAAATGTATCGGATCTTTTTATATCAAGTATATATTATATATAATATATATATATATATAAAATATCATATATCAATATATTTTCAAGTAATATTCTTTTTTTAAGAGTGCATATATATATATATATTACTGCCGATCAGTAAACACACACACACACACACACACACACACACACACACACACACACACACACACACACACGCACGCACGTACGCACGCACGCACACGTGAGTGTGTTTGTTTCCGTGTGTGTTGGAATAAATAAAAAGATTCATGATTCATTGCTCATTTTTGTAATGATTATCAGCAATTTATATACGAATCAAGTGAGTGGTCTCTTTCTGGGTACATTGTAACTCCTTCACCATATAACTGAAAAGTTATCGAGTGTTGCGTTAAAAAAAGCTATTCAAAATAAAAAAAATAAGAAAAAAGCGAATCGAGATTTTTATTGTAACTCTGTTGTAAGTTATTATTTTATCTGTTATCGGAAGTGCGCACAATTAATTTTATATTATCTACCTCAACGTGTCCTGTCAAGACAATACATCAAATCCATGTACAACCTCGGGCCATTGAGAAGCAGCGGAAGGTTGCATATGTCAAGACTCGTTCCGTGACAGACGAAGAGTTTTGAAATAATTAATGGACAAAAGTGAACGAGATAATTAATCACAAAAAGTGAATACAGATGATTTACTGATTAAATGATTACTAGTGTATTGGGTAATTAATTTAATAACATTCGAACAATAAACATATAGTCAAGATATATGGGAGTGAAACGACATTAAATATTGCGGGTTACTTTATGGCTGTCAGAGATGCAGTATTAAAACAAATGTTGTACATGTAGTAATATTGAAATGTCAGGAAGATTTCATTTGGAAGATTTACTGTAATAACAAGTGTGCTTAGAGCATGAAGTCATTAAATTTACTCAATACTCAAGCTCGACTTTTATCATATTATTTTGACTTTATAGTCGTTTGTAAAACTGACCGAATAGGAAACATCATTATTTTTCACCATTCCTTTAAAGATTTGGGTCACGTATATGATTTTCCTGAAAAAAAATTAATACCTTTTGTAAAATAATATGTAGTCCTTCTTATGTTAGATAGTATTATGGGGTCATATACACTGACTCCCTTTCACCAATCATATCTAAATTTAACTGATGACATTTTCACTGAGCTTGATCTTTTCACCGAACTCGAGGGGTCTCCATGTAACATTTGCGACGGGTGTGACATGCAAACGGATGGCGCTGACTCCTTCAGGGCACCTGGTTCTATTCCGTTTAGGATTCGCAATAGACCTTTATTGAGTTTTTCCATTCCGTTCAATTTTGTGTGACTAGTCTGTACTCAGATCACGTGATTTCAACAGAAAGTCGGGCAAGGTCGCTTCCGGTTTCGTGATATTTACATTCGGTGGTATCTTGCTTCAGTTCATCTTTGAGGAATAAAGTATAGATTAGATACAATGCTTTTTTGTAAAGATGATGAGCGTTATCATTTTCCTGTAGGTTTTTTTTTTAATCTGGCACCTAGCACAACATGATATCCATATTCCAAGTCATATATACGATTAAATGTTTAACATTTTTATACAACATTGTGAACAAAGTCAATCAGCTTTATAAGCACATTGTATTGATATAGATACAATGTATATCGTTTTCTCATTCATGATTTGTAAGAATCAAAGATAGACTGAGTACAAGACAATTGTATTCATTTTACATTTCTTACATGATAAAGATAAGTAAAGGGGAGCCATTCTAAATCAATTCCTCAAATAGGCTCCTCAGTATAAGTTCGTTAGTTAGTCAGATAGTCATTGTTTTACACCACTTTCAATGGTATTTTGGTAATATTGTGACGGTTTAGTGTAGGTACATATTCTTAGGATTATCTAAAATTTTTATTTCACCTAGGCCCCTGTCATGTTTTAATTTTTTAATTTACTCTGAGGGGGGTAAATACAAAAATTAAAACATGACAACTTGTCATGTTTTAATTTTTGTATTTAGCCCCCTCAGAGTAAATTCAAAAATTAAAACATGACACCCCCATATTTGGTACTGGTATACATCCTTGGCAGATGAAGGAAAATACCACCCTTTATATGTAGTTATTTCCCTTTATATTGTACATGCATTTGTCAAAACTATATATAAGCCCTTTCTATCGCTAGGATCAACATATTTGGTGCAAATATAAACCTTGGGTAAATTTCGGGAGTGAGTTCGTTGATGTAATCGTCTCGTAGATTTAACCCAGTGGGAGGGGCTATTAATTCTCGAATGTGCCTTGTTCAATCAGTTTCTTCCATTCGTTCCACTTCTGATCTTTTCCTTTGTTTCTATAGTCACCGTCGTTACTTTGCCTTTGTAAGGTTTATTTGTCCTTACTATCAACAGTTACAAAATGTACATACTCATAAAGTGTATGTTCAGTCATATCATCCTGTGTCAATTCTAATAATCATATTTCGTATTATCCGGGGGATTGGCCAGTAAGTTGAAATAACTTTTGCCTATTCCTTTTGATAATTGATCAATAAAATATGTTTGAATCAACGTTTTACGTAATGTATGCCTGTCCTTCGAATGAGACAGTAATAACCGAGGTCCGTGTCACAGTAGATGTCGGCACGTTAAAGAAATCTCACTGCTCAATGGTCGTAAGTGCCGAACATAGGCCAAAATTTGAAGCCCTTCACCGGCAATTGGTGACGTCTCCATATGAGTGAAAGATTCTTGAGTGGGACGTTAAACAACAGCAAACAAACAAACAAACAAACGTAATGTATGCAACACTTTTGCATCTACAGTCAATTTGCATTATTGTATCTTTGTTAAAAGGGCATAAGCTGTGTTTATGAAAACAAATATTTTGAGTTTTCTACTTTTAGTACTTGTACTTGATGTATAATAAAAAAATAGGAGCTAAACACAGGCATAACACGTCTTATATTGCTATATATTTTTTGAAAATAAGGTCAGATTCCGTACAGTAAGGTTGAGTTAATCAATTGCAAGTGAAAAAGTGACAAACCAGGGTTTCTCAAGCAATTTTCACAAAATATATAGGAATATAGGAATTTTTATGCTTATGTTTATCTTTTTTTATTGTATACCAATCTAAATAATTGAGATTGAGAGAAAAAAAATTGAAAAAAAACCACAGCTAACGCTTTTTTCAATGAACACAGTAATTTTACCATTTTTTGTGCTACACTATTTTAAGTGATATGTTGGATAATGTGTATTGCACATTCAATTAACTTGGCGGGGCGGAGTAACCTTTTGATTATCATACAGATGATTCTACTCGCTTTTCGGTTAAGACAAGTCCAAGAAAAAAAAACCCGTTCACTGGATACTCGTAGGAATAGTGTGAGGTAGGAACGATTACTGTTGCAATTGTAATTTTATGTAGTTTTGCTGATTTACCTAAAATTTAAACTCGTCCAAGTCAGGAAAAGGTTCAGAAGACTCCAACCCACCAGGGCCCGAAGTCACCAAATTTACTCAGTACTCATGCTCAACTAACTTTGCATGATTTTAAGGTAAAAGAAAAACGCAAAAACTATTCTGTAACTGTAAATAATGATAAAAAACATTGCTAATTTGAAGAAAACAGAAATATTAAAATATTGTTTCAGAACGTACTCAAATGTTGAGTACCACACTCAACGTATTTATTTATTTTTACCGGAAAATCATAAGTGTGACGCAAAAATTTATATCTTATTGATAAAAAAATAATAATATGCTTCCCAATCAGTCAAACCCAAAAGTTTCACAAACGATTGTGTAGTCATAATAATGAAATAAAAGTTGAGCTTGAGTATTGAGTAAATTTCGTGACTGTGGGCGCAGGTTATATGGATTTTACTAGACTTCATCTCCACTTGAAGTCTTATTGACTATAACGATCGTCTTGAGCATTTATTTTGCCCCCCCCCCCCCACCGCCCATGTTTTTTGCAAAAAAATGATTTTGATTTTGGTATTGTATTTTATTTGAATAACCAACACAGAACACAATCAGGCACTTACTGTACTCGGTAATTACTAAAATCTTGAGAATTTTACAGAATGTCAGTTAATTTCTGAAATCTGATTGACTATTGATAGAAGTGTCAAGTTCTGAATATTTTTAGACTTTCGTACTGTAGCCTAAGTCCCTTATATTTTGGGAAGAAGTTTTAGCATTCCCACTTTTCCAGACATAAATTCGCAAATTTGAATATTAAAATACTTTATTTTCACGTTTTTAAATCAGTAATATGCTGCTTGTAATGCGTGTCTCTTCCGTTTGTTTAACCCAATTCACTGTCTTAACTTCTTTGAATAAAAGCGAAATGCTAATAGCAATGCTATGAAATCACGAATTCACGTTAATTGTTAACTTTCGCGAAATTCAAAGTAATTAAAGTGTATTCTCGAGTATGGTGGTTACTGGACGAGGATGTCTACCCTGTTATGAATAATTTGGTGGTCTCACAGTTACGTTGTTGAACGTTTGAAATCGCCACTAAGGAAGTTTTATGGTCAATACGGGAATCTTTTTAAACAATATGAAGTCCCCGTCTCTGGAATGTTAGATAGTATTCTGTAGCACGACCACATGCATTGATTCCTTTTCGCCAATCAAATCATTTACACCGATCTTGGCATTTTCGCCGAACTCGAGAGGTTTCCACACAACATTTACGACAGGTGTGACATGCTAACAGGGGACGCTGACTCCTTCCGGGCACCTAGTCCCATCCCGTTTGGATTCGCAATTGTTCTTCGTGTTGAGACCATTTGTATATAAATATTATACACATAATACCAAAGTTATAATGCTCAAGACGATCGTTTCTGTCAATTAGACTTCGTCAGTTGAGCTCCAATTTAATATATATATATATATATATATATATATATATATATATATATATATATATATATATATATATATATGTATGTATGTATTTTCTAAAAAGAAAGTGGTATCATACAAGGTCATATAGTAAATCTAAAAGTATAACCGAAATCCGTCTAAGAGTAACCACTGTAAAATTTGTCGTATTCAATTATCTAATTCTTCATTTTTTACTATTTACCGAATGCATGAATATAAAAGTTATGTTGAACAATGCTAGATGTCACGAGTACCCCAAGATTCATGTCATGTAGTGCCGATATCCGAATCACTCGAATCTTCTCTTTGAAATAACAAATTTGGGTGGTAAAAAATAAATAACTGAATTTGATCGACGATAATTGCTTAATTTATTTGATCAAAACCTATCTTCAATGACATGGCGATAAAATTTTATGTGTACCGTTTAACCAGCTCAAGCATTGTATCCTCTATACTTTTCGTTTTTAACTCTTTCATCCCTACAGACCACAATAGACTCATTTAAACAATAGAAAAAAGAATTGTATTTGTTAATAAAGGGGTGAAAGGGTTAAATTTCGAGCGATTTTTAACCTGTGTTTTTTCCTGTCTTAATTTAATAGCAACAATTACACTTACAAATATTACCAAATAATTAGATTTTAATGAGATACATAACCTTTTTATTTCTCAATTGTGCTGAACTACTGTGTAAGTTTTAAAATGATGCAAAAAGACTTAAAATTATTATAAACAAATAAATACACCTATTTCAGCTGAAATTTGGGGTATTTTATACCGCCATACGACTGAATGAACGCACGAGGAGAGCTGATGTTAAATTTCCCAGATGCTGTACTCGTTATTAATTACTCTCTAATTAAATGGTCCATCTGCCGATGAGGCATGCGCAGAGAAAGGCAGATAAATCAGTGTCTGTATGAATACATTTTGCCATTTATCAAATCCGAGGTTAAAGGTGAATCAGTTGTATAGCTAGTAATATTATTGTCAATTCCAATAATTACTTAAAAGCGCTCATTCACATGATTTTATAAATATTATATTTTTTCACAAACTAATTTTATTAGCAGAAAAAAATCGTACATCGCATTGTTTTTTAAATGCATCACCAATTAATATGGGTAGAATGATAAAGAGCTACATTCATCTTGTTTTACCCCTACAATGGCCCCACCATGGTCATCGGGTGTGTCAAATTAGAATATGTACAATATAATAAATGAAGCATTTGATTAAATGTGGGAATTATGGCTCATTTATTTCGGAAAACAATACTTAAAAGTCACCAATTCTATTTTCATTTATTCTTAGTAATCTCTCTCTCTCTCTCTCTCTCTCTCTCTCTCTCTCTCTCTCTCTCTCTCTCTCTCTCTCTCTCTCTCTCTCTCTCTCTCTCTCTCTCTCTCTCTCTTTCTCCTATGAAAGTGCATCGACTCTTCTTGTGTACAAACTTGAATCCCCTTCAACCAAGTTTTGCCGAAACTGACTCCGTGGATCCAGTTAAAAACTTCAAACATGTTCGTGTTTCTTTCTGTCATACGTGTGCCATTAAAATAAAATAAGGAAACCACTTACTGTGTACATTAACTTTTAATTTTTCATGAATAACATAAGTAACTATTTAAGATTGAATATTATTTAATTAGGAATTGAACTCAAATGCGGAGTGTGCGTTTCTTGTCCTGTCCATGGCGCTAATAGATTGCCTGAAAAACGAAAAAAAAAGATAATCATTTGTCTATGTAATGTCGTAACATATTCGGAAGAAATTTGATAAGAAGAGGTCCATTTTTCTTTCTCTTTCTGAAAGTAAATATCCCTTTTCACATTTACATATTGAACTAATTCTTGAGAGTGTTAAATTGACTCTTTCCTCTGAACATATGCGACTTTTTATTTAACCCATCAACCCATCTGATAAACAATGGACTCGTCTGTAAATCAATGATTTAGACCACTCTAAATGTGTCTTTAGGAGTAAATGGGTGAATACTGCTACATTATCAAAAAAGGTTTTTTCTTTTCGTGAATTCAAAGGAACAGTCAATACATATTAACGGTGTTAGTGAATGAACCCGGGATTTTCTAGTCGAATACTCTTTACTATAACCCGACCACGAGCGTTGTACGTGGGTTCCCTAAGTCTGAAACAATTTATATCTAAATGCATGCGTCGATGAGCATTCCAACAATCACAAATCTGTAGTAAAACAGCATAAATTTGCCCATCCGGGTTCTTAAGCAATCTAAGGGTGGGGTGACTATATCGTCTGTAAACTGGTTCTGATTTAAAAATAATTTGGTAAACCTTTCATTTATTGCATCAAAACGTTTGATCCTAGTTCGTGACTTCTCATGTATCACTAACAGTTTCGAACCAATTGCCTCTGGAGGTGGTTTCATTGGTTTATATGCAGTCCAAAGCAAGCAATCAAAGATGGCGGCAACAGAGACGCAACGGTAATGAGACAGAGGAATAGCTTGCAGTGACATACTTTGTTTTGTTTTAAAAAGTTTTGATAATATGTTTTAATAAAAGTTAAATAATATTAGCTGTGTTTTTTGTCAAATTGTTTCCCCTTTGTTACTGCTTAGATTGAAATACAATAACATAAAAGAGATATACACAGGTATACAAATTCTTAAATTCCTATACATTTAGTGAAAATTGATTGAGAAACATCACTTTTTAAATTGCGAGTGATTAACTCTACCTTACTATTTGTATATGAATTCCACCCTGGACTTGACTTTATTTTCACAAAATATACAGGAGTTTAAGATTTTTATGCCTGTGTATAGCTCTTATTTATCATTGTACAACAAATACAAGTAAGTAGAAATAATCAAAATAATTTTATTTGGTAAACACAACTAATGCGCCTTTAAGATATTGTAAAACTCGTCAAAATATATACACTATACCCCGTTTACGCAGGAATACACAGCACGTTCTATATCTGTCATGTTGACAGTGCAAACATGTCATTTACAAACCTAACAAAACTAGTTTCATACCATGTTAAGACCAGAAACCAAAACCGAAAAAAATTTTCTGTCAATAGATTTGCCCTAATAATCGAAACAAGACCAGAAAATTTCAGGTGGTTTACTTACACGTCTTTTCTTTCACGTGCGTCCTTCGAACGTGACTGTCATGCGCAGCGTGTGAAGCAAACGCCTTTCCACAAAATTTGCACTAGAAATAAAAAAAAACCAGGGAATTTATTGATATAGATTACATAGAAATAAAAAGTAAATAAATATCATAAAAGGAAATAAATGAAATAAAAAATAAATATACAAAATAAAAAATAAATAAATAAAATAAAATGCATAAATATAAAATAAAAAATATATATAAATAAAATAATATATATATAACAAAAAATAAACAAATAATGAAATAGAATGAACAAATGTTAATAATATAGTAGTAATGGTTGAAAATTAACAAAATGAAAAAAAATAAACGTAACACGCTTCCATTACATATTAAAATATATGAGAGAGAAGAGGTGCATTGAAAGGTGTAAGGTATGAGTGAAAAAACAAAGAAAAAGGTAAATAGATTAAAACCTAAAGAATATAAAAATAAATAAAAAATGAAAATGAACCGAGAGCGCTCCCATTATATAATAAAATTCAATTCAAAGAAAAGGGCATTAAAGTTTGTAATATAATGTTATCTTTGATAAAAATTAATGTGAGTATAAATGTGTTCAAATTCCATGCATATTTCTTTTGAGGGTTTGAGTCTTTGTACTAAATCACTGAACAATATTATCTCGCTCGAGACGTTTAAACATCTGTTTTTTTATGAAAACCTGTTTCACTCTTTTCATTCATAATTTTATATTCATGAAAATTATTATTTATTTATTATTTTACTAGTATTCTAGTAATAATGAAATACAGAGAAAGGTAAAATATAGGTAAAAATTATTTATTTTACATTCGACTGTTTCCTTATTTTTGGATAATCCCTTAAACCGTAAAATTGAAAAATCGTGTCAATTTCAAATTTGATCATATACGATTTCAATCTGGAATCACGCCTATTTATGCAGGGAAAATTTGTCAGTTTGATGTTTTAACGAAGACATTGTGAACAGTTTCTCTATTCCATCATTAACATTTATCGCATCCATACAACCGAAAATTGTTCAACGTGGCGTAGACAGGAGTAACAAACACAACCAGATTCATTTGAAGCAAAGATAACCAACATACAGAGCACTGTAACAGTTATGATCTATATCTTTTTCTTTCATTAATTTTTAAATATTTGATTGTTCATGTATATACTCGTTTTAAGTATTGGGAAGTTTCGGAAGTTATGGAAATTTAGTGAGTGTAGTGTATTGAAATGAGAATGTACATGACATATGTAGATTATATTATTATATTCGTAACTGATTAAAACTTCAATTTGTTACCATAGTATTTTATCTAATTCAATTTTGATGATATGTTTGATGGATTTTCATTATCCATAATATCTATGATATTTGTTGTCACCAAAAGGATTAATTCAGAAAACAATTCATATTTAATTTATCGAATTTTTTTTTTACAATTTTATAGATTGGGAAAGTACTTTTTATCATGTGTGTCTGTAATTGACGATCCCTGTCGAAACATAGATTAGTAATGTGTGAAAGCATGTTAGTTCACTTGTGAAACAATTTTGCTTTCTCATTCAACAGGCCGACATTAGATATCGGAAGAAATAATCGGAATGTGGGGTAAAATACATGTAAAATACAATTAAATAATATTAGAAAACTGATATAGTATAGATTAATACCTTAAATGGCCTCTCCCCGGAATGTTGTCGAATATGGGTTCTCAATATCGAAGACGCCGTAAATGATTTACTACAATACACACATTTGTACGGTCGTTCCCCACTGTGAACCTGTTGACAATAAGTGCAAACCAAGAGTTAGCAATAACAAAATATGTAAGGAAATACAGTCGAACCCGGATACATTGAAATCCACCGGGAATGAGGTTTTCTTTCAAATAAACAGGGTTTCGAAATAGCCGAGTTCTAATGGTAATAAAAAAAAATTGCCAGGAAATCAGAATCTTTTCAAATAAAGCGGGATTTCAATTTAACAGGGTTCAATATGAGTGGGTCCGACAGTATACGGAAATTGTAGTCATCAATAAAATATTTTCTTTTTCGGAATACATCATTATCAACGCGCGATATAGTGTTGCATACATACCAGAAACTGGGATGTTGTTCATGATTATTTGAAAAAATGAAATTGATCCGTACCCTCATGTGTTTGTTGAGACTAGAGCTTTGGCTAAAACTTTTCCCACACACTGCACACTTATGCGGTCGATGCTTTTCATGAACATGTAATATATGGATTCGTAGACGGTCACGTTTCTCAAATGATCTGAATTATAAAAACGTAGATATATGTTTCTCAAATGATTTGAAGTATAGAAAAGCAGATATATGTTTTTCAAATGATCTGAATTATGAAAAAGAAGATATACGTTTCTCAAATAATCTGAATTTAAAAAACCAAATACACGTTCGTCAAATGATCTGAATTATAAAAAAACAGATACACATTTCTCAAATGATCTGAATCGTGAAAAAAGCAGATACACGTTTCTCAAATAAACTGAATTATAAAGAGGTACATCAATTTATCATAAAATTATTTTAATTTTTTTTCCATATCTATAGAACAAATATTTCAGTATATGTAAAATAGAACAGTGTCATCAAAACTAAATTCAGAATGTCTGCAATAATAGGGCCAGAAAGATGATACAATTTATAGATACTGGAATTGCGGTCCGTTACAAACTATAAATTATCGAAACACTTTGCAATTTCAATTGAAAATCAGCACATTAGAGAACCCTCACTGCTCTATGGCCGTAAGTGCCGAGCATAGGCAAACATTTGAAGCCCTCCTCTGGCATTTGGTGACGTCTCCATATGAGTGAAAGATTCTTGAGTGGAACGTTAAACAACAACAACAACAACAATAACAACAACAACAACTAATATTCTACCTTGTCATTTTTCTAAGCAATAGACACATATTCCGAAAAAAATATTTTCTACAATGAATACAGTAAAAGGCTAATATTTTCAATGAAATTTATTTTTTGTAGATTTTCGCGCAATTACATAATGTGCTAAATTTAAATTTGCGCTGAAATTGGAAAGTGGATACCATTACGCAACACTGATTTTACTATGTAATTGGTAACGCATGTACAAAGAACCAAATTTAAATTGCACTATAATGTCTCCAGTTTTTAGAGGAGCGATGAATTTTAAGTGCGTTAAATTAAATTATTTAGAGTATTGCAATATTTTATACAAATGTACACCTTAGGTCATATTGCGAATCATCGATTTTACCGATTTTCTATTTTTTTTAAGTCCTCGAAGTGAAACAGATTTCACATAAACTCATCGAAAATGACATAAGTTTTTGCCTTTACATTTTGATATTATAATTATTTAGCTGGTGCAAAGAATAATTTGATGATAAAAGACGCACGCACACACTCACGCGCGCACACACACGCATACACACATGCACGCTTACACCCACCAACCCACCAACACACACCTTTCCCCCCTTGTACACATTCATTATTATATCTACCTGGAACAAAGGTGACATGGGAATTTCCGGTTTCCTTGATCGACACACTTCGTGTATTTTAAGTGTTTGTCCCTGTAGTATTTGTATGCAAAAACTTTCCCACATCGCTCACACTGGTAGCCATCTGTAATTGATAAAAAAGACTCAATCATTGGGATATATTTCAATGCTCACAAATTTTAAATGGGTATACCAAATCATGATTTACTTTTCCGTTTATGTTTATTAAGATCTCGACCAAATTTTATTAAAATGTTCTCTTTCAATAAATGTTTCAGGAAGGAAGGACAAAAGCTGATTTTGGCATAGACCAACGTTTTTGTTAAATGTTTGATGGGGTGAATATGGCTATATTCCATAATTTCCCGAATAAACCATTTAAAGAACTCTTTTTGGACGCTTCAGTTCTTTATTGCTCCCATGTGTCTTAATTTGGGAGAGCGACTTCTAAAATAATGCAATTTAATGATATTTTCCAGCTGACAAAATTTTGTAATGATAAAAATATTATATAATCAAATTATATGACGTTCTGTGATGAGCGCCTTTAATGTGCCACTGATATAACATTAACACTCAATTATCTGTCTTTGGTTACAATTTTCTGTGTCTCTATAAATGTTCATGTGGTTGCTTTACATAAGGCAATTCAATTTGTGAATTCCCGACGATACCAGATATCTGGAATTTGACAGAAAATAAAATCGAACACCATCGTGAAGGATATTCACTTGTGATTTGGGTATTTTACGAGCTCTGTGTACTTTTAATCCATGCAGCCATCAAGAAAACCTGAGCTGTAATTCCATTTAATGTGAAGATAAGCTTATCATAAAAAAGAGATATGTTCATTTATAAACGCACGCCGCAAACAAATCTTTTCATTTTCTTCGAATTCCCGTCTCTAATTGGCCGACAATAGAAGATTGGGGAATCTAAATCTCGTACAGGCATTTACAGGGCCGCTGGCATCAATAAAACAAGCACTATCTTAAGGCGATTGCGCAGAATGGTTACCTCTAGTAGTCTCCTGGGTTATATACGTTCGTCTGATGGGGGTGTTAAATATTTGGATTACACTGATGATAGTAAACTTGGTCATGATGACAGAGACATTTATCCGATATAATTGTCTCTGCAATTGGAATTATGGAATGAAATTTACAGAAAAATTGCGTCTATTCAGTAAGATAAAAGAACATTTTTGGATGGAAAAGTAATTCATGATAATCATTTACGAGAATCTTCGATAGAAAGGATTTTTTATGGTAAAAGATTATTGTCAAATGTATAGTATAACGATGAATTAATGGTAGCACAACTTTACAGTTTTCCATTTTGTATTTTCTTCTTTCTGCGTAGCTTAAATTGTATCAATTTTATTAACTTTAATACGACACTGATGTTCTATTTTACCACCTACTCACAAACCCGACGGTATATGAGATTTGCTCAGTCGGAGTTGATATCATAACACCAAGTTCTCCAACCCCAAACTTATGTAAACGCAGGCGATAGCAAAACAAATCAATACATTTGTTCGTGGCTGAGACTTAAATGTTGTCGTGAGGTATACGTCATATTAGAGGAGACCACTAGCGGTCGTCTTCTGGTATAGCATTGATTCGCAAGCAGCGGAAGGTCCCGGGTTCGACTTCCGGTACAAGGTAAAACCAAAGATTTAAGAAATGGTAGTGACTGTTCCTTTCTCAAACGCTCGGTAAACGAAGTAAAAGTCGCTTATCTTTCCGATGAGAATTACAAACGAGGTTCCATTTCAATGAAGACATGATACGAAAAAGAATCCTCATTGAATTGACTTCAGTCCATAGCACAGGTCCAATTTTTTGACACTTCACTTAAAACTGCTGACATCTCCATATACGCGAAAAAAACCTTTATGGGATGTAAAAACAATGATGAAACAAACAAACCGAGGTTCCATCTCTCGGGTCGCGTTGGTAAGAACCGAGTATGCTTACAAATACGCTTCCCAGATAGAAATAACAAAATAAAGGTCAAAGGTAAACTTACTTTCATGGTCCGTGTGATTATTTGGATTGATGTCATCAAATTTCAGTGTCACTGGTATTCCCATAAACTGTGTATACGTCTCTCCGTACCAAACCAGTAATTCCGATCCCATATTTATATTTTTACATGCTTCATAATAAATGGAGTCATCTTCCTGAATAACTACAAGGTTCTGCTCTGCGGTATAACGTGCACAATTCACGTATGACATCCAATTTCCGGTTCCGCCTCTTCCGTCAATGAAATGACTCAACTTGCCATATTTAAAAATCTGTATATGAAAATTAAGATATAACATGGTGAATGAATATTCTTTAATATTGTACAAAGTTATATATATTAATTACAAATTCTTGAATATAAGACAGAATGCATAGGTTTGCAATGTATTTTTTTAAATGTTGCTATGTTTCACGGTCGTGACAATTTCAGGTTTGTAGACAAATAATTCTGTTTTCCTTACCTCCCACATGAAACTGTTATCATCAAAGGATTTGATTTCACTCGTGTTCACGACTTTTCCTTTAAAAGGTCCAAATTTTGTGCCCTTTGGGATAACATCTTTTCGGCAAAATACACCATAATGCATGACACCGGCGAACGTTGTCGGACAAATGCATAAATCTACCAACAAAGAACAAAAACAAACGAATATCAAAAGTACTTTTCAAAGTCAAATCGTGTATGATAAATTGAAAAATATTCACCTTATATTTAACGAATATCATTTGTCAAATATTAAAATAATTCTCCTGTTTCCGAGTTGTTCTTCATGATGATATGACAAGAAATATGAATTTCATATAAATTTTACCAGCAGGATGCAAGAAACAGATGACACTTGTCAACATTTCAAGAAAGAATATTAAGCTAAATTTTGCTCAATCGCATATGAACTTAATATGGATTGTCTTCAATGTAAATATTAGAAACCTAATACCAATGTTGTAGTTTTGTAAAAGAAAAGTCAATCCAAATGATCAAGACGAACGTTTCTTTCAATACTGTAAAACCGGAAGTGACCGAGGAACATATCTGTTGAAATCACGTGATCTGAGTACAAACTATACAAAATCTAATAGAATGAAACAAGTAGGAATAGGAGTATTGATACGATATTTTTTTTTTGTCTTTCAGGCTCTGTGCAATGTTTTTGCATCTATCGATGAATTATATGCTGTTATTGAAGTACATAAATATGGTCAAAGGTTATGAATTAAGACCAAGTCAGGGAACTTTTGTTGTATTTTAAGGTTTAGTTACACGGAATTTCAGTTAAACTTTTTTGTTAAAAAATAAGATTTTTTTTTGCAACTAAAATGTTCATCTGCGATATTCAATCCGAGCTGGATTCGATACGAGCCGAATTTGAATGAATAGTCCTTGGCAGATGAATTCACACCCCCATATTTCTCATTTTTTGTTTCAAATATTAAAATTGTTTTGAACATTAAAAAACCTCGTTTTATAATTGTATACAGTTCCATTAAGCAACTCCTGCTTGTATCAACCGTCCAGTGACCTTTTTGTACTTACCTTCAGGTAGTTCATGCGGCGGCGGGTCTGTTCTAGATAGTTTCCAACCACTAACTGGATGATGTGGGATTACTCCGTTCGCTTGTGATAGTATCCGCTCGATTCCTATTCATATGAAGTAAGTTAAATTACATTTCATTTTGTATCTTTATTAAAGAGGGCGTCATAGATATTACACCATGGTCTAAAAAAAATCCAGAAATATCCGACATTGCTATTGAATTGATTGAGTCATTATTGGGGGTTTTCTAAAATATTATTTATAGATTCCCTTAGCGAGATGATGTAAATCATAGTTGCTGAGACTAATACTTGACTATTCAAATTTTATATTTAAGTATTTTAAGGTAAAAAACAGAGTCATCGTTTAGGACTTCCTTTAGGTTTTTGGCCTCCATGACCGAGTGGTTACGGCGTCGGGCCTGAAACCATAAAAGCTGTCACTTCGAACCATTTTATGAGAAAAGTTGCCCCCACCATTAAAAATTGACCGCCACTATATAACTGGAAAATTGTTGAATGTGGCGTTAAACACAATTGATAAAAAAAAATAAAAATAAAAAAACATAAGTGTGCATATAAATTAAATTGAAAATATTACTACATGAACCTAACCATGACTGATTTCTCCGATTTTTAAGCCACTCAGCGCATGTGCAGGGCTCCCATTACAACTGTTTGCCGGTGAATACCCAAATAATACGTAGTCTAGTTGATCCTGTGTGAAATAGAACGTCGGTTGCCGTTGGTGCTGTTGCTGTTGATGTACCGGGTATACCCTGTTTGATATGTCAGCCAGTGCTTTACACTGCATCATACTCTGTCGAAATGGCGGGATACAGTCCATCATATTTTGTCCCATCGAATGGGAGTAGAGTGACCTACACAAAGAAAAGAAATGAAAAACATTATTGTGATATCAATTTTCAAAATTTAGTATTAACAATACTCCGAGCGCAGATATATTTCATCTTCCCGTCAAAAACCTACCGACGTCCAGGTCATATTGATACTTTCCAAAATAAATGAATATTAACATGAACATATTTGAGAGGATTCCGTGCGAGACCGGTTTAATCATAATGTTTATTTATCGATTCTTGTCCGTTGGGGTTAGTGCCTCTCTTGGCCAGAAGGTGATTACGAGAGGATATTTGACAGCATACAAAAGGCCAATGATCAAGGATATCTC